>VZTX01014858.1:684806-943722 GCA_013400915.1 Pardalotus punctatus
TACTTCTTGTTTTCCATGTGTGCAGTTTCATTTCTTTTTCTCCCTGATTCGCAAGCAGATCACCTTCTGTTAATTAAGTAAAAAGTACTTAGTGGAATCAATCTGAATTCAGGTCTAAGAGCACTCTCTAATTCTGCTGTTAGTTTTAGGAAGCTGTGGCAAAAAGGATCTATCAAGATAAATTTGTGCAGGCACCGCCCATGGTTAGAGTCACAGTCAAATGTCTGCAGTTTAATAACTTGCACGTGTGTCAGCTGAGCACCAGGGACTGCACGCATCCTTCAGCCAATGGAAAAATGCAAGTTAAGGTCACCTGATATAACCTGCTGTGAAATAGATTTAAAAAATAATATTTTTCATTATTTTTACAGGCCTGTACAGAGATTATCTCAGTTAACCTGACACACAGTAATCAGTGAAATTATATTTAACAAGCACAGCCAATAGTGAAGGACACATTTCAGCCCACAATGAAACATCAACCCCACTGTGACATTTCAGGAGTTAAACAGAGAAGGGAGGAAGGGGTGGCAAGACAGGGAGAGGAAGGCACCCATCTGCTGTCAAACAGAATAGAAGCAACAAGTTAGAGGAGGATAAAACCCTCTTGATTTCTTCTCTAGTGCTGTTCCCAGTTAACAGTGCTGCTCTTCTTTTAATAGTGTATCACTCTTTTTCAAGCAGATGTACAGCTCTCATTAGAGATAATCCTCCATGCTCCCTCATCTTCCCTTTCCCAGCTTTAGACAGATAACATTAGTTACTGTCCTTTTATTGCATTGTTCCATTTTGTGTACTCAAAGAACTATCTGCATTACAATAATCTGTGTATGTCAAATGGGATTAGGAAGGAAATTGAATGAATTAGCCAGTTATACAGTAAATAATCAAGCAAATTTTAAACAGGAAAATGCATCACTATAATTATGCAGGTAACACTAATTCTTTTTTTTTTTATTGAAACTTTTTTAATCCTCACTGTAGACAAAATTAAATGACACAGAAATTATTCTTTTTCCTTAATAATATCTTTCACTGGAAGAGAAATACTTATTCCATGTACTGCATTTGCTAGCATCCTTTATGTGGTACATAGAGGGAGCTGTTGGCATAGGTTTATTAGACCAATCACTGTGAAAATTTTCCATTATTACCAAACCCTTTATAAGATTTCATTATTATTTTAACTGAAAAAATCATACCGTCATCATCAATATATGAATAAAAAGAATCTCATGAATTTTAGGCACATAAAAAAGATATGAACTGTAATACAATATTCTGCTTTTTACTGGACATTGCATTCATTAGTATATGAACTCCAATATGTTAGATGTTTATTTCTATCTATAAATAGAAAATTAGGGACTATTAGCTTTACATCTAAAGTGTATGAAAACATATACATGGGAAAACTCTACATATTCCAATCTGTACATATGAGACTCTCTTCTATTATTTTTAATACTGAAGAACACTCTGAAGGTGGGGAGCTGGGATCTTTGTCCTCAGTGGAGTGCAGAGACACTGCAATCCCTGCCCCTCGCTCTCCTAACCTTCAGGGATTTTTTCAGGCTGTCGCTGAAACAAGGGCGAGCAAATATTTAAAGGGGAGGCTCTTACTCTATGAATGGTTTAGATGCTGTTAATTAGCAGTGTAAAGGCAGCAGAACTCTTTTATTCTGCTGTTCTTTTTCTCTGCACTCGAGCACCTAAAATTGTCACTAGTTTGCTCTCAGGATTAGTATAAACATTTAAAATTTGCAAAAACAGATTAACAAATGTACATTATATAAACGGGACAGTCACAGGAAATGTCTTTAGTTAAAGAAAGATTGGTTAGGGAAAGAACATTTTTAGTAATGTGTATAAAATGGAAACAACTCTTTTTTTCTAAACTTACAAAATGTTTTATTAACTTTTTTGTCCATCACATTTCATTACTGAAATTCTGTAGGTTTCCAAATTCCTTGTGGCACTTGCAGTGCTGACATCCTGAAATCATGACTGTTCCCTCTGCAGTCTTAGTTCAAAAACCCTCAAAAAGGAAGTTCTGGACATGATAAAAGAGATACTATTTCCCAAGAGATGTTTGGCAAAACTGGTGAGACTCACAGCTTCAAAATGCAAGGCAACCTTGGCATTTTCAGTCAGATCAATGCTGAGTGTCTTAAGGTTTGTGTCAGAGTTGGACATCACAAAGAAATAACATTTCTGCATTTTGTTAGATAGTCTTAGACTTTAGGAGCATCTCAAACACTTAATGTGTTTGACATGTCATACATTGAACAATAACAACAGGGCTGCCTAATTTCACAGAGAGCGCACAGATGTTGTGTTGGATGTACATGGTCACTTATCTATTTTTCATTTGACTCAGAAATGGATTCCATTTAGTACTGAACAAAAAGGAAGCTTTTTACAATGTCTATTCTGTGCCCAATCTCCTCTTCATTTCAGTCAGTGCGAGCTTTGACTGCCTTTGCTATAAGCAAGAAGGAGCCCTTCATTTCAGCTCAGATGTAAATGCAATTTTGTTTGCTGTTCAGTGCGGTGCTGAACAGGTGCAGTAGACCTTAATGGCTGGAATAACAAGGGCTACTGAATGGTTTGTGTCTGCCTCAAATTTTATATCTATCTGATACTTTAAATTAAAAATTGCTTTTCTTAGTCGAGACCTCAATTCAGCATGATACTTAGGCAGAATTTAACTTCAATGCATGAACATTCCCAGGGATTTAAATAAATCTATCTGTATATTCAAAGATAGCTTCACATTTTTTGAACAGCAATGGAAGCAGTTGCCAAGATTTCTGCTTTAACAAGCACACAATATCTGAAGAACCCATTTATTTATTCAGCAACTTGTTTTTTAGAACAAGTGCTTTCAAATCATCCAAATGGGTGTTGCATTTGTTTTGTATTTTCATTGTTAATACAATATTTGAAACCGTGGTTTCTCTAGAGCAATTTATGATGAAGGAGAAGGGGCTATTTGGCTTAGGATAGAAGTATTGAAAAATAAAAAACGGAAATTTTTATAATTGAGCCATTTCATGTTTGGAAAAAAACTAAAAGCTAATCTTAACTAAAGTGCTTTTATTTCAGTTCATGACACTAACAGCTGCTGTAATTGTAGTGTTGAGTCAAAGAAGTTCTGTATTGTAAAAAATATATACAAAATTGTTTCTAAGTATCTCAGAAGATCTTGCCTTCTGCCATAAAATTTATATAGTCACAGTACATTTATTTTTTCATCGAACTGTCTTCTCCATAACAACGAATCACAAAAATTCATAGTTACTTATCATGGGAAAAGTCAAGATACACAGGCAACCCATGCAATTCCTTAGCTGTCCATGAAGTGAATAATAGAATCAAAAAATGGTTTGGGTTGGAAGGGACCTTCAAGTTCATCCAGTTCTGACATTTCTGCCATGGGCAGGGACACCTTCCACCAGACTTCCACCAGAACAGGTGGCCCCAAGCCGTGTCCAACCTGGCCTTGAGCACCTCCAGGGATGGGGGAGCCACAACTTCACTGATCACAAGATAAACCTGAGACATCTGAAGTGTTTCAAAGCATTTATGATCAATCTGCTCCTTCCTGGGCTGGGCCAGGAGCAGGTGAGGATTAATGACAGACATCACAGGAGAATGAGATTGGATGGGATTGAGTTATTTGTGGGTGGGAGATACATCACAGTAACTGGAAGACCAGTGGATAAGGATTCAGGATGCTGGCAGCTGGTAGGTGGCGTTGGAGACTGCTTTTTTGCCAACTTTTCCATGGACTTTGTTGAATAAAGGGAAATAAGATGATGATGATGCTTTATTTCATCTTTGGACACAAGAAGAAAACTTGCAAGCTATGGTTACTGCTCATCCTGACCATTTTTTCTCCAATTTACTCAAAATACTTTGTTTCCTCTTTATTTCCCTGAACCCCACTTTTCCATCATTACTGTCTTATTTAATCATAAATATAGACTGCAAAATATATAGATCTAAAGATTATCTTTATACTCTGGAATTATGGGCACTGGTTGAAAATTCTGACTTTATGTTCTTTAACTTCTATTGAAGAGAAATTTTGGTATGGGAGAGCTCAGTTTCTCATTTCTGCTGCTTGTTCTTAGTGAACAGGAAAATACTGGTATTAAATATGTATTTCAGCAACATTATTAAAATATCCAAACTGATTTATTAATTTTTAGATTACTTCTAAATTAACTTTGATAATACCTACATTTGCTGAACAGAAATATTACACAGGAAATCATTTACTATTCATGGAACGTTTTTTATTCTGGTTTTTCCAAGCCAGTACTGCCTTACCACAAACTCAATTTGATATGGAGATATTGAACTTCAGACTCCTCCACCACCTAGGCAATCACCAGCCTATTGAGACAATTCAGGTAAATCTTACTAATTTTGTCCTGATGGAAATTTTCCACTTTGAATGAATGGTACAATCACCTTTCTTGTTAGCTAAAGCAGTTGTACCAAAAGAAGAAAAGATCAGAAAATTGGTGGTTCAGACAGAACATGAATTTGTTTTCTCTTTTTCCTAAAACCTCTCTCAAAGATCCATGATTGGTAAGTAAATAAGAGTGGAAATGCAGCTTGCAATTAAAAAAGTTAATTCTTTTCACATGCTATTTAGAGAGGAAGTTCAAGGAGACTGCTTTGCAGAGGGGAAAACAATTTTAGACTTTCTTAAGGCACACTGGAAATTCTTCTTAGAATTTATTGACTTGGTTGCTTTAGTGTGGAGTCTACAAATTTTTGTCCAGTTCTGTAAAATTAACAGCACCAACACTTCAAGAAATATAAATCACTACGTTTGTGGCTCCCATGTTGGTGAAGTCTCCTTTCTTTAATCTCCCATTTATAATCAGGTATGACTTAATAGAAAACTATTCATTTTTGGATCATCTTTTGAGGCATATGCTTCAGAGAGAGCACAGATGGTCCAATAAAGGGGACTTTTGTACTTCACCCATAGTGTAAGGGAACTCAATTGCTTAGATAGAATTTCATAAAGACTCAAAATAATCTGATTCTATTACAAAACCAGGACAAATAAATGAGAGTAAAACAAACCAGTCATCTGGAATAGGTGTTGCCTCAGCAATTTTGAATTTCAGTAAAGTTTGAATCCTGACTTTAAATAAATAGGACACCATTCGTCTGGAATTCAGCACGCAAAAACGGAGTGTGAAGGAGGATCCCTGCATTGAATCCAATACTTGTGCTCTTATGGTGACTCTTGTTGGTAATGATAATAGCTACAACACACCTATCATTCAATTTTTGTCACTCTTTCTCTGTACCACACTAAAAATAACCTTAAAAATTCAAATAATTTCCAGTCATTATTTTTGAACTTATAGCATCTTATCTGAGGGCTGTGTAACCTCCAACCATGCTGTCACAGTATCTTTTGTCCAAGGGAGGTTAGTTTTTTGTTATTTTGCACCCAGAGGAGTAAGAAAGAGATAAGATGACATGGCACTCAAATCTCACCAATATCAATGGCAAGAACGAGTCCAAGAACATGGAAATATTAGTATCTTGGTATTGCTTTTTCAGTGGGTTATTCAAACCAATAATAAGGAGCTTAATCTGATCACTGGGCATTCAAATTTTAAATAGGAGATTTATATAAAACTGTTAGTAAATTTAGTTAGTTTTGCAGTTGTAAAGAGCAAAAAGAGTTTATTTTAGGCAAAAGAGGCTTATAAAACACAGACACATTCTCTACAATGGTTGGGTAAATTCCCTCAGGAAGCTGTACAGAGAGACTGGCCTGCTGCTTGTCTTGAATATTACTGTAGAATGATGTGAATCGTCAATATTTATTGGCCAGAACAGCAGTGAATCTTGAACTCAACACTGGCTATTACACAACTAAATTCAGATGAGGTGGAAGCAGCCCTTCATAGCAACAGAGGCTTCCACATGAATCTTCATCAGGTGTCTTCACTTAATATTAAATTTGTGAGAAACTTCAAGATACGGAGTAAAAATGGATAGAGTGGGTTTGGTTGGAAGGGACTTTTAAGACCACCCAGTTCCAACCCCCCTGCTGTGGGCAGGGACATCTGCCACTGGACAAGGTTGCTCAGGGCCACACCCAACTTGGCCTTGAACACTTCCACTGATGGAGGCATCCAGAGCTTCTCTGGGCAACCTGTGCCAGGGCCTCACCACCCTCACAGTCAAGAATTTCTTCCTAATATCTAATCTGAACTCATACCCATTCAGTTTAAAACCATTCTTCCTTGTCCTGTCACTACACAACTTTGTCAAAACTCCCTCTGTGTCTCTCTTTTAGTACAAAAGGCTGCTCCAGCTCTAAGGTTTCCCCAGAGCTTTCTGTCCTCCAGACTGAACAATCCCAGTCTCCCTGGACTCTTCACTGAGCTGATGGATCTCAAATTGTTAAAAATCACAACAATTTGGCTGCTCCTTGTACAATTGCTCATCTTTTAGGCAATGTCAGTGTCAGAGGGAGGTGATAATAAATCTTAAAAGTAAAGTCCAAGGCTCAGAGAACCTCTTAGGTGGGACTTGCCAATATTTATGTTAAAGCTTTGAGACATGAGCTTTGATGCTTGTTGAACTTCTGAGTATAAGATTACTCAATAGAATGTATTCAATTTTGTCCCATTCAACAATGTTCTGATAATTTGTTCCAAAGTGCAGCCCCCCAAGGTACAGGAATGCTGCCTGATATAATCCTACAATCTCCTGACCTGCTGATACCTGAGTTCTGTTTTCTTCATCTTCTCCCTCTACAATCCCAAAAGCTGAGATTTTCCAGGAAGGAGATCCAAGTGGTACTTGAATAAATTCCTAGAAACACTCTTCACACAGAGTGTAACACGGTCCTTATAAAGATGTTACTAACTTGTCATGGCTTTAGTATTAGCACAACATCCTCAAGATATATCTTATGTAGCAGTATGACCCTGAATATCATCCTTAGTGTTTCACAAAATCCTCATCACTCTTGTTTTCTAATTTCCAAGTTCAATTGTAGTGTAGAGTGAAGTCTTCTGCTGTCACAGTGACTTCTATATCTGTGAAGTTATAACAGCTCTTTAAAAGTTAGAAAGTTCTAAATGTTAGCTCATATGGCAATACATTTCCATGGAAATACATTAAAAAATCTATTAATTATTTTTTCTTTGAATGATTTTAAATGTTGGTAGAGTAAGTTAACATCCCAGTCTTCGACTTGGTGTGTTAATTTCCTATCATACGAAGAGAGCAGAATTTACAATCCCACTCTTGTTGGTTTTTATTTTTTTAAGCACAAGTCCCAGGTGTTTCATTTTTAAAAGATGTTACAGCAATAAAAATGTTATTAAAGTGTCTTTTTTCATGCTATTATAGTTGAGGTTGTGTCAGCATTTCCATTACAAGCTCATCTTTTTCAGAGAAAATGCTCTGGTCCATTGGGTAAATAACACATGTTTTTCTATGACACACACACAGGAAAGCTAGAAATATTAAAGGATAAAATTGTTTAGGAACCTATCTTAATTTCATACAGTGTATATTGTGTTGTAATTTTTCCCCATGAATGAATAAATCAAGTATTGCCTGCCAGTGATCACAATTTTCCTTGTAACACAAACTATGGTTTTGTTTTTTTTTTTTTTTTGCAGACTTTTTTTAAAATTAAAATCTGGAGAAAATATATTTCTCATTACTATCATGCATGCTTCTCATTAGAATAACACTTTGAAATTTCAGCTGACATTTAGAACAGTTGTGGAAATAAAGATGTGGTGGTCTTCTGAAAGACAGGTCAAAACCAAAGTTTTGAGAGGTCATTTTTTGTTCTGGGTTCTCATCACAGCTGAAATAAGGTCTTAGGTGTCTCAGACTTTATACAACATCATAAAACTACTGCAAATCATAGGCAACTTTTAGTACTCCGTTCTTAAGTGACATGACAAGGCTGTAAAAAGGAAACAGAAAGCAGGAGAGCTTTTCTCACAGGGAAGTGCTAAATAGGATAAACCTCAGTCTATTAATTTATTAGCAATATTTGCTTTCTCAAGAGGCAGCTCATAGACCATTTTGATTCAGATTACATGTTTTCAGTCACTCCTTATAATTTCTAGACACCAGCCCCACTGTTAACAGTACATCTCTTGAACTGAATCCTGAGCTCTTTCCTGGCTCAGGGGCTGTGATCCTCTAGTTTGACGAGTTTTTTCATTGTTGCCATGACCCTCTCATATTTTCACACTCCTCCTGCCTCATCTGACCCTCTAGAAGGTCACATTCCATAACACCAGCTTGGAAAATGAGTGGTTTGAATTTCACACCCGAGCTCTTCACTCAGTATTTGTTCTAAAAACAAACATTGTCTTTAATACAAGGGATAGGTGATCTCTCAGCTTAATCTCATTTAGCAGAGAAGGCCAAAATCTTCATAGCCTCAGGCTTATTTTTGTTGTTGTTCCTGTTTATTACTCTCTGGATCCCTTAAAAACAACTGTTTTATTGCATCCAGGTTTATTGTAGAAATACTTGGAAGTTTCTTCTGGAAAATGGGACTTGGGTGTGCCAGAAGCTGTACAAACACACAGGAGGATATTTTTCTTATCTACCTTAGATTAGAAATATTTTTAGTGAATGAAATAAATAGAGAATACAACTGGAGAGGAATATTTACACCACCTTTTGCACACAAGGAAGAGTACTATTGGATAATGCAACTTAAGGCAAATTGCAAGTGATAGAGCCAAAAATAATACCCATGCTCTTCCCATAGCCAAAAATCACCTTAAAACAAGACCTCTTATACTTAATGATTAAAAATTCACAAAGAGGAGATTTGTTTGGCTCATTTAAACTTTTATGTCTACCAACAGATTGTGATTTTTTAATTTTTGCATCATTTTCTCCTGTCCAAGACGCGTTGTGCAGGGTCATCATTCATCTGGTGTACTGATTAAAAAGACTTTCCTTTGTCTGTTCATTTCAATATTTAATACCAAGTTCTGTGATTAGGTGCAGCTATTTTTCTTATCTCCTCATAACTTTTGTGAATGGATAACTCCTCGGTTTCAGGACACAGATTGCTGTTTTCTTGCTCCAAATTATGTCCTGTCCTAAGCATAGGGTCTCATTACTAATAAAGGGCCAAAGAGGTCAGTCTTTTTCCAGAGATTCACAGATGTTGAGAGCAAGATTCTCCTATCTCTGGATAAATTAATTTGCAGGTGTTTAAAAACAGCAAATCCAAAGCAAACTCTTCATGACTTAACCATAAACTGTTTTGAATACTTTTCCTTAAATCCAGTTGTCTGGAATGATGTGTTTTTGGCATTGACAGTTCTAGTAAAGAAAAAGCTAATGATTTTCTTCTGAGTATAATATGCAGATAATTAAGATAATGTTTTTAGCAATCTGAAGTGTGCAACTGCCTTCATTTTAAACCTTCACAATCTTAATTTTGTTCACCCTTCATATATTTAATTTAACTATGAAACAAAAGAGTAGGAAAAAATATGATAGTTTGCATAATTACACAACTACTTCAACATTCTATTCTTGAGTCTTTTTCAGTTTCTCACTTGGAAATTTTCTACATAACTGAGTCTTTTAGAAACTTTCCTTTTCCCCCCTCCTAGCTGCACTAAGTGTCTGTGTCCATGAAGAAAGTATTTGCTTTTGGTTTATAAAAGTGTATGGAAACAGTGAGGCACAGAAAAAATATGCATAGCTGTGTGTGTTCCCTGTATATATAATGGATTTATGTGTGACTACAGAAGCACATTTGCACATACAAGAAGTATTTAATCAGCTGCTAGACCTTGAAAGTATAATCATATTAAAAAGTCACTTATTTTGAAGTTACTTTGGAGTGTGGTTATTAATAACTTTGATAAATTGAGGAAAGCTTTGGTAGCATAAAGGAAGTGGAGGGATTTTTCTGATGAGTTTCTGCATACCGGTGGAGAATAAACCATTTGGGGGGGCTGTGTGTCTCTCACATTATTTAAAAAGAATTGCATGGAGCAATGCTGAGTTTAAGACATATTTTATTGGTGAAAGAGAGGAAAAATGACAGAAACAACTCCAATTGAAAATGCTGCTTTTGTCTCTAAAACATTTTCCTCTAGATCCCCGTGCCTCTTGTGTACCTTAATCCGCTGTGGCTGCTCAGTGCTGTTTGTGAGAAGCTGGTACAGCACAAATCTGACTCGGCAGCTGTGCAAGGGCCAAAATGCATCACTCAGCTGCCAGCATTCATCTACAGACAGGAAGGATGTTTCAGCACTCAGGTTATACTCATTGTGTTAGGGAAGGGAGTTTTTGTCTCAGCCTTTGCATACTTGCTAAGAGACATGAAATGGACAACGGAAATCATGAGAATGCCACACAAAGCTGTAGTTGTCCCTACATTAGAACAGCTGTTTGAACATCAACTATTCTGCTTCTGTATCAGACAAACTGATAGAGTGTATAAAAATCAATGGTAATACTCCCACCCACATTTTCTAAAAGAATCATATTTTGGAGGTTTTGTTTTGTGTCAAGTGTCTGCATATCTTTTTCCTTGCAAACTCTCTAAAACCTGAGTAACTTCAAGGTTTTTAAGTCTTCAGTTGTTCTCTGTTTCTTTTTCAACAACTAACCAAAGCTCTCCATTGAGAAGCTGAGGAGAAATTGTTTCTCACTTGTGAATTCTCTTTAGGGAACTGTTCTGACAGTGAGGAAACTCCTGCTGTGTCAGAGTTAAACCCTTGATGATGCTCTGGTGACACCCTACCTAAGGTCCTGGGGGTCCTCAGCACAGGAAGGACAGGGACCTGTTGGACCAAATCCAGAGGAGGAGGAAAGGCTGAGAGAATTGGGATTGTTCAGCCTGTGGAAGAGAAGCTTTGAGGTGACCTCATTGTGGCTGTCCAGCACCTGAAGGGAGCCTACAGGAAAGATGGAGAGGAATTTTTTACAAGAGTATGTAGGGACAGAGCAAGGGGAAATGGCTTCAAACTAAAGGAGAGTGGGTTTAGATGCCATATTAAGAAGAAATTCTTCACTGTGAGAGTGGTGAGTGCCTGGCACAGGTTTCACAGAAGCTGTGGCTGCCCCATCCCTGGAAGTGGCTCAGGCCAGGCTGGACAAGGCTTGGAGCAATCTGGGATAGTGGAAGGTGTCCCTTCCCATGGCAGGGGGTGGAACTGGATGTGCTTTAAGGTCCCTTCCAACCCAACCCATTCTGGTTCTGTGATTCTTAAAGCTCACACAGCAGCATTGCCATGATTTCATGGTACACTGGAAGCATGTGAAAGGTATTGCATGCACTAAGAGGACTCTTTTGACTTTAGAGTGAGTAGCTTAAAATTAAATATTTTTAAATAAAAATTTTGCATTTCTGAGCAAAGACAAAGGTTGGTAATCCATGCTGTTAGCTATTAACATGCAGCCTGTCTCAAAGGGAGCATGTTTTGTATCTGCCTTACATAAAGCTTGCTGCACCTCCAGAGAATTTTATATCTTGTAGATAAACTGGATTTAGAAACAGTTGAGAAATAGAGGAGTAATTTTAGTGTAATTTTGCCAGTTTTTGTAACATTCTATTACAAAGAATGGTAGAGCTGAACTGAGAATGATTTATTGAGAATTTAGACCATGCTCAGTATTTCCACCTACAAAAGTCAATTTATCTATAGGTCTCTCTGGGTACCTTTCAGAGAAGAAAAGGAGGTATAATCCACATTTCACAAACAGGTGATGTTTGAAAGCATCCAAATAGGTGATTTCTCCCACATTTACACAGAAAGTCATCATCTTTGTCCCTGCCCATGGCAGAGGGTTTGCAAAGAGATGAACTTTAAGGTCCCTTTCAACCCAAACAATTCTATGATTCTATAAACTAGGGCTGAGAGTAGAAACTTTGGCCTCTTAATCTGTACAGGTTCCAGATAGACAATTGTATTGACTGTATAAACAGCCAAGGCTACTTAGATTTAAAATTATTAACCCTCCTGCTTGCAATTCCTCCATTAACAAAGCATATACACAGTGTTCAACTGGAAAACTGCAGAGCATGACAGTCAATGTGTTGCTATAATACTTGTTGTTATGAATTAATTAGCTGATTTACATTTATATAGCACACTTCATGCAGAAGCAACACATGGCGTTATACACTTAAACTACATTACAATTAAACAGAAATTCTGCTAAAGAAGTCAAGACAAGGCGTCCAAAATAAACCATCCAAAAAGTGCAAGAAAATTAAGTTTCTCATAGCTCTGATGGGAAGCAACTTATTTCAAAAAAATCAAATCTTTAAGAAAGGGCAAGTGCAAGTCTCAGTTTCAAGGACAGTGACTTATCAGCTGTTCAGGGAGGTAAGTGGAGACGAAAACAAGATGTGAAGAGTATACAAGTGCTTTAAAAGCAATTATGCATTTAACAGGAAGCCTGTGCAGCATCCATGTGATAAACCAACACATGCAAGTGGCCATGCTAGATGCTGAATTTTGTGCAAACCAAGGACTTATACAATGAATGGTCAAGGAAGGCTGCAAATGTAAAGTGGCAGCCATCCATCTGTGCTGCTACAAAAATGTGAGCCAGGACCTGTGCATCCCACTAAGACACAAATGGTCTTAACCTACTAAATTCCTGGGATGACTAAAATGAAGTCTGAACAGCACAGCTCACTTTGGCTGATTAGGAAATTAAAATTATTCTCCCAGACAAACGTTGAGTGAAGAATCTTGGTTGGGCACTTACAGAAGAATGTCTTTTAATTTTAATTTTAATTTTCTCTGACAAGGAAAAAAATTTGAAAATATCCAAAGCTTGACTTCTGACAAAAGCTATCCAAAATCAAAAGGTACATCATCAGAAGATTAAATTATTTTTAGTGAATTCACTGTTAAAATATTAAGACACTGTGTCTTTAACTCTGTTAGAAAGAATTAAATCTATGAAACCCCTGTTTCTGTGTCTGGAACTGCAAGACTGTTCCAGGCAGGAGTTCTCAGGTGTTAGCACTGACTGAGTCTTTTCTCCAGAAATGTACTTCTCTGGGTTCTTCTAATGTCTTATTTATTCTTATGAATAATTTTTGACTGATTGAAATTTTTCTTTTCAACCAAACTCTGTTCCCTCATTTGCCATTCACTTTTACCATTTAATTAATATGTTTTTCAGAAAAGAAGGGTTCTTCAAGAGTTGTTTTTCTTTTCAGCCAAGCAGATTTTGATTTACAAAAGATTGTGAAAATGTAGAGAAAAAAAATTAAAACCAATCAAAACCAAACAGATTCTTAGAAAATATTTAAGCAGCCAACTTGATTAGAAACATGCCAGGTTCTTGGTAGCCTGGTATTGGAAATTACGTCACACAAGAGTTCCTATTTTCTGTTTTTTTTCTTTTATCTCTTCATAATAAAACCCCTGTTGTCAGTTGGCAAAAGAGTACAAGCCAAAGCTTGGCCTCAGAAACTGAAGACAGTTCATGGTGCTGCAGTTCAAATACTAAATGAATCTTTCCACTTGGATCTCATGGATCACACTCATTCCACACCTCACATTCATACCTCATGTCCTTCAGATTGCATGAGTTGCCTGTGGGGTTTGGCAAATGTGGCTTTCATCCTCTGGCATTATAAATTTTGGGGTTGTCATTACCTGAGATACCTCCTCTTTCCTCAGCTCATACTTGGCTGTGATCCCGTGAGAGAGAAAACGATAATAGGTCATTCCCAGTGTGCCCAAACTCATTCCCTATCTCTGTGCCACAGTCCAGGAAAGATGCACAAATGCTGCAGTGGGGATTTCTTTCCTGGGGCACTGGGCATAAGAAATACACCTTGGGAGCACGGGAGAGCTTAAGGTATTTGACCAAAATGAAATTATAGCCATATCAGTGGTCAGCAATAAATTTGAGCAGCCTAGTGTAAATGTTGACAGCTATAAATTACACATGAATGGGTAAGTCATACCAGGGGATTGGATGAGACAAAAATTGAAATAAATAAATACATCAGAAAGCAGAAGGGGATAAAAAGGGGGTGGGTGGGGGGAGAAGTAGCAATCTACACACCCAGGAAAAACATGTCAGTGTCCTTCCAGCCACGTTGGCAGTTTAGGCATGGAAAAATTACTGAAGGCAGATCATCATTATCAGAGAAAGAAAAAGACGTCTCTAATAACTGTGTTATCTGCCATCAAATCTCCAGAGACAAAAATAGACTCATTTGCTCCAAGGTTTCAAGGGTTACAGAGTGAGGCAGGAACCACAGAAAAAGAGATTGATACCAGGGATTAAAGATCACAGCTGTACAGAGAGGAGGTGGAAACAAATTGGCACTGTTTCTAAAGCCCTGATGAAAGAAAATGGTGCCTTGCTAGGGAAGGTGACAACTGAAAGATAAAAGTAAAAAGGAAATGTTTTAATATTAGAGACGAGCAAAATGCTGGTAATGAAACAGAGCTGCAGTTTTGCTTAGTTTTGCACTTCCTCACAAAGCGGGAGCTTGGATCGTGTTCTCAAGGTGAGCAATCCCAAGCCAATTTATTATAACTTCGGGTGGAAATGATACAGAGCAAATTGTGATTCCAGCAGCTGAGATACAAACGCAGCCATATGGTTATCCAGCCTGGTGCACCCAACTGTTTCACTCCCTTATTGAGTTACCTCGGGCCTGACCATGGCCAGGCAGAGGCTGGAACTCTCCCGGGCAGGGATGGAGCTGCTGGAATGGCCATCACATCCCCCGGCAGAGAAGGTATTAAATTACAAACTATTAAAGATTAGACTACGAGCCACTGCAGGAAATGCTAAAGACAGAGATTTCTGCAGGCTTATATCTCTTGTGGGTGAGATAGATGGACTCAATGCAGACCATTACCAGCGCATTAAGCTTGCTCACAAAATGGAAATCTTCTTGTCTTAACACCTGACCCTGAGAATTGCTAAACAGGCAACTCCCCCTCAGACTGGTGGGAGCTGAGAACAGGGAGAAAAAAAAATAAGGATCTTCCTTAAACCAGTCTGCTTAGTTGAGATTTTGAAAATAGAAATCTAAATTTAATTCCAAATTTCAAATAGGACAAAATCTAAAGGAAACATTTCAGAAATTTACTCCCATTCATTTTCATTAATTTTATTCCCAAAACGTCAAAATTTCCTGAAGTATTAACCACTGCTGATTTTGACAGTCTGATGATAATGATGCAGTGATACTGATTCACTAAAACAATTAGAAATTTTTAAAAAATAAAATAAAATCTAGTTTGCATTAGATGGGCACAGTCTAGATGTCTTGATACCAAATCTTTGTCTCTGCAAAACTGCTTTTGTTCTTGGAGCCCCACCATGGCTGCCCATGTGGTGGAGATACATTGCTGTGCTGGAGGGGAATTTGAAAGAATTTATCATATTTCTGAGTACTTCATCCTGAAAAGACATTCTTCTGTAAGTGCCCAAGCAGCTTCAGTGAACTCCTTTTTTTATATGTGCAGATAAAGACTTTGTGTGAATGGGTATATAGCCTGTAGTAAGGAAGAAGTGTCCATACAGAGATTTTGAATTAAAATCATGGTCTTACAGTATATTAACTGTGACATTTTTTTCAGTGAATAATAATGACAGGATTGGTAGTGGTTTAGGCCAAAGAGAGGAAAGAAATGTCCCCAGGTTGTAAGGAGCAATTTATCCCTATATTAGGCTGGGCAATCCCAGAGCAGAAGAGGAAAACAAAAACAATTAAGTGAGGCACTGAAAAGCTTTGGAGCAGAGAAGTGAGGTCTGTCTGCTGCCAATAAAGGCTAAAATGGCTAAAAATTCTTATGAAATCTTATGAAAGTTCTTATGAACTTTAGTTCTTTGCAAGGTTTTGAAAAACACTCAGAACAAATCATTTATGGTGGTTAATCAACATCCATTGGACTCCACAGAAATTACTTAAAATAAAACACAGTTAATCATTCCTTGCAACCAGTCACTATTGGCCCAAAGAGGTTAACTGAGAAAAAATGATATTGCTGCTCACTACTTCTCTAGATCAGTGTAAAATTTAAAAATAATAAAATAAATATTAGAAACTTTAAAATATATATATATATACATATATATATATATATATGTATACATACTGTTTCGACTGTTTGGACTCCTGCTCTTACTTCCTTGTCATACTGCCTGAAAATCCAGGAAGATGCAAATATTGCACTACCAACCATAAGAAATGCAAAACAATTAGAAGGGAATTTCTAGAAGGGAATTAGAAGAGGGAAACCCTTGTTTTATAATTTATTTCTAGGTGATGTGCTCAAGTAAGATGAGTCAAGTGATGTTTCAGCTGCTTTTACTGTTAAGATGAGGAGGGGAAACTCTCATTTTCCGTGCCATTTTATCTGCTTTCTCTGCCTGCAGAAACACAAACTCTGATTAAAACATTTCAAATGTCTTTCCCTTAAAGCTTTCTCCTGCATAAACAAGCTGATGATGGATTTCTGCTGAACAATTTTGAAGCATCTCTGCACCTGACTTCCCAGCATCCGGGATCATCCAGACTCACAACTTCAGCCTAAGTTGTTCTGTGAATAATTTTAAGTGATGAGTGTCACTCACGGATCATTAGTTCACTAGAAGTCAGATCTAGTGTGAATGTTTTCAGGAAAAACACCGTTAAAAGAAGAGTTCTGAATAATTATCCACGTTATATAGCTTCCTAGAGACTACTCACCATTAAACAGATTTAGGTCTTGTTAACCGCAGGAAAGAAATTGCTGAAATTCTTTACGTGTACATGGGGACACTCTTGGTCCCTGTAAAGTGCCTCGTGTGTTTGTTAGTACTACTTCCAGCATACAGTAATTAAGATTTATATTGCTTGAGGATATTTGATGTTAACACTGAAAATTATGTTTTTCTGTAATCATAATACAAATGGGGGGGGAAAAAGGGTACACTTGAGACTCCCTGCATTTGTGAGTGTGGAACTGTCATTTGTGTTCGGTTTAGCACTACAGTTCAAAGGTGTTGATCCGAGAGCAGCCAAGGACATATCTAAATGCTGGACCAACAAAGATTTAGGGAGTTCTCTATTTTAAAATGAGGTTTATTAACAGCAGAAACCTCTTTGTTATCCAGAGTGAATGTAAACCTTTTTTCTATATCCTAGAACTTAGTGTAATAACAATGGCTCTCTGTGGGAAATACACAGGCTGGTAAAAAAGTTTAAACTATTTTAAGAAAATTCTTCTTTGTCAATTTTTTTTTTCCATGACATTACTGTTTTAAAGTAACATTCTCTCTGCCATGAATAATATGGAGTATTTATAAGGAGAAAAATGAGAAAAAATAATAAAATCAGCTCCCTGCTTTTTTGAGGCAATGCAGTTGTGAACCCCAAGGAAGACAGGGAGAGAGAAGATATTTTGATTGACATCAGGATGCATCCTGCATCACCCCTTCTCTTTCCAGACATCCGGTCAGAGAAGCAAGGGTCTATGCATTACTAACATTTGCAACACAGCCATTTTATTGGTAAATAAATATCTCTGTTCTTAGCAAAGTAAGAAAACATTTTACTACTAAATTGCAGAAAAATATAGAACTAAAAAACGAAGAACAGAAATCAGACGTGACCTGAGAGAATCATGACTGAGGCAGCAGCCTGGAGTGACACAGTTCCACTGAATTCACACTGGAAAGGGGAGAATGGAATTCTTTCAGAAGAGAAGTACATCTACAGTGATGTAGGCTTGCTTCCCAATTCAAGAGAAATGCTGCATTCCTTTGGTTGCCAGAATCTGTGTTTAATTTGGAAGGTAGTTATGGATAGTTATATCATTATAACTTCTGATTTTTTTCCTCTTTTTTTACTTTTTCACTCTTTTAATTTTTTTTTTTTTACAGAATGTCATCTTGCTTCAGATCTTCTCGTGACTTGCTCAGGATCAGAGAGGAAGTGACCAGTGACCAAAAGAACTGAAAACTGAACATCAATACTAGGAAGAAAGCCCCTTGTGGTGGTGTTTGGGTTTGTTGTTTGTTGGTTTTTTTCACTTTATCAAGACAGTGTCCTTTCCTACCTGTCATTTTAAACTAGCTGAAATGAAAGCTGAGTTTAATAAAGTTTTTTTTGAGTGCTCAAGTGGCATTAATGTTTCTAAAATTGAACCCCAAAAACTATAACCTCCAGTGCCACAAATATGCACCTGATATTTATTTTTTAAATGTAGATTAGGTTGGAAGTATTTTAGTTGAAATAATTTCCTTTTATAGACTATTTTCTTATACAAGCAAAAAGAATTAAAATGAATTTACCCATCTGTTGGGTCACCTCACCCCAACAAGCTTTGGCTGCTTTTTATCAAAATTTGACAGGGACACCATTATTCAAAAGAGAATTAAATTTGTGTGAATCTCAGCAATGCAGGAGAAGACATAGGTTCAAATAAGCAAAGGAAAAAGCAGAAAGGGCTCAGCTGGTAAATATTCTGTTTCGCCACAGCAATGAGCACATGAAGAGCTCCCAACCTGCCTTAGCTTTCATCTCACACTGACTCTGCCCTGCTGCTCGTGGAGCTGTCCAAGAGATACAGGGCAGAGCTGGAGACGTTGGTGTTGGAGTCAAAGAAGGAATAAAGCAAAGGTGCGGGGCTGTCCATCCAAAAGGTTTCATTAGCTCCACTGCCCAGAGACCTGCTTGGGTTTGACAGCAAGGAGCAATTTTCTGCACTTCGAGTGTCACTTGACTGGAGGTGTAAATCAGTGCAGGTTATGGGAATATCAAGGTGTGCTAATTATATCATCCCTGATCTTCTCTGACATTAAAATCCCTCCTAGGAAAAATTCACCCTCTGAGGAGATTCTTTGATTTAGAGTCTGGGAAATAATAATAACCATAATGTAACAATACAACTTGAAAAATGGTTTAAGTTAATATTTACTAATAAACAAATGCTTAAAAAAATGACAATAATGCTAGAACTCCTGAAGAATAAGCCAAAAGGCAGGAAATGAATAGGATTTACCTAAGACCATAATAATTTCTTCTGAATACAAATTCTGGAACTACCTAAAATATGCAGCAGAATAACTGTGATTCTCGTCATCTTGAAATTATTAATACATCACTCAATATTTTGGATGGAAAGCAAAAGAGCCATTCCTTGTAAAATCACAAGAAAGGGATATCCTGTCTCAAGAAAATGCCATAAACTCCAAGGAGAAGACCTTTCAGTTCCTTCCATTAGGACTGCTCCATATTACCCCAAACAGTGAATTAGTCCATGAACATCATCTGGAATCCAGATGTGCCATGACTTGAGTATGTCGTGTTCTGGGCTATTATAATCATTAAGTTGCTAAGCATGAACAGGTTTTTGCTTTGCCAGCATCTCCTCCAGAGAGTTTTATAAATCTAACCTTTCATTTCCCATTTCTGTTGTCTGTTCCTCAAAAATACATTTCACCTGAAGCTGAATAAAAAGTTTCATATGCCACCGACTTTCCTTTTAACAATTCACTTAGGAAAAACAACACAACAAATTTCAGTCTGTATAAAACCTTTTCTTTTTCGTTGTTTTTTTTCCTCCTGGTTTAACTAAGTGAGGAATAATCTATTATTTATATTCCTATCCACTACACATAGAGCTCTCTCTCTGGGGAGAGGATGAGATAAAGAACAAACCACCTGCGACAGATGTTGCTCATATTCTTTCATGCACTGTGGGAAGGTGTTCAGATTCTGCCATGGTGAAAGTGGCATGTGGAAAATAGAGAGACAGGAAGCTATGATGGTGTTCTGAGGAGGGGAAATAATTTATGTAAAACATTCTTCTTCTCACAAATCACCCTGTAAGCTGTTGCATCAAGGTAGACAAACCACTGGTACACCACTCCGCATGTCACATCTTCATTCTCAACTGTGCCTCCTGCACAAACCAGCTACGGGACCCTGCTGCTCCCAGCACTGTGTCTGAATTCAAATCACAGGCAGCAGAAGCAATGCAAGCCTTAAATTAAGGAATTTATGGAAGACAGGAAGGAAAAATGTATTTTTTTTTATGCAGAACACAGTGCAATTGATTAAAGAGAGGGGAATGGAGCAATGTCCACTGTTGTAAGACAGTACCTCATACATACATCCATGTTCAAATTGCCTTTGAAGAGCTGTGATTTGCTGGTTGGGAAATCTATGGGCAACCAAGATGATTCTGTGCTCTTTTCTAAATTGAATGTCTGCTCTTCCTTCAGTACACACTTTCTGCATATTTTCTTTCAGAAGCCATTTTGATCAAGATCCTTAAAAGTGTTTAGAAATCTACTAGACACTTAAAGGACTGATGTCTGAGGGAGCCAAGCTCTGAAATAAGGAGGATTTGGATATTGGAACCTTTTTGATCAGCTGAGTTCTTGATGGTATTCTAATAAATAATGCTCGATAAACCAGGAGTGTGTGTTATGATCATGGTCTATATGGAAAAATCTGCTGTAGTCCTGTCTTGACTGGAGTAGCTCATCACACATTCCAGAAATGTGAGTGAAGGTAAAGCTCTAGGAATGGTTTGCAGACAGGAAATGCAAACCCCTTCTGAGTGGGCTTCTTTTTGTCAGCCCTGGGATGAAAAGACGTATGACAGGAATTTCGGATTCAAACGTGTCTCACTAACCATGTCAGCATCAGAAGCTTCTTCCTGCTTATTCCTCCCCCAGACAGAGATTTGATTACCCATCTGTACTCATTTGTGCTCTTAAAAGTGTGCTAGAGATATGGAAACAAGGTTCTTGGAGTCCCTGGGCAGTCCTTGCTGATAAAACTTGAACTGCTTATCCTTTTACGTAAAATACAAAAGATATTTAGTTTTTTATATTTTATGTTTATGTGAACACCTGTATCTCTGTTGCTGCACTGCCATTCTCCTTCCTTCCTTTGGCTTCTGAAAGATAAGCAGATAAAAGAAATTTCCAAGTTATGCAATTCAGGATTTTTCTACAAGCTCTTCTTTTCTCTGTGTGTGCCCAGTCTTCAGTGGAGACAGTATCAAGTGGAGATTTTGCATGTTGTTCTGAGACAAATAATATATTAATAAAAATATTTTGTTCACTAGTCAATATTTGAGAAAATAATTTTATGCATTTTGCAGTGCTTCAGTCTGGATTTTTTATTAAAATCTTGAAGAAAAATATGATTGGATGCAAAGGAAATTTACTATGCTGGAAAATTAAGCTTTCCATCTTGTTATTTAAAAACAAAAACTATGAAATTTTTGGATTGATGAAGACCCCCCTACTTTTCCGTAACTGTTTGCCTCTTATTTTTGTGAACTACCAAGGGAGAGGCACAGCAAGTAGTGCAAAGAATTCAGCTGGTCAAATCTTTCCTTTTATGCTAAAATCCATTTATACTTGGGCAAAATGCAACTGAAAAGAAAGTGTGTACAAGTATGTAGAACCCTAGTAATTTAGTCTTCAGTAGGTCATGTTGCTGCACAGGCTTAAGAGCTAATTCACACTGTTATTGAATAAAAGCAAAAAGTATAGTTACCATAGCAACAGCCACAACACAGGATGCTGATTTTTCCCTCTGAGGTTTTAAAGTCCCTCACATTTTTAAGGAAACATGCATCAAAATATCTCATCTGCACTTGAAGGCCTTGGTGTTTTTTATTAAAATGCACCAGATTTGATCTATTCAGCTGCAGCTCTTCCTGCTGAGTGATTTTGAAGAAGGCTAAGTTGCAAGAGCACGAAGAGTTTGAACATAGGTACTATACAGTTTTTGTAACTTGCTGCTGGAAAGACATACTTTCATATCTCCCTGTGTTTGCAAACAGAAGGGAAATGAGAAGCTGTATTAAAGCAGGTCACATTTCCAAAATCTAATAAACATTGTGTCGTGCTTCTTCCCTCTGGAGTGGCAAATCTGTGTGGGTAAAGTCAGGGACTGTCTTGGATGAAGAGTTTCTGTGTCTATCCTATCACTTCCTTACTTTCCCATTAGCCTTCTCAGAATGGAAGAGTGGACAGTATGTGACACGGGTTTTCATCTTGCTTTAGAAGGAGGTGGGAGCTTGCAGTATTAAACTTGCAGTAGTTAATGATTTACACATGTGTTTAAATGATTTATATGGCATAAACTATAATTATAAACCAGCTATTACACAAGACAAGAGTGTAAAAACTTCTGTCTTTTGTCTTTTAAAAAATCTTCCAGCTAATCCTTACTTTAGGAAGAAATTCTTTGGAGATAACCCAAAATTGCTTTGTCTTGGCATACACAAATTACAGCTGGCAAAAAGGATATTATGAAGCACGTTTCTACTGGTGGCAGAGTGGAAATACTTCTACAGTCTTCTAGAAGAATTTAAATGCAATTTTTAGAACAGTTCAGCCTTCAGAGATCCCTTACTGCTTCCTCACAGAGTAGGTTTAGTATTCACTGAAATTTTATTTCATTTCTGTTGCTTGCGTATTGCTTTCTTTCACTTACTACTTGATTAGTTTTCTAATCACTACTTTTTTTTTAGTAATTTTCTAATTACTACTTTCTGTTTTACTTTTCATGTTAAACCAGTGGGGCTGGATCTTTTTATGGACCTCTGAGAAAACATCACTGTTCATACACACATCACTGTAGAGAATATCAGCCTACAAAACAGGCTAGTTTTTCTTAGTTAACTTCTATACAGTGAGAGTCTCAAAAGCAACACACAGTCTGCAGGTTGAAAACAGGTGCCCTGAACTATTAAAAAGCATTGCTATAGTCTGTGTAACAATTATTGCATTTTACCTCTGCAGCTGATACAGATGAAGTCAAGTGTAGGCATCCTATAGTTGATATATCAATGGAAAATACTATTATTTAATTTTAATAATAATCCAGTATAGAAGACAGTCATATAGAGACAGAGCAATAAATGTCTGACAAAGCAGTTGAGTCAGGTAGAGATCATTGACAGTGAGTAATGGTTTCATATAACATGAAATGTCGAAAGAATAATTTACAGATAATATTACGGAGGGTAAATGAGGAGACAATGGTTCAAAGTGAAAATAAGCTCAAGGTGCAGTGATCCAATAATTGCATTTGAAGGCTATGTAATGCAAATACAAAGCTGGCAGTACTGCATCCCTTTGAAACAGAGGGAAGTCTGCAGTCTAATTGTAAAATATGGCTCCATTTACTGGAGAAAGAATGTTATCAGCAAGGCAAGAGGAAAGCTGAGAAGAAAGCACTGGTTTTTACTGTGAGTAGTCTCCTCTCTACAAATGGGCAGAACAAAGAGTATGGGTTTGTACAGTCTCATTTAAATACTTAGGGATTATCGTGTACAAGGGCTGTATCATTTTTCATATCTGTACACACAATGCTGAAAATAATGATTGTTTTCTTTAGCCTATAATGCCAACACATAAATATCCTGTTCCTTCTGAATGGAGGTGCCTTCTTAATTGCATTCATCTGTACATCTCTGGTCTGTGTAACAGGTTTATTTTTGAATCACTCATTTAACAGGTGCTTGAAAGCAATACAAAGATACTGTGAAAATGGTGATGGGATTTAGTGGACAAAGCATTCAGTCAGACCCAATTGGGGTACAACAGGCAAAGGAAAATAAACTTTGGCTCAAAGGACTCTTGGTGGAAAGCAGAAACACTTTTTTTTTTTCTCACTGGTATATAGGACTAGATCACTGGACTCAAGTTACCTGCCAGATCTGGCAAGTAGGTAATCTCACCTGTAAATGCAATAACCTCAGTTTTGAAAGTAACTAAAGTGTTGTCCTCCCCTTTTCATACTGAACAAATGTCACAGAATTTAGTGACGGATGTTTAGCACTTTACTTTCAGTTTACAGTCTATATTATCGACCAACACTATTATTCAGTACCTGTTTTCTTCTGCAGTGGTTTGAGGAATAACATTTGGTTCAGTCTTTAATTTTCCTCATTTTGCTTGAGAATTTTAGTTTCAAGTACAGATATTTTTCTTGATCAGCCTTTTTTCCTTGTCGTGTGAGAGCTAAAGCCTGTTTTCAACATTTTAGCACACATTTATGTTTCTAATTAAAAAAACCAAAAAAACAAAAACAAAAACAAAAGCAAAACCTTCAGGAAGAGATTAATGTTAGACTTCTTCTGGCATCAGTGCATTCTGTTATGGTCAACTCAGGAGCTGCAGTTGTTTACAGGGTGAGATCAATAAAAGCCCTCACATTTTGGGGTAGGCTGAGAGAGATTTCTATTAAGCAGCCATATAGAGCACACCTGTTGGCCAAAATCTCACCATTTACTGTTCTTTCATAGCCCATGTACAATAAAGTGTTAGGCCCCTCTTGCTTTGGTTTCCTTGATTTTGCAGCCGCTAAAGCAGTCAGCACAGTTGCTATCCCTTTAACACACTGCTTCTGTCCCAGTATACATACTATGTTTTTATTAAATCCATAATTCATATTTCCAAGTTTTGTTTTGCACATCAGGAGTTGTAAGCAAGAATAGCAATGACACACATCAGGAGTTATAAGCAAGGATGGTAATGATATAAGGATTTTGCAACAAACAAAATGTTGTGCGAGTGCAATGCTGCTCCCCACGAGCCTCCATATAATTCCCCTGCCTGTGTGTTGAAGAATCATAGACTGAAAATGCTTCCAGGTAGACAAATGTTTTGGGGATTTGGATCTTTAGAATGAAAGGTTCAGTCTGTGTGTTTTCAAGTTCTCGCTGGCCATTGTACACTGCACAAAGACACCAAGGAAGCTGTTAGGTAGGGAAAGATTTGTTGCAGCTTATTTTCTTCAGCTATTGTTGTAGCAGGTTAAAAAGATAAAATGCCCTTAATTTTATAGAATGGTGCAAAAAAATGTTTGAATATTTAACCTCAAAATCTTTGTTGTAGAAGTGGATGATCACACATACTTATTTACTCTTTTTCTGCTTCTGAAAAATCACTTCTACAAAAAAATAGAGAGAAAACATGGAGATATGTGCATTACTATGTAGGTCAACTATTAATTGGTTTCAAAGGGCTTTATTCTTTAAAAGAAATGATCCTTTTATACTTACAGAAGACATTTGTTCCATTTGCAGTATAAATTGGGACACATGCAGTTTCCTTTGTTGTTCTCCAAACCATGATGATTAAGCAAGCCCATTAACTCAACAAGCAATACAGTAAGACCTTTTGCAAACTACTTCAGAAGAAAAGCAGAAAAATCTCTATAAACACAGGTGAGCAATAAAATACCAATAAGGCAAAAGTATTGTTTGCAGTACACCCTTAATCAGTGGCTATTCTTTTTACATCTCAGCATGAAATCTCCACATCTCTGAAGTTAGTTTCATAAGAAACAATCAGGAGAACTGCATAAAACCTAAAGGCCACTACAAATTAGATTTTGCCTATACAAAATATCCATTAGATGTTCACAAATGAACCACTTGCATTTCAAAATACTTTGGCTTTCTGTCAGAACTCAAAATTGTCTGAGTAGCGAGGGATCAGGTTAGGAAAGCTAAAGCCTCTATACAATTAAATCTGGCCAGGGATGTCAAGGGAAAAAAAGAAAAGCTTCTTTAGTCACAGTGATGATAAAAGAAAGACCAGAGAAAAGGTGGATCCATTTCAGGAGGAAATAGGAAATGTTTCCCTGTGGCATGAAGAAAGTTGAGGTACTCGCCATCTTTTTTGCCCCAGTCTTACCAACCACACCACACAGGTCACAGAAGACAAAGGCAGGAACTGGGGGAACAAAGAACTGTAGAAAATCACGTTTGACACCATATAAGGAACCTGAAGGTACAGAAGTCCATAGGATCTGATTATATATCCATGGGTCTTGAGGGAACTGGTGGATGAAGTGGTTCAGTCACTGTCCACCCCATTTGAGAAGTCATGGCAGTCCAGTGAATTTCCTACTGACTGGAAAAAAGAGTCCCTTTCTTAAAAAGGGTAAAAAATGGAAGACTTGGGGGCCTAAAAGTCATTCACTCTAACCTTGGTGCCCTGCAAGATCATGGAGCAGATTCCCCCAAAAATTATGCAAAGTCACATGGAAACTAAGGAGGTGATTGGTGACTGCCAACAGGGCTTAACCAGGGTCTTCTATGATGGGGTTACGGTGTTGGGGGATAAGGGAAGAGCATCTGACATCATCTACCCAAACCTGTGCAAAGCATTTGATGTCTTGCACAATGTCCTTGTCTCTGAACTGGAGAGATATGGATTTGATGGATGGACCATCACCCAAACCCTGGTGGTAAGGAACTGGCTGGATGGTTGCTCTGAAGGAGGTGGTTGCAAAGATATGTTCTTTAAGGTCCCTTCCAGCCCAAACCATTCAGTGATTCTACAAAAACTCTGGCTTGAATGAAAAGTGCTTTGTATTCTTGAAGAAGAGCATAGTTTTTTAATACTTCTATTTTACCTAAAACAATGATGTTGCCTTAAGCATGGCTGTTCTCTATATAGATAAATCTTGTACAGTAAGATTAGATCGCTAAGGGAATTAATAATTGCTTATTGAAGAAGTTGTCTTCTGTGGATGCCTGGTTTGAATCCAGATTAGCCATGACTGGACAGGGTTATTTTCATACCAAAATAATGTACAATCATAACTCAAAACGATGCTGCTTGCATCATGATATTACACAGTACTTGTGTCATTATTGTACCATGCTGTAGTTCTTGTGCTACTGTAAAAGAAATTTATTGCCTTAGTCTGCTGTCCATCATAAGTTTCACAATTTGGTCCTTTATTTCATACTGTATTTTCAGAGAGTACCATATGTGTGTGAGAGGGACTTGATAGCTCCAGAGGTTGATTTTATCATAGCTTGTCTAGCTCTTCTTAAGTGGGTCAAATTCATAATGAATGAACAATAATCATTATTATCTGCTGGCCTTATTTTCTGGTGGCTACCTGACTCCTAGCAATGCCTCCTAAACATGAAGGAAATGGAGGAAGAGGCAGGAAGATGTCAGGCTGCCCTAGCCTTTTCTATTTAATCATAAGATGTCACAAATTACATCATTTTACTGCTCTCACCACTGCTGTTTTGCTCCACCAGTGCTCAATAATGTCAGCTAGTTTCTCCAGGAGAAATCTGGAAATGGCCGGGAACTGACTTCCAAGTTAATAAATGAACATCTTTAATCCTGTAACAGGAACAGGAAACCAGACAGGCTCTGCTCAGGCTGGTTTTTTGCTACCCCAACACAACAGGAACCAAGGTTGCAGTATCACAACAGCTTTATAGTTGAGATTAAGAATCTGATTATTTTTATTCTCTCTTCAAGTTAAAGAAATACTTGCCCACTGTTGGTAGAAGCAACCATATATGTCAAAGCCACTTGGTACTGACAAAGAATAGATAAATAAGGCAAGTCTTGGCCAGGGCAACTGATCAGAGAGTAAAGTATAATTTGGTTTTGTAGAACATCACGAAAACTCAGCCTCTTGGAAAAATAATTTCCAGACTGAAATTATCAAAGACTTTGAAAACAGAATGATCTGGCCGCAAAATATTTACAAAGCGGGGAAATAACTCAGACATTTATGAACATTTCTGTTCCCTTTCTTTCACAAGCTTCACTTAACCAGGACACACAGACCGCAGGAGATAACTGAGCTAAATTCAACAGTGACCAAGCTGACCCAGAAATGCACAAGCAAAGTTCCTCAGTTAACATTCAAATATTACGCTGCTTCTGTCTTTTTATTATAAATGTTGTTGGGGAAAAAATATTAACTCTACTGTGTTGTGCACTATTAAATCATCAGTATAGTCAAAGATACCGAACTTAGAAATGTATTAGAATTTCCAGTTGTTGTTTTTACTAGAATATTTTCTACTTTCTATGTAACTTTGTACTTAACTCCCTTGACAACTAGGATATGATAATGTATTTTTAAAGTAAACACTTATTTTCAATACCAAGAATTTTTAGGAGAGGGATTTAAAACATTTAAGTTGCCTCATTTCCCAGCATCACTCAAAAAACTTACCTTCATTTGCAAAAATTACTGTGTGAAATATTGCTACAGTGAAGTCAGCAAAATGACTCTGGACTGCAGGGTGCTGAAATTCCCACATCCTCTTCCTTGACTGCTATGGAGCCAGGATTTCTCCCCTGTTGTGTTTATGCTGAGTGGAATGGAGCTAGAGCCTATAAACTATTTGCCATGGTGTAAATGTTTCTGTGAAAAAACTTCAACAATTTCCTGTTAAAGGTGGGAGTAACTAAGGTTTAAGACAGGAGTGGTAGATTATTTATAAATACAAATAAGTGAAGCTTATTCTAATGTACTCACACTATTTACTTTTTTGTTGTTACTGTTTAATTTATTATTATGCTGAATCAATCTATCCAATTTGCACTTATCTAGGTGTGTCTTTATACTGACACAAAGTTCTGAAGGAACACTGTTTGTACAGGCTGGATAGATGTTTGGAGAAAAGTACACTAACAAACCTAAATGAAAAAGACAAGAATGTGAACTGGGGATATGGGCACAGTTTCCTTGAGAAAAACTTCAGTCCATTCATGACCAGAACACTGACAATTTTTCTTCAAGTCAAACTTTTCTCCAAATTTAAGTAATAGGAAGGACAAACTCTATGTGTCATTAAGGAATCACCCAATTTTAGTACCAAAAAAGGATTGGAAAAGTATAATCCTTCAAATAATTGTCATCCTTTTAATAATTGCCTGCAATAAAGTACAAGAAAAAAAAAAAAATTCAGGCAGTAAACTTGTGGTAGGTAGCTTGCAGGATTCACTTTCCCAGAATCACAGAATGGATTAGGTTGAAAGGGACCACAGTAGTTAATCTGCTCTAACCTCTCTACTCAAGTAGGGTTGTCCTGGATCACCTGGCACAGGATTGTGTCCAGACAGTTCTGGAATATCTCCATTGAGGGAGACTCTAGAGCGTCTCTGGACAATCTGTTCCAGTGCTTGGTCACACACAAAGAAAAGAGGTTCTTCTTCATGTTCAAGTGGAACTTCCTGGGCATCAGTTTCTGCTCATTACTTCCTGTCCTATACCTTGGCACCAGAGAACAGAGCCTTGGATCCATCCTCTGACACCTTACAGACACTGACAGACATTGGTGAGTTCCCCCCTCAGTCCCCCCTTGCTTGAACAGGCTCAGCTCCCTCAGACTTTCCTCCCTTCATCATCTCTGCTGCCTTGCATTGAATCATCTCCAGGAGTTCTATATTGTTCTTGTCCTGAGGAGCCCAGGACTTGGACACGGCACTCCAGATGTGGCCTCACCAGGGCTGAGCAGAGGGGCAGGATCACCTCCTGGGACCTGCTGGCAATGTTTTTTCTAATGCACCCGAGAATCCCATCGGCCCTCTTGGCCACAAGGGTACACTGGTCACTGGTAGCCTGTATTTAAACTGGAATTTCTGCAAGAAAGGCAGGGCAGGGGGTGTCTCATACCATGGACGTGCCATGCATGGGAAATTTGAACGTCCACAAGCTGAACCACAAAGAACTACAATTATGTAGTCAGCAAAAATAGTACCTTTCTAGGAAATACTTAACCATGACATCTCAATAAATTTTTTAGCAGCCATCTCTCTCTGGAGAAAGGTCTTATTTTACCACTAGTATTCTCTATATTTAGTGCTAGGTCTTAATGTGAAGGTACTTGCTAAGTGACATCCTACTGCAAACCTTTGTAATTCTGAGTCTTTTATACCCAGAAACCAGTACTGCTACAAATGACAAGTCACAGAAGCTCAAATGACTCTTTCACTACGTGCACAGTGTCCATACATATGCAAGAATGAGCCACTATCCCAAAGCCTTTTAGCTCCCAGACATAAAAATCTGCAATGTGGTTTTTAGGATATAACTGTGGGCAGTATGGAAATTGTACTATGAGAATATCAAGGGCATCACGTGCAAAATAAAGAGCGATTGCTGTGTTAGAAGCCCCCAGGTTAGAATTCAAGACGAGCTCTGTAGATTTCAGAAATAAAATACCTTAAGTGGTGCTAAAAGGTATTAACTAAATGTTGTCTTTGCATAAGAAATAGACATTATTTGTTAAATACCATATTGCCATGTTAAACACCATAAATTAAGTGAAGATTAAAGTCTATTACTGCTTTATGTCCAGAATAGGTTGGTGTTTCTCAATCCTGTCTGGCTTATGAAGAAAACAGGAAAAATATTTAATTCAAGTAAGTTTGTTGTAAAAAAAAACACCTCTGAAGCGAAAGATTCTTTGCTTCTTCTCACTTTTTACAGTGAGAATTTTGTTCCATATTTTGATTCAAAGTAAAGATATTTCCAGAGGAGTAATACTGATTGAGGTCTTGGATAGGTGTGAAGAGGGGTTGCTTCTGCCAGTTATCTCCCTTGTAACCATCTTCCTTTGCCTCTCTCCTTCACACTCTGGCTACATATTCTACTTGAAAACTAAGATTTGAGAACATGATAGCTTTCCTACCATAGCTGGTATTTATCTAGCACAATTGGAACCTTTAAAACCTTTTAGAGTTCCTGTAACACTGATTATAAAAATATTTTTTGTTATCTGTACTCCAGTTCATCTGTAGTCATTTTTATGGCACTCTACACAAATGACAATGTTAGCATCCTTAAAAAAAAAAAAAAAAAGCAAAGCTATTTAAGCATCCCAACCCCTTCAAAACCCTACCAAATGAATGTCCCTTGTAGCAACCAAGGTGTCAGAGAAAGACTGGAAAATTGCTCACTTCTTTAGCATTTTAAAGTAATATTTTTTTTAACTAAGCTATAGGACAGCAACACTTTGAAATAATTTGTTTCTGTAAACTTTTTTCCCTTTTGCCCCAGTCATGTGAATTTTAACTCTATATATTACTTTTTAGACTCTTGTAGACCTTAAGAGAGATGCCAATCGTGATCTCCCTGTGGTATTTCTGACTTCAGTAAGAGGAGCCATGTGGGACAGGCCTTTCCTCCTCAGTCTTGTATTAGGTAGATCATGACTTATTAGTACCTACATTACATCTAAATACAATAATTTAATTTTACCAGAAAAACTTAAATACATCATGTAAGTTGTGCGTTTTAAACACGATGCTGAAAGTGAGGTGAAACCCTCAGACATTTGCCTCAGGGTGAGTTCAGAGTCCCTCTTGCTTTGTAGCTCTCAAGGATCTGCTCAGTGAGATGATGTTATGCAGCCCAGAGCTGTAACTGAATCTGTTCATATGTGTCCTACAGGGAAAACTCCCAGAACATGAACAATCTATTCAGGGATTTTATGTGTGATTTATATAATTTACAAGCTGTGTTTAATAGAAACTATCATCGCACTTATCTTTTTTTTTTTTTTAAAACATCTTGAAGGTTCAAAGACTTTTACAAGCACTGATAATTAACTCTGGGATTTTCAAAGAGGTTTGAAAGTGAGCCTCCATCCACAGTTGAATTGGCTGGGTAACTCTTGAAGACTGCTTTAAAAGATCCTATCCTTGACTATTTTAAGCATTGTTCTGCTCCTGAGAAAATACTTCTTACTCACCCTATCCATTTTTCTTTGCAAGCCTTAGTATGAAAGATCCCATCTTATCACTGTCTTGATAAATAAGATTTTCAAAGGATGACTTGATCCCAGTCACTAAGGACGAGTAAGCACAAGTAATGTTTTGTTAAGAGATCTTAAAATCAGATACTACATGGTCCACTGGTGCATGTTGAAGTGTCAAGATGGAAATAAGAACTTTTTATTAATAAAGATGATTAACACAATAATTAAATGTCAGTTGCTAGAGATTATGGTCAACAATAATAAACATATTTTTCCACAAGTTACGCTACATTTCAATCAAGAACAGATTTTTAAAACTCCATGTATCTGTGTTATAAGCAGTCAGAATAGAACCATCAGGCCTTTCTAATTTTTTACTGCTGAATTTCTTTGTGTTGAGTATCATTTCTTTATATTATTACTGCCTCTGTATCTTTAATTTTGTCCCTTTTCTTTTTCTCCTCTTGCAAATATGCAGTCAGCAACATATTTGAAGACGTTTTAGGTGATATATCCTATTTTTGTAACTGACTGATTTTGAGCCCAGAGGAAAGAAATAAATCAAAATAGTGTTTGGGTGCTATGAAGGAATGGAAAATCATTGGAGAAGAAAAACAAAGAAACATTGTGCCAGTATTCAGGTTTTCTTTCTTTTCACAAGAACCATGAGGTTGTTTTAGGTTTTAGAAGCAGAAGTACCCAATGCATTTAACTTGACTTTAATTGAAAAACACTTCTGATAATCTTGAGAACTGCAAAGTGATATTTTAAGCAAAAACTTTAAGCAAGAAGTGTGAGTACAAGGGAATGCTGTAAGTCTAAAGGGTAACTGTGAAGATGCTGTAAGTCTAAACGGCAACTCCTTTTTTTGGGAAGTTTCTACCTCCCATTTTCTGTTACAAATTACACCCATGACTGAACATTTGATGGTAAGCCATGGAAACAAACAGCTGTATGTAGACAATAAGTGGAAACACTGTCCTGCACATAATGGTCTCTGTTGGACCAGTACAAGACTATTTCATTTCTCTTAAAGGTCTTGTTTCTTCTTCACAGTGTTTGTCATTGCAGAGACAGACAAAATAATATAAAATATCCTTTTTATGGATATTTATTTTATGGACATTATAGCACAGAAGGCTTTTCATATCACATGAGCAAACATAATTTAACCTTGTCGTTCCATAGACAATAGTGAATGCTCTACTCACAGGGTTGGCCATCCCACACACTCAGCTTTTAATGGGGCTCTTGTGTTACAGCCCTGGTCACTTGAGGAGAACTAAGCAGCCCTGTGGATGCTGATCTGTTTGCAACAAAATGAGGAGACAGGAAGGGTTTTGCAGTATTTTCTAAGGTTTTCTCCAACTTCAGGTGAGCTAATCTGAAAGTAAACTCCACAGCAAAGTGTCTTACACTTCATTTCCTCACTTTTCACCTTTACTGACCCAGAGGTCTAAGACAAATTCTTTGGTTTGCTTCTATCCTCTGTCCAAACTTCCAGGACTCATTCACCTGTGACTGAAGGGGGCAGCAATTCCTGTGGATGAAATGATCATTACCCAGCTTCTGAACCACTTGTTTCCCAGACTGCTTGCTCACACCTACACCCTCAGTGCCAATGGCTCGACAGCAGTATCATTTCTTTCTGCATAACAGAAACCCTCACCCAGTTTACTTTCATTGCTCCTCTCTTCTCTCTGGTTATTTATTTCATTGCTTCTCTCTGGTTATTTATCAGCAATTTTTCTTTGTTGACTGTTCCAAACATGGCACCTTCAAATCTCGATGCATTGCATCCAGCTTAATTTGTGGTTGTGGTTATAAATAAAGGCAACAATACCAGACTAACATGATAACATGCTGATAGTGACCTGCTACGTTTAGCTTTTCAGCACTGATCTTCCCTTAAAGATGCTGGGTACCATAATTCACACACAATCCTGTATTAAACTGTCTTGATAGACCTTATAGTAGAAATTACTTGAAATATTATGGGTCCATCTCTGCTCTCACAGAAAATCTGTGTTCCAAAAACCAGAAACTGCTTCGTACAGAATATATTACTTTACTGGAAAATAATAAACTCTCTTTATATTACTGACCTATTATACATACATTTTACAATCTGAAGGACCAATCTGTGCTGAAGAGAAACATAAATAAGTTCTTATTTTGGCAGTTTTATTACAAATTGCATTGCACAATAGCAGATGAGCAATTTTATTCATTGACAAATAGCTTAGATCGGACTGGTGCAATGGTTCATTAACCTTATGATAAGTTTGGGCTATCTCAGAAGTGTTCTTGCTGTGAATTTAGATTTGATGATGGCTCACACATCAAGGAAACAAATTGCCTTGTCTTTTATGGGAAAGAAGGGGGGAATAAAGAAGTTAATTGATGTCTTTTAAATCCTATAACTAATAAAGTGGGTTTTTTTCCAGATACTGCTTTCTGATTCTTATGAGATGCATTAGACAGACAATGCCAAAAGCACAGATTATTTTAGTTCTGTTATTACCCATTAAAGGGAGTCAAAGAACCTTGATTACAATTATCAGATTTTAATGAGCAATTGTCTGTCAAGATTTTTTCACAACTCTAAGGGCTCCTACATGATTTGTATGCAAGGTAGAGGTACCCTTGCATAGTGGGTTTTTTTCTTTAGATAATCAGTACCAGATTTTTAACTATCAGTTTTCACTGGGCATTTTAGAATTTTTTTTTTTATTTTTTTTTTTTTAATCTCAAAAAAGAGCTACTACTTCTCTTACTCCCTCTAATAAATTATGGACTAAGAAAAGATTAAAATCACAACGATTCAGGAAAAGAAAAAAATATTTTTATAAAATCTCCTGATATAAGTCTGTATTGATTTAATATGTCAAATCAAATTGGTCTGATCAACATCAGCCAGATTCTTATTTCTACCTGATGCCTTTTCATCAGTCCTCTTCATTTTTAAAGTTAAATTTGTAGAGGTAAAATCTTATAGTTCGTGTTACCACAGAGGCCTTGGCTATTATATTTATTTTTACTTGTAGTAAAAAAATATAATGGGAAATGAGGCTATTTTAGCTTTAGTGTTTCTAGATCAACCTACAAATAAATGCACATTTCAACCTCCAGACAATTATAGATCGATCTCCAGAATGGTGTCTTTGTGTTGCCTATTTCATCAGATACTGTTTTGGTGTTTTTAAGTAACTCTCCTTGAAATACTCTAAATGTTGGATGTTAATTGAGAAATTAATTATGACTACTAAACAGGCTGTAGTTTAAGACACACCCTTTATTTGATGAAGCTGCAAGATATACAGAGAATGAGGTTTGAAGCCTCTGTGACAGTGAATGCCACCTATGAGGAAGAATGAGTACAGAAGGGAGAGTATTTTCACTGCTTATTCTGGATAATTGATGTAAATACCCTAAATTTCTGTTTAGTGCCATCCTACTTCTGTCTTTTATCTCTATAAGATATTCAGGCTTCCAGGATCACCAAGTAAATAAGGGAGCTAATCACTGATGAACATGAGTGCTCTAAATCTTTCTCTCAAGCACATAACTCACTCAGACTGAAGAAAAAGAGAACTGTGCTCAGTATGTGTGTAAAACTCTGTATTTTTTCTATCTGTCTCTCTTTTCCCCACCCCACCCCAGCTATCTTTTAATTTTTTGGCCCATTTCAGCCAAATTTTAGAGATGGGATAATGGTCACTAGGTAATGAAGGTGTGACATAGAGAAATCAGTGACTGACAAAGGAGCACTTACTGGTGAGGAGAAGACAGCAACGTAACTTTTAATTAGACACTGGAAAATTTGTGTAGAAAAGTGTAAAACAAATCATGGAAGCCCCAACCAAACAACCAACTTTAAGCAAAGTTTATGAGAGAGTAGAATATCCACTCATAAGCTGTAGTTGTATTGCTGGTTTCAGAAATTCAGCTAAAAATTTTGCGTGTTCTGCTGGTTTGGGCTTTTGTTTCCTAACATTGAGGCATGATTTCTTTTATTCCCTAAAAAATGAAACAATACAATCTAGTCTATTGAGGTCTCAGCAAATGTCCTAATTTTTGCTTTTATTATAAAGAATAAAGATTGGTTAAAAAAGGAAAAAGTTCCTTTTTTTTTGTTCTTTCTTTAATGGAACTCTTCATTGCCTTCCTAGACATTTTATTATGTATTAATATTAATAGTTTAATATTTAGTGAGGCTGAAAGGCTTATCTGTTTTTTACCAATAACTGGTATTTTATTCCTGTTTTAAAGTATTCTTTAGAAATGTATGATGGCTCTCTCCTGCCACCTTCCTTGGTGATAAACTAGATAAAGCTTCACATGAATCCTGCTTTTATGACCTATTCTTGTCTTTCTTTTCCAAGTTATATAGTGCAGAAAAAGATTTTACTCTGTCACTGTCATTTTTACTGAGGAGGGTGCTGTGCCATTAAATATCTCTATTAAAACAGATATGGCCACTTCAGAAATCAGGTGCTACTTGATTTGAGTTAATGGAAACACTGGTTCCAAAATGTCACCTTGCTACAAGGACTGAAGTTGAACACAAAGAAACTGCAGATAATAAATAGGCACAGATGTCAAATTCTGTCGCCACTCTGTTAGAAATGTTCCAGAACATAGCAGGGAGCTTCATTGCAAATGCCAACAGTGCTGGTAGGCCTTGAAAGAGTGGTTCTGCTGAGTCCTTACATATGGCACATTCCATTTTATTCTACTTTTTCTTTGCTTTCCATTGACAAGTCTGGTTTGGACAGTTCAGAGCCTGCCTATGCTTGGACACAGCAGGTTCACCATTCCCTAGAGAATTTGTTTAGCTTGTGTTTAAACTTGTACTTGCAGGATTGCAATTGAGAGTTGAAAATAACTCAGGCTGGTCAAAGAGTAGTTTCAACCCACCTGTAATTGCATACATATACATATAATTGAGGAGTTGTGTAACAATAATGTGAAAATGAACATTTTCTTGCAACTTTGTCAATCCATTGCAAGTAAACACCCACATCTTGTTCTCAGTTTTGTACCAGAACTGAGGCACAACAATTTGGTTCTGCAGCTGTGTGTGGGTTCCTCAGGCTTTGAGTGTGAATACAGATTTGCATTGAACACTTGGTGGTAGTGGGGTTTTGGTTCTGCTGTTCATGATTAACAGAGCTAATGTTAAAAAAAAAAAAAAGGGTGTTTGCTTCAGTCTTTGGTCAGCAGTTGTTATCAGTCCTTAGAAAGAGGAAACAACATCTTTTAATAGTAGCTATTCCTGGATGATGACACTTTTAGACTGTCATAGTTCTTTATTTTGGATTCATATCTGTAGACACCTTATTTCTGTGTCACCTCCTCAGATGGGACTCATCTGCCCTATTTTAGCTGTGTAAGGATGATGTGACTGTCTCAACTACTTTAAATACCTATTTAGGAATAGATGGACTGTTTTGTGAAGGCGTTCCCCTTTTCCAGTAGCTTCATGAAACCTAAAACCTGTGTCTTCAATTTAGACGGTTAAAATAGGGTAATTAGTTCTCCTTTCCCTGTAGTTACCTACTTATGCATTAGCAGATACAAAGACAAATTAATATCTACTTTGCATTTTTTACGTCTTTTCAAGTTTCGGCATTTGGAAGAGAGAAAAAAGAAAGCTATAAGTTTCTTGTCCATTGCTGCATGAAGTACTGGCACACTAATGCAGGATATTCCAAAAGTTGTGTTCTTCAAAGCAGAAGGCTTATATTGATTCTTTAAAGCAGGAAATTCCATTTCTGAATTTCTGAAATCTTGCTAAGTTTTATAATAGAAGAAAAATGCCATGTTTTCTCATCACTAGCTAATGTTAATAGTTCCCACATCTCCCCAATGACTGATGAACTGCACACGTTCTCTGTTTCTCAAACAATTTTGGCATCTGAATGTCTCTAACGTAAGGGGCACATGAGTCACTTTGATGAACTGGACCTAAATAATTTGATTGTTTCAACCAGCTGTGCTTAAAAATATGTTTTCATGTTAATGTTGCTGTCCATATAGTTGGCTATATTTCTTTTCAAACTGAGAATTAGAAGAATTATTTTCTTCCCGTTGCTTAAAAGGGTTCTATTCAGAGGGTTTTGTCACACTAATGAAACAGATTTTAAGAATGAAAGGTCAACTGTTTGAATTGTCAATCAACTGAATTTGTCATTCTTTAAATCTGTCAAAAGCCAGTGTTCTACTTTGAAAAAAATATTATAAATGTCCAAGGTAATAATATTATTTAAAAAATTGAATTCCTTGTGTTCTAAAGAAGGAGTTGAAATTTTTTTATTAGTTCTTTGGTTTTCCAAAGCCTCAGTTTGATTAGGATAATGAGGAAACATTCATGAATGGGGTTATGTCCAATGGCTTTCTGCAAAGATTCATGTGAGACTGATATTATATTTTTGTTGACACAAAGGTCACTGAATTACTAATTTTTAAAAAGTCACTTTATACCCAATAAACTGTGATGTAGTTGGCTGCAACAGGACAGGACATGCTCTAACAGAGCCAAAGGGAAAATACCTGACATGGGAAATAGGAATGAGGGTCAGACCTAAGGAACTGAATCACACAGCAAAACTCCGGTGGAATGGGTTTGTTCACTTTGGCACTGGCAGGCCAACTTTGATTACAGAAATAGCAACTTTTTTGCTGCCTGAAGGCACAGGCACAGGTAGCCCTGACCTTCCAACACCAGCCCACAGCCCCACACTGTGACAAAGAAGTGGAATTGAAGGAGTCGGGCATGGCCCTTCAGAGAGGCACAGAAAGGGCAAAAACCGCAGTCACCAACCCCAGCAATGTGTTCCTGAGGGCATGAGAGCAAAAATAGAAATTCAACTTTAATAAAAATGTCAGACTTTGGTCCCTTCCTTATCTGTAAGAGATGCGCAAGAAAGATAATTTACTTTCTATTCTTCTTTGATGAGTATATTAATAACTTCCAGATTATCCAAAGTGGCCTGGGTGTCACACAACCACCAGGTAGAGATTTCACCTGGTTTTCAGTCAGATATATGCAGGCCTTCACATACACCTCCGACAGATTACATTTTAAGTCTTTCCAGCAAGCTTACTTTGCTAATATTTAAGACAGGTACATGATAAATATGTTCATGAATACAGAGAAATCTGTGGAAGCTCTGAAGCTGCTGTCTGTAGAGGTAGATTGAGTAATAACTGTTCTGGGAAACACAAGGAGGAAAGTGAATGGTGATTTATTAACTCAAATGGACATATACTGTTTAACAAGTATAACAAATGGAAGTGAATTATACATGGAAACTCCTAGGCCTTAAATTTAGTGCATAGAAAACTACAGATTAAATCCATAGTAGTGGAATACTAAGTGAAGAAGCTGAAGAGTGACAGCTTGTAATGGTTGGTAAGGGTAGAAATGAACCTGATTACAGATGTCCAGGTGTCACAGAGCCTTAGGCACCAGGAAAACCAGATTGACACTTGAAAACTGGATAAAACTTTTCTGTGTAGTTCAGGGGCCTGCTGTGTGTTACACTCATAGCATGTGGTGCTTAACTTATGGCTTTGTTCCACACTGGAAAAGAGTCATAAGTGCTGCTTCAAGCTGTTTTGGTTCTGATGACAACTCCGAAAAAACGAAACAACCAGGAGCTCCTTACAGCAAGATGTATCCTGTCCAAATAACACATCAACCTATCTAACCACCAGGTTTTCTGGCCTGACAGACTTTTGTGGATTTTCTCAGGCCCTAACACCAAAGTCTCACTTTTGAGGCCAACTTCAAAAATCCCAGCACTTCCAGAACTCAAGCTGGGTGGGGTATGTTGAGAACAGCAAAATAAATGAGAATTGATCTATGAACCTGGAAGACTCTGAGCTTTTGAGATCTATCATCACTGATGATTTTAATTTACAGTCTTGATTTTTTATTTTCTTTTCTCCACTGTATCCATCCTCACAAACTCCTCCACAAAAAAGAGGCAGCCTGGATGGAAATGTTTGACTCTTCAAGTCTCAGAGAAGCATGTGTATTGCACTAAGAATCTCTGCAGGGCTTCCTCTGCTGTTCAAGTCTGGATTCCCTACTGAATATGCCTTTATTCAGTCATCAGGCACAGCTCATTCACAGATTCATTGTGTCTGAAGTGAGCAGGAGCAGCCTCTCTAGGGAAGTGGTCACAGCACCACGCCTGGCAGAGTTCAAGAAGCTTTTGGACAGCGCTCTCAGGCACATGGAGTGATTCTTGGCGTGTCCAGGAGTTGGACTCAATGAGCCCAACGAGTCCCTTCAAAGTCAGCATATTCTATGATTCTACTGGATCATTTGCTCTGATATGTTTATACCTTGTATCATTAAACTTCACCGGTTTACTTCCATACGGAGCATAGTAAATCGAATTTGTGTAACTTATAGCATCTGCAAAGGTAGTTGTAATATCTGAACGCAGAGGTAGAAGATGCAATAATATATTCAACTGATTAATTGCTGGTGTTCTGAGTTTCCTATGCTAATGTTACCCACCATTTCCTCTCCTGATCACACAGTAATACTGCCATGAAGTCACTTACCATTCTTGTAACTCCTGCGAAAAAATGTCTCCTTTTCCAGAGCTTCCACCAGGGTTGTACAGTGGCTCTAGCAGTTTAATTGTTCAGTGTCAGCATGCAGAACGCGGCACTCTATTCTCAAATGAGATGATAATTCCCCACTGAATACATTTCACAAGATTTATTAGATTCCCACACTTTATCTGTTGTTATGTATGTTATTTATAACTTCACATCTACAGTCACAAATGCATGAATTCATTCTGTTTTGGTAAAGTGTTTTTCACAGTTCCATCTTAATTTGAATTAACCATAATTCTATCAAATCTAGACACTGCTATACTTTCTGTTAAGGACTGATGGATTAGATACTTAAGCAATTAACATTTTTCAAACCACATAGAATTTTTATAGAATTCTAGTAATTATTTAAAACTTATACTGGGTCACAGGTTACATTAGACAAAACTTGTGCATGATTCTATACATTTAAAAATGTTCAGACTCATACCCAAGTGGATGTTATTTCATGTCTTTCTTTGAGGTTGCTGAACTGAGAAGTCCTCAGAAAAGAAAATAGATATATGCAAGAAGTGTTATTGGTTTCTTTGCAGTGCTATTACTAATTTCCTGAATCCCTTTTATAATTGGCCCAAATCACTTCTGTATTTTAATCCTGTTTGGTAAGTGCATTTGTTATTTGTTGCATGAAAAAAAACAAAACCCAAACAACAGAAAAATTTGCTATATTTTCCATTTTCAAAATCTTAAAATCATAAAATGAAGGGGTTTTTTTTTTTAAATTTAGATATGCTATATATTCATAAAATGTCATGTATTTTTTCCAGAGAGATTAATCTGACCTAAATACAATTGTCTAAAATTTAGCTATTTCACATAAAGGTAGTCATTCAAGGATTCCTTATTAGTTAATTAAGAGTAATAGACAGCTCTGTTGAATATAATGAACAAACGCTATGGGAAGAGCTTTATATTTCTTAAATCATTCATCAAAAATAAGCTGGGATTTTCAGTTTTGGACTCAAAAATATGCCATGTTCCCAAACCCTCTCCTAAAGTCAAAGTCCATTGTAGTTTATATCTGCATACAAATGTATTCCTCCCCCAGCGCTTTACAGGAATTTAAAACATGATCCTGAAAGCTTCATTGAGGGCTGGTTTTCCTCAATGGAGCTCATGGTTTCAAAGTGGGAACAGGTGAGGTTTCTGTTTTGGAATTTTGGACAAAAACCTAAAAAGAGGCTTTTTCCCCAGGTTTCTGATGGCAACAAATAGATTGAAAATATAAATTGCTTGTAAGCAAACACTTTATCCGGTCTAAGAAAAAATCAGTGTATCCTAGAGACACAAGCATCAATCTTTTTTTGTAAGTTTAAACAAGTTCAAGAAAGGCTTCAAAAGTTGGTGGTCTGGATTTCTGTTTCCTTGATTCAAATGACCCTTCTGGCTACTTACACACATTCTCCTCTTCCAGAGAAAAACATTTTAAAAGTCCTTTACAACCGTCTGCCTACAGAGGCACTGGATTGGTTGAAAGGTTTCTAATCCTATAATTTTGTGCATGCAGAGTGCCTCACGCAGAGGAGCTTTTACTGCTTTATAAGTGCTTCCATTTTAACTCTCTTGCTTCTCCAGCTTAAGGTTACACCGCACTTGAAAAACACCATCTTAATTGTACTTCAACAGCAACTTCATGGCTTTTTTGTTCCTCTTTCAAGTGTTTGAAATGAGAGCATAACTACTCCCTGAGGTTATTGCTATTAGACGGGTGCAGAGCTGCTTGGTTTCTTTGCAGGTGTAAAGATTTGAAGGAGGCGCAGCTTTCAGCAGCCTTTTACTCACACTGGATCTACTGAGGGCAAGGACTGTGGGAAGTCAGTGCTGCCACAGGTCTGGAGCCAGGTCCTGCTTCCAAAACCAGTCATTGTCACACCACTCATCCCAGTGACTACCAGACAGAACAATGCCCAGTTTGAGGAGTTTGAGGAGTTCCAAGCAGTTCCAGGGGACAGAGCTGTCTGTGTGCAGATGTGCATTGTAATGGGGGCTTTCTCTCCGTGGATAATTGCCCCTCTTCCCACAATCTGAGGATGGGTACTTCCTGTGGGTTGGTGCTTACACAGCTTCTACTCACAGTAATGGGACAGGGAAAAACCAAGCTCCACACCCAAGGTCGAGATGCCAAACTTCGAATATAAAGCAGAAGAACTTTCGTATCTTCTGCTGTCCAATTAACCTAATAAACTAACAGTTTAGGAGTAAATGCAAGTATATACCTACACATTGTGCCCAAGGGATGAAGACTGCTGCTGCTTTTAAACAAGGCCAAACCTTATAATTAATAACCAAATGTTCTTTAAAGTGATTATGAGCTCCTGAAATTTAGTCTGTTAAGTCTATGCTAAGTTCATGGCCCCTGAAAGAAAATCTTCTCCTCACCTACCTCAGGTTCCTCTCTGGGGACCTTTGTGGTTATATTTATCATTAAATATGTTTGTATGTTTTTCATTTTAACACTCCAAGGCCCAAAAAGAGGTCATTGTACTTGACTTTCTGTGAGCCCAGAAGAGCTTGTGATCTAAATAGGCAAATTATAAATCCATTTCAAGAGACTGTCTTGACCTTTTTCAGATTGCCAACTTCCCAGACACCTTTGTGGCAATGACTGTCCTGCTGGGCTAATTACCTCTAATTGTGTTCTTCCCGTTACCTGGACAAGCTCAATTTTTGCCATGAAATGGCCAGATGCAGATGTGAGGCAAGGGATCTTGCTCCCAGACTATTGTTCCTTCCTCGCTAGAGCGATTGCTCTGTAAGTACTTTGGAAGTAGTTTTGGAAAGGCAGTTTATTCAACACTGTCTGGGTACCTCAAAAAGTAATCTAAACCACTTAATAGCAAAATAAATTGTTTGGACCTTCAAATGTCAATAGAACTCTCCAAGTGTGTCACAGAGTTTACAAAACAAATCTATCCTGATTTGGTTGTAGAGGAAATATGAAGAGCTGCTTGACAAGACAGCACTGTTTCTTGTATTTTATTCTTTCAGAAGAGGCAGGAAAATAATTAGAAATGTCTCACTCAGGCTACACCGGGACAGCCTCTATTCAACAGATGTGCTCTTGATAAGGCTCCAACAGTGGAAGTGGTTGATCTCCTCAGTTATTCAAGATCTTGAGGTCAATCAGGATGATGGGAAACTACAGAATAACCAGGGTTAAATGGAATGAAAATGAAATTCAATGTTGATAAATGCAAAGAAGTGCACCTGGGAGAGAAAAGAGTGAACTACACACATACAGTGATAAACTGACTTGCACTCACAGAATTTGGATTCTGAGCTTATAATCAATACTTAGTTGAAAATATCTGATCAGTGGTTAAGAGAGGTTAAAAAACAAAGTCAATTAGGGAAACTATTAGAAAAAAGTAGAAAACAATGTAGATATTTTTATTATCCTTTATTAGACTATCATATGTCTATAGTTTGACAAGCACAATTCTCCTTTTTAGATAAGACGTACAAGTAAAATGGGACCAGAAAAAATTGACAAAGGGTGATCAAAGATGTGGTATTATTTTGGTGCGAGGAACAACTAAATGGACTAAGATCCTTTAATGCCAAAAAAAAAGAAAGACTGAATGTTGAAAAAGAAATAGACGAAGACTGAAAGTGGTGTTATAGAAATCTACCCTGTAAGTCAGGGGATGGACTGTCCAACATAAATAGGGATTGGTGCCAACGGTGAGGGAAGCAAGACACACAAATTAATATGATTTATAAGCAAGCTTCATCTTTATTCGCGGAACCAAGCATTTTTATACTATTACAGTTAATTATACCTACTAGTCGTAACACCATTGGTTAACTATATAAAGCTACATTTACATGTCTTTCCCACAGGTGGCACTTGTTTTTGGGGATTCTTCTCATTCCTCTAACTACAACTCCCTTCCTCGGTACTTTCCCAATCACTCAAGGACGGCCTTGGCTATTCTTGCTATCAGTACAATTTTGCAGTTCTCACAGCCTACATTCCTTCTGCTCTAAACCTTACTTTGCTTGCACAAGGCTTCTAATGTCCCATGGCCCCTATCCCTGAGCCATTCTGCAACAGATTGACTGTTAGGTGTCTCCTCCAGTGAAGCAGGCATCATAGGGACACTGTGAAGCAATGACACAAAACAAAAACTGTTCCTTCTTTATACAGCATGTGAGAGGTTTTGGAGCATATCTGTGAACTCCATGCTGCTGGGCATGGAGATTTTAAAAGAATATGTGCAGGTTCAAATACCAACCTATAAATCCATAGAATAAAAATCCAGTGAAGTCTGTTGACTACAAAAATACCCTCTTTTCCCCAGAAGTCCTGGTCTGACGTTTCCATGCATGTGTCACTGCATCTTGACTTCTGTGCGTATTCCTCCCCAAACATGTGCTGTGTGATGTTGTCGGAGACAGGATTCAGGTCATATGGTCCTTCTGCCTCTGCGTGGCTGTTCTTATGTCCTCACCATTATGTTTTAGCCCTGGCTGAATAATTGTTCCACCAGCATAGTCAGAGTTTGAAACTGCTGCTCCTGTGACGTTAAAAAAAAAAAAAAAATTGCCATGATGTGTCTGTCTATCTCTTCCATGCTCTATACCACCTCTGTCACAAGACTCATATCCTTCAGGAGATGGGTGATTATTTGTGCTTGGCTGTGTGTTAAATTGGATGATTCCAATCTCAACAATCTGCTCCCTCCTGATCGTGAGACAGAAATAGCTCTGCCCTCGGTTTTGTCGTGCCTAAGGAAGCGGCACCATCCATCCTGGATTTTTTGCTTGAAATGTTTGTAGCCCTGGTGTTAGCCTGCCCAGAACAGGTTTGTTGAGGTTTCTAATCCACTTCCAGCTTATGCCAAACAAGAAATCTGATGGGATGGCTGTACAGCCCAGACTAGGGAACTGTCCAGGAGCGCAGCCTGTGTCTGTCTGTGATATCTCACCCTGAAGGGGAAGGGAGCACCAAGATTCATAAATGCTCAAGCTAAAAAAGAATAACAAAAGTCAGAGGATCAACAAAAACTCATAAAGTTTAATTAACAAATTACATACTTGGCATGGAAGTATGTTAGTCCCTGACCTACTACATGAGCACTCAGGAGGGGGATTTGGATAAAGGGATGGGGGGAAAGGAGAGAGAGAAAGAGATTCAATTCTTCTGCGATGCTACACTGTCTTGATAAGATCTTCTGTATTTTTCCCAGTTTTGCCGATTGTCTTCTTTCCTGATTTGAGCACAAGGGCTCTAAGTGAGCTCAGCAAATCTGATGCCTGACACAGCAACCTGATGTCTGACCCAAGACCTCCTGAGCTAAAAGTCTGAGTAACTCCATTGTACACTAATGAATCACACCACAGACAAGAGCAGAGGAAACCTCAAGCACTCACTCAATAAAGAGGTTACATGAAGATCTCCACTGTCTGACACTTCTGCTAAAATGATGCCAACCTACGTTTCAAAAGAAAGAGAATATTTAACCCCCCTTTCTCAAAATCTGTCTCCAAGTGCCCTGAGTGCAAGCCAGGTGTGAACTCTCTTACACAGTGCCAATTAATCTTGGCTTATTTTAAAGAGCACATTTAAGGAAACAAATGTGACATGGCACAGGTGAAATAGCCTACTAATTTTAATAGGCTGAATAATACTTTATACTGCTTTACTTGGAAAATATCAGGTGGCTTTGGTGACGATAGCTGCAGTCTCTGGGAAAGAACACTGCTGGATGTATTTCCTGCATTTTACAATGATGTACAATCCTGAAAGTCTCACAGAAAGAGTTCATTTTTTGTAGACTGACAAAGAACTTCAGAGTTCTATGAAAATCCAAATTCTTATATTAAACTACTCTTCACACTAAATTCTTAACCAGTGCAAACAACAGTAAAATTTATTTTTCCCTATTTTCCTCCTCCTGTTCAGCCAAAAGCACACACCTAGTCCTTTATAGCAACACTCATGTTATGGATTTGAAGAAAAAAGCATTTCCCACTTTTTTTATTCTTCGAGAGCAGATGACAACTTCTTACATTCTCTCCTGTCACATAAGCAGCATGTATCAGTGTCAGGCAGAAGGTGTTCCTTGACTGGAAAATCTCCAGTAATCACAGGAGAAAACCAGGGAGTTAATCAGAAAGGCAGCAATGACAGAATGTTTCTTTATTTCTCACAGCACTTAGGTCATTGCCTTGCTCCACGCCCACCCGTTAAAAAGATGGAGTCATTTTGACCTCCTGAGGCTTGAAAGCTTGTTTCCAGAGCCATGCTATGTTACCCTGCAGTCATTTGAATCTGCCAAATAATGCTTCATTACCAAAATATCACTGATAGGATAGTCTATAGAGAAATATTAGATTTATTAAAGGGTTGCTTGCCCTTGTGGAATACTGTGCTGTCTGCCTCAACTCCTTCTTGCCGTGTTTTCAAAATCAGAACTTGCCGAAAATGTTAAAGGTATTAGATCTCGCTGATAAATAATCTCAAACTGTCAGGAAGAATAATAAAGACCTTGGGATAAAACTGCCTGTAATCAGCAGCCTTGTTTGCAACCTCAGGAAGCAGCAAAGGATTTAGTGGGTCTGGACACAGAGCAGACCCTTTCCTTGGAGACTCTTTTGTTCCTCATCCCCGTTCTCCTGCTGAGCACGGAACATCAGTCAGGGACTTTATAGCCTCATCAAACTCAAACAGTTGCTTCTGGGTTTTAAAAATGCCAACTGTTGCCTTCCCTCAGGAGATAGTGTTTTGCAGAGTTGATAGAGATTCTGAAATGTAAAACTGGAGCTGATTTGAGAGTATTAGTCAGAAGCTCAGCAGTCTAGCTGGAGTTAATTTTACATTAAGAGTGAAGAGCAAAGTAAAGACATAGAAATATGATGCAGGTTTCAAGGAATCATGGGAATAAAAATACTTTGCATCTAAATACCAAATGACTTTAAGCAATCTGTTGAGATGATACAGTAATTTTTAGGACTGTTTTTCTTATCCTATCTTAATGTTTTCTTTTTCTTTCAACGTCACTGTTTTTCATTCAGAGCATATCTATATTTCCTAATTGTAAATGTGGGTTATGTATGGAGACAAAATACAGTACAATACTGTCCTTAAAGATCTGGCTGACATATAGGCTGACAAAACGATTGTTAATATCAGAATAATTGCAATATCAAACCTTGTTGCTTTGCAAAACATTTTAATTTAGGTAACATTTGTCAAAAATTTCTGAAGTTCAAGACTTCCTAAACACTATTGTTAAATCATTATGAAATCTATCCCAAAAGTTACTTGTTAAGATTGCCATTTTTCTTCTCAGGGAAAAAAAAACCCAAACCAACCATCCATCCAACCAACCAAAAGGCCAGTTTTTCCCTCCATGTCCATTCCAGAGCTAACTATTTGACCAACCACAGCAAATGTGCCAGGAAGAGTAATTTCCACAATGCTATAAAATAACAAGCCAGTGTTGTTCTTGATTTAGGGCTGTTTTTCGAGATAAATAAATACTATTTTTACTTCCTTGAATTTTGCTGAAGATATTTACACCTAATGAAAGTAGAAATACAAGGCCTTGACTGACTTCAGCCTTGAATATCTACAGTTGGGTGCCATTTCAAACATCAAGTCCACATAAGAATACATAAGACAAAGGTCACCAGAAAAAGTGAGTCTTTTATCCCTGTCACTTAGGTGCAGTTGGTGGCTACATCTGAGTGCATAAAATAAGGTTAACATTTGTGAATGGAAACAAAATCTAGTGAAGAGTGCTTTAATGGGTTTATGTTTGTGCCTGTTGTGGTGATTAGGCCATTGATTTTCAAATATAAGCACTATTTCCATTTATTTAACTCTGCATCTGCCCAGTAAAGCTACTCAAATCCAGCAAAACAGAACTGATCTCTTGTTGCTTATGTATCACTGGGGTCTTTGGGCCCTCTGTTACAGCTTCAGTTTTTTTCTGTTTACTTAACCAGTGCAAACATAAAAATAATTTTTAAGGACAGCTGAATGTCTGACTCTGAGCTCTCTTTACACTTGTGCAAGTAACCTCAAACATTTCATTGCCATAATCTGGCATTTTTTTCTCTTACTTGGGAAATAAAATGGCATTGACAGCTTGAAAACTTGACAAAAATATAGTAAGCACAATACTTGTAGCTAGCTTTTGCAGTTAAGTACTGTGTATTGTTGCGAATATAATTCCTTTTTTTTTTTTTTTGGAATGCAGAGGAAGCCAAATTGAATGATTAATCTTTGACCTGTATCTGTTGGAAGCATTTGAACAACCCCTTTTAAGGAGTTTAGCCTTCTCTGTAGCATGCACATAACTTTCATTAACATTAAATAGAGTTACATGTGCACACCAGGGCATAAGCTGCTAAGTAGATATTAATTGGCTAAGAAATGATCCCCTAATTCTTCTTTCAGTTGGTGTTTTAGAACTCACTTTTGGCTTGCTACCTTCATAATTCTTTGAGGTTGCATTTAACTATTTAAATGATGACTTTTTAAAAATATTTTTAATTTATTTAAATGACACCTTTTCTTTGAGGGATATTTCACTGCCTGCAGCCATTTTAAAGGTAGTAGAAGGAAAAAAGTTTTAATATTTAACATCAGGAGTCTACTCTACCCCTCTGTCCCTTTCTAGGCCAATGCCTGTTAATTATCAGTATCTTAAATAACACTTTGTCTAGTAAGTTCAAAGGAATTATGGGTAATTGTGAGTCTGCAGTTAATATTATTTTGCAGCTATAGAAAAGAATTTGGAAGCAAATGTGTGTTAGTTCTTTATTCAAAACACACTGTCCTTTCTTTGTAGCAGTAAACAAATGCAAAATGCCAAGCTGTGAAAATAAAGTAACATAATCTACAGTGACTAGAATTTTATATTAAGCATACAACTGTAATGGACCTCTTACAAAGAGAAATTGGTTTATTGTCATCTGTGATTGCCATTTGGAGTGGGTTCAGGATTCTCACATATCTTTAAGAAATTTATTTAATCTATCAGGCTGAGCTTTTTAAATGTTTCAAATCATCCTTTAAAGAAGTAGAATGTGAACTGCAAGTGTTTGCTAAAACTCATGTTAACAATGTGTCTGTGCTGTGCTTACATAGAAAGTTTGCGATGCTTCAAAGTTTGGGATGATTTCAAAGTTAGGGGATCTCCCTGTGTCTTTTTTAACTTACCAAACTTTGATCACAGATCATGTGAAGCAACTCCATCCTTTCCCCACAATGTCCTGTAGCTCTCTACTGTTCTCCTGTGGGCAAGAACAGATACCACCACAGAATCCCTGCCTCTTTCTGCACCTATACCATGAACCGTGCATTGGAGGTAAGATTCATTTTGATTTATTTGGACATCCATGATGCAGACATCCACATCTCAGACATATGAGATGACTTCTATATTTTTGTTACTTTTTTATCTTTTGGGGCTTTTCAAAATAAAAAATAATTTTAGGGACTGTGCTGTCAGCTTAAAAATTACGCAGCAGGCTCTTTCTTTGGTATCATTTAAACTGAAATATTAATAGAAACCTTTGCCCTTGGAATTCATGTTTTCAAATGTTGCAGGTATGCCAATGGAGAGAAGTTTTGCATCCATCTTTTTTTTCTGTTGAGCTTTGGTTCAACCATGCCAAGTTCAACTCCAGAATCAGGGACATTTGTCCTTCTGATGCATTCCTATATTTTTCTTGTATTTATTTTTCACTTCTCTTTGCTTATGTTGAATGAGTGCTGGCTGGTACTATCAGTCCCTGACAGTGACATAGGCTTAAATGTAAAGAATGCAGAGCTGATTATTTTTTCCCCTTGGGGGCTACCCTTTGGCCTGCCGGCAGCTCTTTTAAAAGTGTTTCCACTCTGGCTGATGCTATTATTACCACAGATGCAATTCCCAACTCAACTGTCCAGATCAGAAGCGAAACCTCTCTGTTGAAAAGCAGCAGAGATGCTGCATCTCCCCTTTCTTGTGCTCAGACAAGCTCTTTCCACAAGGCTGTGTGGCAAGGCTTTGTGGGTTTTGTTTTGCTTGGTTTCTGTATTTTTGATCATGCTTGTCATACAAGAGAAAAAGCTGAGGGCAAGATGCTGGTGAGCCTGGAATATATGCGTATAAAACTGATGTTCTGCTTCCCTGCGTCTGCTCAGACACAACTGATGGCTGGTGGCACTTTCATTTGTATTTCACAAACAGAAAAAGAAAGGAAAACAGCAAAACCAACCTGGTAGCTGAGACATATTATTGGGAACCTTTCCGCTACATACTCCTACTAGCTCAGACAAGATATTTAAAATCCCTGCTTCACTTTAAGCCTCTAATAAAATGCACATCTGCTTATTTTCAAACCAGAAAGTGTCACTGCAATCACCAGGAGGGTTGCTGTATGCAAGTGGCATGAACTGCTCCCAAAAGTTGCCACAAATTTACTGAGGACTTGAGAGAATGGCTGGTTTCATCCATCTCTGAACAGTGGGATGGCTAGGCTCACCACTGTAAACAAAAATTTGGTGTTTCAGCCCATTCTGGGATATATTACATATCCCATTTTTAACAGGGATTAAGGGAGATTCAAAAAAGTCATATGAATGTACTCAAAGTTTCTGGTACCATTGACCTAGTTATCAACACCTGCATCCTGTTTTAAAACGTAGCACAAGTTTCCCATTTGGTAGTTTATATCAAAGACACTGTCCACGTGTTTAAACACTCACCACAAAACCATCTCAGAAGAAGCCCTTCTTCAATGATTTTCCACCTTGGTACAGGGCTGGAAAAGAAGAGCTGTTGATTAACTTCTCAGGTCCTAGAGAAGATGTCAAGTGATGCCACAGTCAATTGGAAATTATTTGGACTCTGAGATTTTAATTTTTTTTTTCCCCTAGGGGATCCTCCATATATTACAGGGACTGAGAGTTTGAGATTTAAGCCAAAACAAGAAAAGTAAAAATTCAAGTTGACTTGAGTGAGCACTGGGCTTACATTTATAGTTGTATACAGCACAATGATACCGTGAAGGCTGTTTCTTTATAGGGATATTTTGATGTTTAACTTTTGAGGATCATGATGAGATCCTTAGATACAAGTTAAAATGTAGTATTCCATAACGCTTCAGACATGAAAGCACCATTAATAATTTAACACTAAAAAACATGGGTTCTCTAGAGACTGTCAGATACTTCTGTGGTAGAAATGCCTACAGAGATAGGTAGCATAAAGTGGCTGAATAATTCATTTGATGAATTTCTCAATATTTTTGAATACATTTTACAATGTCTTTCATTATTCACTTAATTTGTGCACCACTGTTAAACTATTATCTCATGGATGCAACAGCTGTTTACCTTACAATGAGTTTATTTCCATTGAAGAAAATTAAAAAGTTGCTTTGCAATGCCATCTATATCACCACATCCAGTGAACCGTTTTCACTTAACTAGGAAAGGTGTTCAGAGAATGTGAAACACTTATTCAAACTTTATATTAAAGGATACAGGCTATTATAGATATTTTATAGTTTCCTCGGTGAAGACTTTTGTCCAAGCCCTAGGCCAGGATGTAATTCAGACATTCTAAAATAAGAGTATGAGGTATCTCAAGCATTCTTTTGATGGAAACTCTGGTCTTATGACAAGGCAGCTCTCAGTTTATCCTAATCAGGTTACAGCTTTCAATAACTTCAGTGCACACTGTGAGTTGAAAATGTGTCCTCATGAATATTCAGATATTCAGAGCCGATGTTGAAAATTCACTCTGGTTTTTTTCAGAGAAACCATTTGCTGTGGGATGTTAGCATATAACTTTATTGTGTGAGGATTTCTGGAACCCCTCTCTGACTATGTAAGGTTTGTAACACTGGTCCTACTCTCAGACGGAAGGCAGCACACACAAGGGCAATGTGAAGTGTTAAACATAAATGTTTATGAATTTCTTTTCTGTTGGAATTTTAGGGTGAAGGCTGATAGGTCAAGGTTCACTATTTATTTGTAAAAGAAAAATACCCTAACAGACAGAATTGGCCAATTCTAACATCTGCCGTACAGATATGAGTTTATATAACAGCTCCCAGTCTTTCCTGCTGCACTCTTGTCTGTAAACAAACAAGACATTTACTAGACAAAAAACAGGCACAAGCAGATTAAATGACTTCTCTAAAGTTATAAAAAAAGGTTACCAAAAAAGGTTTCTTTCTTGGATAGTCTTGGATCTCAGATCTCCCAACTCACCTTTTAATGTTACAAATGCATTCTTTTCTGCTAGGTATTTGGCTTCAGAATCCCTTAGTAATGAGCATGGTGAGACTGAAGATTTCATCGCAGAAAATTGTCAAATAATCTGTAAGCACTGGTAGTCAAATATTCTGCCATTAACATATTTTCTTAACTGGAGATACATTGTTTTATTTATTAATGGAATAAAGAAAGGATGTGACTAATTTGTTTTTCCTTCTTTTCACAGATGATCATATAGTAAAGGTGAAGGAGACCTTATTTTTTAACAGATCAAAGCATTTGTTTTATTGCTTAATTCTTTGGTACTGGCTCTCCCAAGGCCCCTGCTGCTATGAACTAATGCAAATTACATCAGGAAATCCAATGGGCTCAGTAAACACTGAATATTAATTCAAAATGTTTTTGGAAATGCATAAACAGTATCAGTCCTAAAATCCAGAGCAGAAACAAATAACAATGTTAAATTGATATGTCAGAATTTTATGGGCAGTGTTGTTTTGGCCATAAAAATCCTTTTTTTCTTGCCACATGAATTCTAAATCATTGAGCAATATCCCAGGACTTGCTGAGATTGCAAAGTGCTGCTTTTCCCATGTTGTCCAGTCCACTTGCTTTAGATATACCAATGAAATATGTATTTTTGATTCATAATGGTAGGTAACCCACAGTATCTCTCCAGGTTTCTTTGCTTTGCTTGTGTGTGGTTTTGCTTTCCCTATTGAACTGCCTCTCTCTCCAGCCATGGATTTTCTCACTTTTATCCATCAGATTCTCTCCCTTCTCTCACCAGGGTGAGTGTCTGTGTGGGGCTGAGTTGTCAGATGGAATTAGACCACAACTATCAGGCACTCTGGTTAATTCACAGCTTTGATATTGCTCACCTATGAATGTTTTCTTCTGCTTTGGTCCTTTCTCAGTAATGCACATTTTAGGAGAAATTGTTTCCATACTTCAGCTAACACAAGAAGATCCAACTGCCAGCTGTTGCCTTCTAGCAGAATGATCCAGGTCAGAGCTATTTGTGAAAGTCAGAACAATTATCATTCATCTAGAGACATAACCTATCTATAGCTTGAAAAGAGTGTGTCATTTACAGAAGTTTCTACATCATCCCTAAAACATATTGATTTTCAAAATATTTGTGCTGGTATCAACACATCATACTGTAGTGAGTCTGACACTATTTAGATATCTTGTGTGTCTAGACAAGCTGTGGACCCTTCACCAGGAATTCTGAAAAGCAAGCTGGACACTTCTGAGCAAAAACGTCCAACATTGTCTTTCAAAGGCCCATTGCCTGGCCAACTTTTGAATTTGTTCTGCATTTTCTTTAGGGGACAGAAGTAGGCTGTCTGAATATTGAAATGAATAAGATGAGTGCATTGGCATGCAGCTTTCTTTACTTTTCCGATGTATTATTACATATTTTAATATTCACCTTGGGAACTTTTCTTATGCAAGACATAATATCAGAAAACAAGGATCTGAAATATTGAGACCCTGGTGTACTGGCAAATCCACAAACTGCTAACAAAATACTCTGTGTTAGAGGGTGGGAAAGGAAATCACAGTGTGTGAGCAACGATTTCACAAAATGCAAAAGATCTAGTGATACCCAGAGGCTCATCAGGTGGTAGCAGCAGATACCGAGTACTCATTCTCCAGAGTGTGCAGCTACTTTCCTTGATATTCTAGAGATGAAAAAGGCAATTTAAATATTTTATATGCTCTGCCCTCAACTGATGCCTAGAATTGCTCCAGCAGCCCACAGATGAACTCCTACTATCTCACAGCTCACTGGAGACATTCCTACAAATGCCTTGCGAAACCACCAACAATTGCCCAATTGCCCAATGTGACAATCAGAACTCCTCACGCCACAGGTTCCACTTTGCAGGATGGAAAAGGAGCGTGATGCACTCTGACAGCAAAGGAACATCTTTTTCTTTCTGTATTAGCCTTCTGTCTGCAGAGGCTGGAAGAAACATGATGCTTCCAGGGTCTATTGACAACAAAAGCAGTTTGAGACAGAGTTGTGCTCAGTTTTTCTAGAAATATAAACTCAAACCCAGTGTTACTGGTTCTGTCAGTTATACAGCTGGGTGTTTTCTGACAGAAGGTGTTCTGAGGACAATCATTTCTCCACTTGTTTTATAAGTACATTTAATTTCACGTGTGTCACACTGTCAGCAGCAGTCTGCAAATGCTAAATTGTAAACAGCATTACCACCTAAAACTTTTCACTGATAGGCACTGTTTAGTCTATGTTTTATGACCATCTAAGCATAACTTTTTGATAGATTGTTTGTGCAGTAATTTTTCTTCCATTCCTCCCAGGCAGAGCAATAATGAATGGTAAACACAATTTGCAGTAACAAAATAATTTGGTGAAATTCAGAAATGGATAACTTTTAGAAGTGGTTCTGGGATTTAAGTACTGATACTAATTAACTGAACAACTGCTTTAACTGGACAATTTTTCTCAAGAAAGGGTTCATTCTGATATTTTTATCCTTCCAATGTAGATGTAAAGTTAATATATTCATCACATAAAACATTTTACTTTAGGTTTTCTTTTTCTAATATTTTTATTTTGGTTTTGAAAAAAGAGGACTTTTTGTTTTAGTTTGGGGTTTTTTGTTTTTGTATTCTGAGAAATTTGCAAGAGAAAGCAAATGTACCATGCATTTTAATTCTTTTTCATACTAGTAATGTACTACAAAAATATCATATATACAAAGACAGAGAGAGATGTATTAAGCTCTTGTGGCCACCTTGGGAGTCATTAACTGATCTGATAATAAAACTGAAAATTTCTTGGCTTCTACACTCATGTTTTGAGCGCAAAGCTTCAGTATTTTCTTAGAATCCAGCAGTGAAATGTCTTCTGTTTTAATACAGAAGCTAATCTTAAGTTATCCAAGTGATGTGTATTTTCCCAGATGAACCTTTGACAGTGTTTTAAACAGAACTCATTAATTTCTGTGGATGTTTAGCATTCCCAAAGCCTATTTTGTTTTTTAAAGGCATATGTGAATTTATGTAAGCCTTCCACTCACAGCAACAGTCACTGGACAGAATCCAGAGTGCTTTAAATACAAAACTAAATGCCTAAATAAGTTTTTAGACAAGTTGAAAATGCTATAGATTTGCTAGTATCTACATTTTGATGAGTGGAAATCACAGCAGACTATTTTATAGAAGATTTGTTCTGGCACCAAAATTGACACTTAAATCATATTAAGGGCCACAAATAATAATTTGGAAATATTTAAGACCACTCATGGATAATTTAAAAATCTTTATCTGTGACATCAGATATCTCTCTTTGCTTCAGACACAATGATTAAGAAAAAATATCTAGTTTTTCTATCAAATAAAGCACTCTTAGGCTCCAGGGAGATTTGGTGTTTGACAAAACCTGTGTGGAAAGAACAATGGAAAATAAAATGTTTGATTGTTTAATCACTTTGTCTGTCTTAGTAGAGTTGAAGAACTGTTTTCCATAACCACATTGTATCTGAAAGCTGTCTGTGTTTATAACTAATGGAGCTCTTTGAGAAGTGTTCTGGAACAAAAACGGTTCTGTTTCCAAAGTGTGTTTTTCTCAGCCAGAATAATAACTACATTTTGATACTGTGAGTAAATTCTCAGAGCTGGTGAACTGCTGACTTAGGATGCAGGGTGATGGGTGAACTCTATTCTGTTTTAGCTCAAAGGAACTAGTGAGGATATAAACTTTAAGTTGTTGTTCTCTGTTATTTGAAGGTTCACGTAAAAAATAAACAGGGTTACAGAAGCAGTGATGAACTAACTGTGCCACTCTTGGGTAAAAGATATTCTATACTCAAGTGTTTATACACTCTTACAGCTGAAGACATTGAATAGAATTAGTTGTTTGTTTTTTGTTTGTTTTTTTTCTCCACTAGTAGGTTGTACTAGCAAACTGCAAAAGGCAAGATAATATTAACCAGTTAGTTTCCAGTCCAGTGTGGAAAATACACCAGTTTCATGTGGAAATAGAAATTGTGGCATGTTGTAGTATTTAATGTCCGTACTACCACTTATAAATTACATCTAGTCTTTACTTGCAGTGTTATTCTTGGGTTTTATCTGTCTAATCTTAGTATATAATAAAAGCATCATTAAAAAAAAATTAATCCTTTTTAAGATGTGTCTGATAAGTTTTAGGGTTCTTTCATAGGTATTAGTGGTAGTACTCAAGCTCAAGGAGTCTTTTTTTTTCCCACCTGATGTGCTTAAAAGACATTTCCCTTAGAAAGAGAAATAAGAAATAGGAAATATTATATTCAGTCACTTGTGGATTTCTTTTGTTATTTTTTAGGTTTTGGTTGTTATTCTCTTTTTAATCACTCCTGTTTCTTTACCACTTTATCTAGATAAAATTTAATCCATATGCCCAGGAAGCCCCTAGATTCTATTGTCAGGCTTCTTGATAGCACATTATCACTTTATTCTTTGGTTTAATCCATTTAAAGTATCTCACATTAAATGTTGTCCATTTGTTGTCATACTTTTGAAGTTGTGGCTTGAACTGTATTGTTTTCTGAAACAAACTTCCTTTTCTCAACTGAATTCCTATGATCTACCACTGGGGCTCATCTCATTGTTAATGCTAAACAGCCCCCTAGGTGTTCTTAGTCCATTGTATTCCTATTTAGCTTGTGCCAGGGAAAAAAAAATCTATGTAGAAGACTTCAAAATGAAGTGCAGAAGAATTTTGTAGTGTGATTAGGTGATTTATTATTGGCCTAAAGCAGATATGTAGGGTCAAATGAAAGAGTTAGACCTTTATTTTTGATATATTATTCCTATAAAAACTGGTGAAGAAACCTAGATGACTGGTAAAGATGTCTAAATCTTAGATGGTCAAGTCTGGATCAGACAAATGCCAGACTTAGTACAGATATTTTAAAGATTTAAGGTATTATTGGGCTTTCTGGGTTTTCCCAGGATTGAATTGGGTTTGTCCAAACCATTCTCTTCAGCTCAAAGTTAATTATGAAAAAACTTTAAGTAATGGACTACCTGCCACATACTTGTTCTCCTGGACATGTCAGAAAGGAATAAACACCTGGAAAAAGCACTATCACAGCCTGTGAAAAAATACGTCTTGCAGAACCTTTAGCATATAGATCCTTGCCCTGCTATGAGTAAGAGATGTTGCTGCCTAGTCCATGTGTTGATCTGAACAAAATGTTTTCTCAGCCTGTTGCTTAGCTGATGGAATTGTAAAACTACTGGCACCTTCAGAACTGAATCCTGAAAGATGCAGAACTCCACCAGCTCCCACTGCTTGCAATGAAAGCTGATGATATTTAGCAACTTGTCAGCCCTTGATCCCATCTGAGTCGCTGAGAGCTGCACAGGCGAGGGAGCATCGGGGAGCCAGGTGGGATCCATGTGAGTGCAGGCAAACATCGCATCCCCTCAGCAGTGAGAAACTTGAACCTCTGCCACTGGCTTGGTTCCTGCCACAGACACTTTAGCATATCATGCATGAAAAGGAGAGAAAACTGCCCTTCATTTTGGCCCACATTGTTAAAATTCTTGGATGGAGATACATGAGCCAGATTACTCACACTGCATTCATGTGATTTTGTTGGCCTCTGCCAAACACTGGTTCAGTGATTTCTAAAGTGCTTGTGGTTTACAAAGCAAGATGATTGACAGCCATTACAGTGCTATACCTTGCCTTTGGAGGGAGAAAAATATGTTACTGATGAGAATTGGAAAAATTAACCATGAAAATCATGGAACTCACACTTGATTAGTATTGGCTGAAACATTATTTCTTTTCATCATGTTTAATCATGTGTTAGAATTTCGGCCCCATTAAATAAGAGAGAGGAGACTACATAAAAACATGCATCTATCCAGCATAGAAATGCAACTCTGCTTAGAGCTCTGCTGGTGTCTAAGTGAATTTATACTCATGACTCCAATGGCTTAACAGATCAGAATTGCTATTTTATCCCTGTCTTCATGTCTCTGACCACATTATCTATTTTTCAGAATTGTAAATTATTACTTCACTTCTACATCCAACACAAAGGCTATTTTATTTTTCTGGAGAAAATCTAATTTTTTTTTCTTTGTGTCTCTCTTTTTGCTTTTTGCTTTTTGTTGTTTTTGGTTTTGGGTTTTATTTTAACTTGATGCATTGTTTTTAAGAGGTCTGGTTAGCACATCATATAACAAACCCAGCTCATTATTATGCATTATCTACTGCTGCTTGCTGCAATGCAATATTTACATTTTGGCATTAAGGCAGGAGACGGCCCTCGTTATAGAGCACAGCCACCGCTGATAGATCGACGCAACGGCTTTTCAGAAACATGAAGAATTGAAAATGGTTCATCTGGGGATTGCAAGTGCTATGAATTCTTTATATCTAACAGTTGGCCTGCACTGACCCAAAGGATATTAGATTTCTTAGGAGCAAACGTGCTCTGCTGAAATGTACTTAAACTGCTCGATCTCAGCGTCCTGCAGTGGCTGCCCCCCCATCATCCCTGGCTTTTGCCAAGCAAAGCTTCCTCTCCCTCTGTGCAACCCTTGCTCCCTGCCTTATCCCTCCCGCTGGTTTCCTTAGGTCTCCACGTTGGCATTCTGCAGGCGGCGGGCGGGAGCACGCAGGGGTAAGCGAGTGCACCATTAGGAGCTGGAGGAGGTTGTTCCCAAGCCTGGATTTTACTGCCATGTCACTTGGATTGTTTTTACAGCTGGCAGGCCAGAGTGACCTTTGGCTGCCTCTTCTCATTTCTCTTGGCTCCTTCCCCATGAGCCCACATCAAATCCGCTTCCCTTGCGGTCTTTTAAAGGGCTGCGCTGCCATCGCTGCTGCCGACGGAGCAGGAGGCTCTGACCTCAGACTGGGAAGTGGAAGGGGGAAGGTGAATGCTGAACTGCCCAGCGCTCACCATGTCCTGCTGCTCCAACAGCATCAGGATTGAGCCAGGTGTAACCTGCTGCTGCTGGCATGGGACACCAGGGAGCCACTGAGGGGCGGGGAAGAACAGCAGGCACCAAACACGCAGGGACATGAGGGAGGACATGAAATGACACCTGCCTTGCACAAAGTACAAGGAAAAATCACCTTGTCATGCTAATGAGACATTTCTCTAATAAATGCCCTTTGAGGATCCCAAGGTGCTTTTACTGCAAAAATTGAGCACCATAGTGTCATTCTGCAGGAAATATCAGTATCATCCCAATTTCTCTTTTATTTTGAGACAGGTCAGTTGACTGATGTCTCCGTTGGTCATTGAGTGCTGACCGCTCACGATCATCTAAGCTCTGGAGAATGCTGCTACCCCAGAAGTTGTTACCCTCCTTTCTCTTTGCACCTTTTTATATTTTGTGTCCCCAAAACATCCCATCCTTTCTGTTAGTGGGGGACCCTTCACAGAGGCAGAAAGCAGGACAGAATTTGGGGGTTTTTTTCCACTAAACTCTAGCAAATCTTTTGTTTCTGCCAGCTCATGATTAATTTAGAGTCCTGCACAGGTGGAGAGTAAACTTTATGTGCATTAATCTGGGCTCCAATACCATGACCCAAAATCAGGTTCCGTCTGCTTGGCTGGCTCTGCCACCACGGCTCCTGTCCTTCCCCTTATTCCAATGACATTTCAGAGATGGAGAAGGATAGAGCAGGATTTGGGGGGATGAAAACTGTCAGTTAAGTGAGACAATTTTTAATTAAACTGTGCGTTTCACTAACTGCTCTGCGCAAAGAGCTTTATTGTAGTGTTGCTGTGGCAACCTTAACTTTGAGCGTCCTGACATGATTAAAATCTAAGATTTAAATGTTTCATTAACAAAGAGAGAGTCTTTCCTTTTTTTTTTTTTTCTTTTTCATGGGCATCCCACAAAATCCTGAAGACTGAGGGTCAGATTGCCGCCTCAGATTTTAGTCACTGAGGGAAGGCATGGAGAGAAACAACTGTGCACGAGACTTAAAGCCTATGAGGGAGAGATATCCTTTTCCTGACTTACAAGTGCCTGCCCCCTTCTCCCCCTGCCCCGCATCTTCCCACTCCCTAAGGATGCTGTACCAATCAGACTTAGTAGCTTAAAAGGCCATAAAGGGAAAAATGTCAGGTGTGAGCTGCTCTGCTCAGCATGACAGGAGTTCAGATAAGAACACAAAAAATACCACATGGGGTTAGACATAAGGTTCATTTAGCCTGCTAACCTTTGCCTGGCAACAGCAAGTAGCAAATGCTTAGGATATGTATAGACTTGACCTTTCTCTCACAGACCCTCCCAGCTCCTGATAACCACTACTTAGATGTGTCCTTGCAAATCTCCCCCAAATGGTGGTTTTTCCTAGAAAAGACCTGAGCTAGGAGAAGCATATCCTTTCCTTTACCTCCCCCCCACCCCCATAAGTGGCCACACTTTGTCCTTTGAAGAAAAAATGATTGCTGCTTGTATTATGATGGAATGGGATCAAGGATTCAGGGCAGCCCTGTAGGCAAACAATGAAATAGAGGCATCCTAGCGTTAAGGCAAGATGCTTTCTCCTTTCTTTTGTTCTTTCTGTGCCTTTTAAGAAAGAAAAATTGGATACAACCCTTAATATATGTTCCAGTACAGAGATGGAGATCTGTCCTGACATGTCCTTCTGTTTTCCCCGTTATTTGTCATTGCAGTTTCACCCTGGAAATCTGGGGTCGCATCATCATCTTTGATTTTACCTGCCAAGGGAAATTAATAGAAAAAGAGTCTCTTGTATAGGCAAAGTTGTGTCAGACAGCAATCCTGAAATAATACTCCTTGACTCTTCATATCTCTTTCAATATCTCTCAGGCACAGTTCTAATTTAAGTTATTTAGGAATATGATACAGTGGATAGATGTTACATGTTAAATAGTGGATTTATCCAGGAAAAGGAGGTTTATATTAATGCAACATTTATCTTATCCCTTACTAACTTGGATTTCTTCTTTCCTCCATCCAGCAATGGAGGTTCATTCTGCTCTTGGTTTCCCCTTGTTTCAGGAAAAGAGGTGAAAACTCAGAGGACATCTAAGCACCTGTGCAACACAGAAACAACACATAATTTCCTGACCTGCTGGACAATTAGTGTACACCCTGAAGTGTGATATTTGATTACAATTCCTTACAGATTTAGTTTGTGGTGCTAATAGCTGTAAACTTATTGAGTTTCATATTAGATACACTCACAGAATTTGTCTCAATGATTTCGAGTTGCAGAGAATTAGCCAGATTGAGCATAGGCTTGGTCTGTTCCAAACTTGCTCTCTTTTGCCTTCCCAGGACCATTCATGCATCAGGACTGTCACATGAAGAGAGAAAATTTACTGCAATATGAAGAATTTTGAAGAGCTCGAACATGGAAAAATTGCTTGTTTACTTATCTTCTCTCTACTGTAATCTGTATGCTTATTTTAAAATCCTCCCACTTTTAGAGATTGATGAGAACTGTAAGTTAAGGCGTATTTTACAGGTTGTCTCAATTCTGAATTGGACAAAATCTTACAACATATTAATGACTGTTCACACCTACAGAAGATAAACCTTGGTAAATGCAACTATTTTATACAATGTTTCCTGTGAGTCAGGGGGATGTAAGGGTTAAAAAAATTGAGATAAATAGCCATTTTTTATTTTAATAAAGAAGAGGTATATTAAAAAGGAATGAGACATTTATTAACTCTATACTTAGGAGATATTACCTTGAAAAACATTTCTTTTCTCATTCTGTTTAACTAATTATAGTCTCAATGTATAGATTTTAAAAAGTAAGATTTTCCTTGCACTTTTTTTCCAGCAGATCAAATTTTTTTTTCTAAATTAGAGTTAAAAATTTCTCAGCAAGTTCTCTTCCCTGTTCGGAGTACTGCACCTCAAAATTTTTAATATAGCTAAATAACAGTGTCAAAGTTCTGTAGAGAATGATTCAAGAGGAATGCAAATAATTATAAGGACTGAATAAAGAAAAAAAATACAAAACAGAGTTTCAATATGTCCACAATTTTCTTTGGCAGAGTTAATGGAAAATATACTCCAACCTGAAAAATAAAAATTGCTCCCAGATTTTAAATCTCTTAGTGCTGGAGCAATGGAAAGGATCAAAATATCTACTTTGGTCTCAGCTTGTCATGTTGTTAATTAGTGCTTAGAAAATAATAATACAAGGTTCCTACAGGATAAATAAACTGGGTTTGCCAAGAAGAAACAACATTGAATCCCAGAATGGTTTGGGTTGGAAAGAACTGTAAAAATCATCTTTTTTCAACTTCTCTGCCGTGACCAGGGACACTTTCCACTGTCCCAGGTGGATCCAAGCCCTGCCCAACCTGGCCTTGGACACTTCCAGGGATGGGGCAGCTACAAGGTCTCTAAGCAACCTGTTCCAGCATCTCACCACCCTCACAGTAAAGAATTTCTTCATAATATCTAATCTAAACCTGCACTCTTTTAGTTTAAAGCTCTTCACCCTTGTTCTATCAGTTCATGCCCTGGTGAAAAGTCCCTCTCCAGCTTTCCTATAAGACCTTGTTAGGCAGTGATGTGAGGATTTCATTATTTCATTTCTTCATTTGAGATGAAGTGCACCTCTCCCTCAAAAAAAGGCTGCAGTGCAGCCAAATTGCTTGATCATGGGCAAAAGAAAGGAAAAAAATCAGAAGAAAAGTGGTCACATAGTTAAGCAGTTGATACACATCTTCATGTTTTTGCATGTCATGTATCTATAAGCTGCTTTCTGTCATAAGATTCTCTCAAGGTACATATTTGGTCCTTGTTTATAAACAATCTTAAAAGTAAAATATCAGATTTTTCACATCATCCCCTAAGCAAGGAGTGAAAGAAGAACGCCAAATGTTGTAAGTCAGACAAAATCACTCTCCAATATCTGTTTTAAACAATATATATTTTAAGCTTTGTAGCCATTAAAGAAGAAGAAATGGTTCTTGCTCTTTGAAGACCTGAGGGCCAGAAACAAGACTTACTATTTAGGAAAAAAATGTATTATTGAAGATAACCAGCATATATTTTTGCATTATACTACCAAAATATGTGTTTTCACTATTTTGCACTTTCAAAGTTTGCATCCCCCTCTACAAATGTTTTCAATGACTTCATATATTATCAAACACATGAGATTTTCCCCCCCCCATTTTTGTGATGTTATTAGATTCAATGCAGTTTAACTGCATTTTATCTGCCAGAGGTGGGAATTAAATAATTTCTCAGAGATGTAAGGGAAGCTGGAACTTTCCCCAGTTGCCTGCCTTCTTTTCTCCTTTTCCATGTCTCAGAGTTTTGACATTTTCCCTGGTGACGGTTGCTATGCTATTCCTCAGCACATTGGCTGGGGATCCTTGCAATGCCTAAGGTGCTAAGGCATGTTTTGTACAGAAAATCATCTTTTTTATTTCTTTTTTTTTTTTTTTTTTAAGGCTTCATAGAACAGGACTTCAGTTAGAATTTCTCCCCAAGAGATGATGTCAAACTTCTCATCAGCACACTGCAGAGTCAAAGGCACAGGAAGTTACTAATGACCAAAGACATTTTGTGCAGAGAAACCCTGCCTGTTATCTTCAACAGGGACATAACATCCACCAGGTTCAATTAAATGCCTGATTTATTATAGCCAATATCTGCCTTCTGGGGAGGGCTGCAAAAGGCAGGAGAAATCTCAGTATTTCCTAATAACCAGCTGTGCCACTCCCACAGGCACAGGGTCTGTGTGAGTATTGTCTTCTTTATAGCTTGCAAACCTAGTTTAACACCTGATATCTGAGACCCCGAGATTGTCTTATGCCAAGTATAAATCAGAGAGAATTTATTTTCTCCTTGTCCAGTTCCACTTAACACTGAATTTCACTTGTGTGTGCAAATAGCAAGACAAAAAAAATCTCTTTTCACAGGTGGCCCCTTATCACTTGTCATTTGTCTTCTCTCCCAGCTCAACCTGTTTTGTGAGCACCTGAATCGTCTCATGAAAAAATAATAATAATAACAACAAAAAAGTAAGCCGCACTGTTTGTCCTGTTTTTTGCAGACTCTGGCTCTCAGGCCTCCGGGAGGAGTTGTGGGCAGGTAAAATTGACAGCAGGCTCTAGCTGAGTGCGTGGCTGCCACCAGGATCAGCTCCCAGCAGGCCTGACACACGTTGTCACCCTTGTTGCAGAAGCAATAAAGGATGCACAGGCTGGCAGAGTCGTAGAGAGAAGAGATCCTTCCTGAGCATGCACGAAGGAGGGCATTTTGAGAGCCCAGTGCTTGGTTAAAGCCCAGCATCATCCTGTATTCCTCAGTCAAACTGTGAAAAATTGATTTTTTTTTTTTTTTAGAGTTAGCTACTAAATTGGGAAAAACAGTGATGGTAGCAACAGAACAACAAAAACAACTATAAAATTTGAGCTAAGTGTAAAATTTAGGGTGGGGGAGGCAGGGGTAGAGGAGAGAGGGAAGTGTTTTTGCTGAAATAAGATGTGTCATTTTGCTCAACCCATAATGAAAAGTTCTCTTAAAGGGACTTGAAATGAGAAAAAAAGTAAAAAGGAAAAAAAGAAAAAAAAAATCACCAGGATAACAGCATCACCCACTGTTCCCTCAGTACGTTCAGAATTTAGCACATTTAACCCTGGCTGTCAGATGTCCTCCTGCCTGAGCAGGTTTGAACCCATTTGTACTTTTGGTGACGTTGCTGAGCTCAAATGTCTCTGTGTTATCTCACAATATCCCTGAATCACGTTGTTCCACCAGAAGACTACTCAACCCAAATTTGCTAAGGTGGCTGGAAAAAAAGAAGCAAACAGAAATTGAAAGTAGGAGTTATCATAAACTGTTTATCTAGGGCTAGTTTTCAGCTAGAGAGGACAGGAAAGAAAAGGAATTAATTTTTCTCTTTAAGCATTCAATTTTTCATTTGCTGCCTTTTTTTCCCCTTCTATTTTTTGCTTCATCTGTACATGATTTGTCCATAAGTCTGGACATCCCTGACTGACGAATGTCTCTGCCTGGTGTTCAGATATTCCTGTTGGGATGTCACACTATTTCATTTACATATAAAAACAGCGAAATAATCCCAGGGAAAGCCCCATCCCAAGAAGAGGGTAGAGCATCAGTGAAGGCATTTTACATGAATCTGCCCCACTAGGGTGTAACATTGAAAACTGGGCCAGATCATCAATTTTGTCATTATGAACTGAGAAAAAAAATTACATTTCTCTGTATTGATAGAAATATGTTGAAGTCGAAGTGATAAGAAATGCTATTCTGAGAAATCATGGAATATTTCTTTAAATTCTATATTTAATGGCTGGCTAGAGATTTTCTCCTTTTTTTTTTTTTTAATAGGGATCATCGTATCAGTTTCTATGTATAGGTTTTATCTCTAATCTGAGAGATAGAAGTTAATGCAGACAGATTTTTTTAGCTATCATAACATGAAGTTTGTGTTGTATCTAAGATAAAAAGATTATATCATCTGTTCTAGAAATCTGGATTTTTTTATTGATTTCCATGGTTGTTTCAATAACAAACATCATTCCATTATATTTTGTGAGGAATCCTTGAGTATGATCTTCATTTTTTCAGACACTAAAGACAGAATCAAAATCAACACCCCACCAACTGGAATCTTTGAAAAACCTGCAAACCAACACATCTGTTTCCATGAACACATCCAAAGCACATCCTGAAAAATTGTTTTATCCAGACATGTCCTTGGACACCAATATTTTTACTTTGAGGAGAACACTCATGATACCTACCTAAATAATTAAAAGGGGAATTTTATCCAACAAGGCACTTTTCCAAGGGAATAGATTCTTGTGAAAGAAACATTCAAATACATCACAAGAATTACTTCCACACATCACAGGCACAACGTGTTACAGGCCATCCTGCCCTGGAAACTGTGGGGGAAATTGATGAACAATATGATTAAGTGACTTGTTTAATTATACATTAAACTTGTATGGGTAGATCATATCAGCTCAGAGCTCTTCCAACCATTCACAGTCTGTAAATCTCTAAACTTATCAGAAAGAACCTCCCTGTAGGCCACAAACATGACAAAGGGATTTAGATCATAGCTGAGGAAGAAGTTTAAACTGCACTAAAGTGTCTCCTCTACAACCACAGTAAATATTTCCACAGTGGACTCATAAAGCCTTTTATCTTCCATTTGTCTTTTGGCAGAACATATTACACCTCATGAATTTCACCAAATGTCTTACTTGTGAAATGAAAACACAAGAATAAGCCATGCAGACAATAAATAATGGACAAAACCACCTCTGATCAGAGAGATTCTATCTCCTACAAAACAGCTACTCACTACTGTTTTAATCATGAGAAGAAAAAAGTGCATATAAAGCCTTCTAAAACTCAGTCTGAGAACTAAAAATCATGTCCTTTTGGTTGATAGCCAAAAACTTGGATTAAATCAGCCATGAGTTTGTGATACATTATAATATTTCTCCCATTGGCCATCAATATCTCTGTGTTCCTCAACAACATTTTTCTTTTCCTTGGTACCAATCACCTTTTCCAGAATTATGACCTGATTCTTATTTAATTAAGTTAATAATTTGGTTTTAGTTTTAATTCAGCTTTAAAACCCACTACTTAGTGCTTAAAAACATGCTTACCTTTTTGCCTACATTAATCTAATTAAATGTTGCTATCTTTGCTTATAACTTTAAAATGAAAAAATTTTGCATATTTTTTATTTTTTAAAAAAATAATATTTGAAGATTCACTATTTTGTCCTTTTGATGCATAAACTTTTTTCAGTAAAGTAATTCAATCAAAAAAAGTTTAAAAACCCACTTGGTGAAACCCTTAATTCTGCCAATAATTCTTTTTCAGATTAACCTAGAAGTCCACATCTTTCTGTAGGGTTTTTTTTTCATTCAGTAAGAAAATTTTAGAAACTTTCCAAACAAAAAAATCCATTTTTTTTGGACAAGGAATGAATATATATATATATACATTTTTTTTTTTTTTTTTAAAGTCATTATGGAAACTTTCAGGATCTACAGGATGCCTTAAAATAATTACTAAAGGATGTCCAAAAAGTCAGTGGTGATATGTAATTAAAGGGGATGATTAAGAATAGGGATGTTTTACATCACTATGATTCCTATCACCTTCTTCAGCCAACGATATTGCAGTGCAGACATTTCAATATTTTTCAAGATGACTCTCACTCTGACCTTGAACATTTTTAGATTGATCTCTTAGCTGAGATCAATCCAGCTGTCAATATATCACTATTGAAGTAAGGACACTGGATACAAAATTAACTAGAGACACCACAAGAAGACCCAACAATGCTTAATTAGGTATCTCCTTGTTGATAAGCTTTCAATTTCTAAATCCAGATTTCCTAACCGAGACTGATTTCATGAGATTCCAGCCCCAGGATTTCCACATACAGCATAGAGACCAAATATCAAAGGTCTCTGAACTCTGAGTGATATTTACCCACAGTTTACGTGTCATTAACAAGTAGATACTGAAAGATTGATCTTGGCTCTGGCTTTAAGAAAAGATCTGGCAGTTTATGTGTGTACACATTTTGTTACCAGCAGAAGTATTATCCTCATAAAATGCTTGAGCTTCAAATTTAGTGTTACAAACATCATATTAATTCTGATCATAGCAAATTGTTTCAGATTGACCAAATTGTTGCTGTTGCTCTTTTGCTTATGATCATACTTTGTTTTGGATCATAGGAAATGTTTTCATAAGGAATAGCTTTTCAAAGCTATTTTTCAATAGAAAATATGCCAATCAAAGCTAAAGCCTTAAAAGATATCTCTAAGCAAGTGGATGCATTGCTGAACAGTCTAATCACTCACATACCATCTGCATTTACTTGTAACTTCAATTCTTGCCCATTTGTGCCTGATTCAGAGCAACAATATGAAACCGAGTTGCTTGCTTGAAAATGATGGGTGTTGCTGCATTTGGGTCAAATGATTCTATTAGTTAATATTAAAATCTCAGTCCTTTCTGGAACCTGTGTATTATTTATGAGTAACAGTAAGACCTCAGTCTTTCTGGAGATGTCATCCACCTGCAGTTTGATGGCACATTAGGGTTTCATTCTCTGATTCATGTCCACTGAACTATTTTCACAAGGTGGCAATTTCTTCACTGTAAAGGTGTCCAAGTGTTGGAATAGGCTGCCCAGGAAAGTGGTGCAATCACCATCTCTGGAAATGTTAAAAAAGCATGTAAATGTGGCACTTGGAGACATGGTTTAATGGTGGAGGTTGTAGTGCTGGAGACTTTTTATTCTTTAATGATTCCATGATTCTATGATTTCCACATCAGCAGTGGAGTGAAAATAATCTCAGAAACCCTGTAAAAATTCTGCTGGGAAACCCTTGTTGACATGGTCTCCATTCCAGTCTATCACACAGATCCCAGTGAAAAGGCTGGTGCCTTGTCACAAGCACCCTCTCCTTCACAAAGGTGACACCACTTCCCACTTTAATAAGTTCCAGAAACCTTGGAGAAAACCACTTGAATGCTTTTTCAAAAAAATTCCCCCAAGAAAAACCCCTTCAATCCACTTGATGTTAATTTGCATATTTGCAGAGTTTTCAATAAATATAAGAGTCACCAAAATTATTTGGCTAAATTTTACTAGGAGTACCAGCAAAGTCAGCCATTCCATCTGCTGCCTCCTCGCTCCCCAAACACCTGCACTCCACCTGCTGCTCTTTGGCTCATAATCTGCGTGACCCACACAGGACCTGGGAGGGCAGGGCTGTGCCCTTGATCACAACATCATCCCCCCACAGTTAACACTCACCTGTTGTGTTGAAAGATTACTTTGTTCTGCTGGAAATCAGGGCTTTTGTTCAACGTGTCATTACTGCAGGCAACTGAAATATCAGGTGTAAACTTTCAGGATTTTTATTCTTGGTAAAGTTGCATTTTGTAGATCTTTGCTCTCCCCAAATTCCCTGTGCATTCAGTCAGACATTTATAAAGGCAAGAGGAGGGTAGTCGAGCATCTCAAATGATGTAGTTTTGCAGGTGTGCATATGAGAGTAGAAATAATTATAGAAATTATATATACAGAAAATAAAGTATTGCAGATGCAGTTTAGAATACCTTGGGAGAAACACTGGTGAGCAGGAAACACACCACAATTATTGATTTTATTTTATTGGGTAAGGAAAAATGATGAATTTTCCTCTTCTAGCAGGTGGCAATATCTTGTTGAATACTGAAATGGATTGAATTTCAAGATATGGCTGCACATTATTATCCTTTATCACTGTCATATTCAAGCCTGGAAGATTTCATTCACTAAATGAAAACCACATTGGAAGATGCCATTTTATTTGGGAATAGGTTTATACATTCAAAATTATCCTTGACACTCCACTCTTAATACCCCTCCAGTGATAATTTTAAACATTATTGGTGGAAGATGGAGGGATTAAAACTTCCAAGGATGTCAATCATTTCAGCCACTCTCTCCCCTGCTTGTGTCATCCAGTGTAGGAGCAGAGGCTGCAGATTTTGTGGTTTATGGCATACATCTGGAATGGAACACTCCTTAGTATATTAATTATGCATCTTGATATTTGTCTTGTGTGATTATTTTTTCCTTCAGCTAAAAATAATTTAATCACACATTAAACTCATGAAAATTCCATCTCTTTGCAGACTAGATTCTCCAGATTTATAACCTACTTACCTCCCTTGGGTTTGATTTGAAATTTTGAGATTGGCCTTATTTATTAAACAGTCTATAAAGTAGAATTATTCTAAATCAGTCCTACGGAACCATGCAAATGAAACGTTGGATAGGCAAGAGGATTTTTATGTCTTTTAATTAGGGCTTATGTTGAAACTTCAAATGTTTTGGCAAAATGTTCATTGAACAGCCTTTACTCAAGCTGACTACAAAGGACAGAACCTCAGCTGTGTGGAGATGAAATGTCACAGCTTTTGAGCAATTTTGTATGACAATATCAATATTCAAAATCTTTAGCTCTTAGTCAGGAGATTTATACAGGAATTCTGTTGCTTTATCCCCATTTTCCAGCCTGGCAAGTTGAAGGGAGGTGAGTGTTGGAATTGTTGTACTTGCTCCCTTTTTACAGCTCCTTGGTGGCAACACAGCCATGAATTTGTCCAGGATTTACTTACAGTCAATCTGAAGTCAAGTAATGATTACACTGGACAAAATTAATCCTCATGCTTCAAGATCCCAGCTAGTCCATCATCACTCCGAAAGTTTGGTCTGCCTCATGCATTATCAGCTCATGATGTTTATAAGTTTTGTTTCTTCTTTTCTGAAGTATCAAACAATCCATTCTCTGTGTTCGCAGCCACTTGGGCATAGCTGTTACCTGCCTTCCTTCTTGTTCTCTGTCTGCAGCACAGGATTCACTCTTCTGAAGACTGGAAAGCTTCCAGTTAAATGTAGTCTTTGAGCTTAAAATGTTTCATGCATGTGAAATGTAATGGGTTATGATATGCAAGCAGCCAGGCTAGATGATCTAATGGTACCTTCTGGCCATAAGCTCTTCCAAATTACTAAACCTATGAAATTGCAGAACATAAAGTAGAGGATAATGTTAAGTCAATGGGAGTGGTGGAAATTAAACATCATGTGTATTAAACCCCACATGCTTGGTTTCATTAAACTCCAAGCACCAGAATTTCTCCCAGGCAATCCCATTTCATAGGATAATAAAAGAAAGAGGGAGAAGCTTTAGGGCCACTTGAGCAGTGTCTCCCCATATTTGCTAAGTGCACACACTAAAACTAATTTTCAAGGAATTTAATGCCTGAGAGTCAATCCAGCAAACAAAGTAAATCCTGTCTGACAGAACACCTGCAAGTCACTGGGTAAGAAATATTCTCAACACTGCTTCAGTAAGCTTATGTATGCAAATTTAACTCCAAGTTCAGACAGGTACTGTGACTCTGTCTCAGCTGCTGGTGACTACAGATTTTATGGCAGAATGGGGGAAGAAATTGCTTTTTAAATATGGGTAGTTTCAACATTTAGAGCAAGAATCTAATACAGTTTGAACAAAATCCTTTTAAGTATATTTCTCAGTTACTTCGTCTAACAGTTATCTTAGTTCCATATATATATATACATAACATTTATTTATGTACTTATAGATAGTATTAATTTAAAACAGCTTTTAATATTTTCTTACATCTCCCAGCGAAGTGTGATATCATGCTCTGTGGAAAACTAAAGTTAAACAGCTCTTGAATATCAGCCAATTGAAGATTTATCATATTGGCCATGATGTGACTTGTTTTAGACTATTCTCAGTCTTTTTTCTCTTTCTTCTCTGATAAATTTTCATACGTGTTGGTCCTGTTGCAGAAAACACGTTGGAGCTCTCCAATATACAAGGTAACTTGCCACTTTTATTTTTGTGTCTATACATTCATAAAATCCAGAACACAACATGTAGGGGTATTGTCTTATTAATCCTTGATTTTCAGTAACCAAATATCTCCTGGAGCAGACACAGTTTGTGACAGATGCCACACTTGTGGCCCTTGATTTAGATGACATGTAGGATATCCCAGCTCATTTCCAGGCTGGCTGTCCAAGATGTTTTTTTCCTACAAAAGCAAGTGATGAGATGTTCTATACAGGGTTTCTGTTTTGGAAGCAAAATAAAAGCACATCTGGACCTCAGGACTGACAGAACTGGAAAAAACTGTATGAAGGCCTGCACTGAGACCAAGGATACATGTAAAAAGCCAGGGAAAATCCTTTCTCCAAAAAGCAGTTATTGGGATTTGAAAGCTCTTCCCAGTGCCACACAGATACATGGCAAAACCAAATCCAATCTCTGGACTTCCAAGTCATTACTCTCCTGCATATATTTATTTTCATAAAGGTTTTCTTCTACTGCAGCATCTGGCTTGGTCATCAGAAATAGGAACACAGGGGATGAGGTTATCCTTGCATTGGTCTGCATGTCTCAACATTTGCACATTCAGTGTTTTGATGTTGGTAAGATCAAAGGCAGTTTCTCTCTGCAAACCCATATCTAATGAAAGCAAATATACACCTGAATACTAAAACTCTTACAGGTGAAGTTTCTGGGACTGTAGTTCAAAGGGGTTTTGACTGAAAGGCTATTAGCAATATGCTGAAAATAATTTTTAAATATTTGCTCTATGTGATGTTTCAAAAAGTGTTGTCTCTCTTCCCTGACTGAACATATAAGCATAATTAAAGATGATTTCCATTTAGTAAGGGTTGTGGTTTAAGCTGGCAGGCAGCCAAATGCCACACTGCCTCTTACTCACTTCCCACACTGCAGTGGGATGGGGGAGAAAATGGGGGAAAATAAAGTAATATTTGTGGGTTGACATAAAGACAGTTTAACAAAATAGAAAAGGAAGTGTATAATAATAATAATAATAATAACTGGAATATACAGAATGAGTGATACACAATGTAACTGCTCACAGTTAAGATTTCCCCCATTTATATATGTGTATATATATGTATATTTATGAGCCTGACATAATAGAGTGTGGTGTATCCCTTTGGCCAGTTTGGATCATCAGCCCTGGATGTGTCCCCAGCTTCTTCTGCACCCCCAGACCAGGACTGTAAGGCATGTGGTTAGTGAAAACTTTTTATATGATTACTTTTCATGTGGACAAAACTCCCAACTTATCAAGTTCTTCATCATTTAAATTACTTTTTTCTTTTTTCCACAGTATCTTTCCTGCCTTCTCCATGTAGCAATCCGTAACTTACATAATTTAAGGAAAATGGTCTTACTGCATTACTTCATCAATGCTTTTTGATTTTTTGATGACTCCCTTTTCTGCCTGCCCATTTGAAACAATGAGGAAGGAAGAGCCTGGAGAGGGAAGAAGGGCTGGACCTGGAACAGCCTAAAGTCAGACCATGAGGGCAATTCAGAATAGAATGTGCCTTGTTCAGTCTTTAAGTCACAAATTCAGACTTAATATTCTATTTTAATTCTGTCTTTTGTTATGTAACCCTGAGAAAAATAGCTAAAACTTCATCCCTCATTCCCTGTCTCCAAAGGGAATAATAATAGTTATAATAGTAATAAAATTTGTCATTGGAGGCAAATGCATGATAAAATGGAGGTATTTGGGTAGTATGATAATGCAGGTTACAAAAGTAGCTTGGATCAATAATGTACCCAAATGAAGATTACTGGAATTTTTAGTCCCTGGGTTTGCCTTTTGGAATCAGAAATGGTTAATCTTTCTACTACTTTTATTACTGTCTTTAATAACCTTAGATCCCCCTTTTTGCTCCAGCAACATGCACATGCACAGCATGTGAATATTTTAACTATAGGTTTGACATTTTAGTTTGAAGTTATATGTGTGACAGTGGATTTTTAAACTAACAGATTTGACCTATTTCTATCAGAGTTTTATTTAAGTTTATTTGTTTTGCTGATATGAAACTAATATTATATTTGTGAAAACTGGCCTGTGGGCATCAAGAATATCATTAATAAAAAAACCGCCTTGAAACAGGTGCCCCCTTCCATGGTGAGCTTCATTCCCACCTAATGTTTATTCTATTGACAGATGCTGATAAGACACTTATCCTGGTAGGTTCTTTGTATCTACTTGTCTTTAAGGGGGTTAACAGGACTTCTGGTGAAGTTTGATGACTTCTTCTTGCATCCATGACATTTTTCTTCCTCTTCATGTGATGCAGTCATTCTTCATCAGTGGGAGTTTGTATCTTCCCATTAACTCGTTAACTACACTTGTGAGCTGTCACTGAAGCAAGCAGATCTTACAGGAATCTGGACACAATGTTGGCTTTTATTGGTAAAACACAATTACAAAGGTAATTGGCTCCTATATGTCTGCGTGACACTTTCTTGGCACCAGCTTCTGCCGTTTCTGGATTGCCTTCCGCTCTTCCGCTCCTCCTCAATATGTTTTAGTATTGGAGCCAATAGCCTGGTGACCATTCAGAGGTTATACTTGGCAGGTTTAGAACACAGATGCTGGATTGCAACATTCAAGGGTTTGCAAGAGTTTTTATACCAAGTTCTCTGAGTAGCTCGGTCTCTTAGACCATGCAGCAATTAGAGAATTGCCTTTAAATATGGTGAGTTAACCTGTTGATGAATCAAGTCCATTTTGTAGACCTCCAGTTTCTCCCATTTTATTTTTATCTGGAGAGAATTAGGTTCTCTCACCTTTAGGACCACGTTTTCCAAGCATTCTTACCAAGATGAGTTGAGAATGGATTATTTTATGTAACTTTTTTAAGATGATAGAGTTCCTTGAAGACCACCTACCTAAGCCCCTCTGCAGTCATTGAGACAGATTAGCATTTCTGCATCCTACTACAAATAATCCAAAGTGTAAAAGAGAAAAACATGCCAGGTGGCTGAAGTGGGAAGTGGGGGTAACAGAATGATGTAAAGCTGTCAATTTTTACCAGTCAAAGGCAGTAATCACAGCCCACAAATTGCAAACAAATACAGTCATAGTCTCCTCTATGATACTTTCTGGGAGCTCCCTTGAACAAGATAAATAGTTGTTCCAGGATGAGAAGAAACTAGGTACTGCTTCATGTCCTTTGGAAACCCCCCCTCAAAAAAACAAACAGTGACTCCTCCCTGAAACAGTGTCAGTCCCTGGTGAATGTTCTCTGTCAGATAGTGGGCTGGGGAGTAGAGGGGTTTTACCATGAAAGATGTGACAGCTCAGTGTTGAGATCAACTTTAGTGAGATGAGTTCTTAAAAATATTATCTCAAAGAAAAATAAAAGTGAATTAATCAGCCTCTAAAGGAGCTGAGGCCCTGCGGGATGAGCTCTGGTTTAGATGTTATACATTGCTCTAGTTCATCCAAAAGAACAAAATGAGAAAATACATAATTGGAGAATGTAGAAACTTCTTTACCACTCATCCTAATTTCTTCTTTGCCATTCGCTTTTATTTCTCTCTTTTTGACAAAGGAATATCTTTAATATTTTTAAATAGGCAGAAACTATTTAAAAATAAATTTTGGGGGGAGATGTTTGCTTTATTACTGGCAGAACCAACTGTCACTTCCATTTCAACCCTGCAGAGCCACAGAGATGAAATATTCAGTTCTGAATCCAGTAAAGTCAGAGGCATTTAGGGGTGCCCTCCACTTCTGAAACTTTTGCCTTCACCTCTAAATTAATTTGTGCAGGAGCTGGAATAATGTTTAATTCTTTGCCAGAATACAAAACAAGCCAAAATCCATAGGTTTTTTGTGTTTTGTAGGTCAGCTAAAGAGAATAATGTCAGAATTCTTCTGTTTTTGGTGAGGGAATTTCGAGGCAGATGTGTAATGCTCTATACTTTTGGAAGAATAATATGCAATTATGCAATTAACACAAGTAAGTGTTCAATAATCAATAAGCACATCTGAAAGCTTAATCAGGATGATTATTTGGAGTAGTGTTACAATCTGTGCATGAAGCAATCTCTGTTTTCTGCTCTACTGACCAGAAATTTCTCAGCTTGTTAAGGGTTGAAGAAATGCGGCATCAGAGAGAAAGTCCAAAATACAGATAAAACTATAACTAGAAAGAATAAGAGAATTCAGGCAATGCTGTGCAGAGTCAACAAATGCTAGCGTGACCAATGACATTTTTGAGGATGAATTTTAGTATGAAGAAAAATTCTTACAAGTAATAATGCAGATTCATATTTAGCATAGGAGACAGATCAAATATGTGTGTCTATTTGCATACATGTGCGCATGTCGTTTCCCACTGCAGCAGCTTTATTTCTTCTGGAAACAAAAATAACTATGTGATTTAACTCTCTTGCTTTGCTTTGTAATTGGATGTTTATGAATAGAATAACTGCAGCAGCAAATATGTCATGAGCAATCAATAGGTTGTCATATATTTCTATAAAATATTAATCAGATAACTTGAAAATGAACAAATTCATAAAGCATGTTTTATCAACTTTGCTTACACCAAGCACTGCTGGAGATGTTCGTTCCATTGGCATCCTTAGGAATTCTCACATTTGAGCAAAGATTCACAGTCTGGTCTGGGAGGATTTTGTTCCTTTTTAAGAGGAGGAAATTACATAAATAAATACAGCAAAAATTTCCTTTTGGTAATAATACACCCTTAACTGCCAGAAAAAATTACCTAGGAAAACAATTGATTTTCCACCACTGCAAGATATTAAATCACATTCTTATATATTGTAAAAGAGATGTTTGATGCAAAAAATGACTGAGCAAGAAACTCTTTTTGCTTTCCTCTGCTTATGAAAGATGTTAGACTGTAATTTTCCTTTCTAGTCCTAGAATTTATTAATCTATGATACTTAGAGTATATTTTCTAAAAAAGAAGTGGAAATAGATCAATAATGTTCATTGTGGTTGAATGGAATTTGTTTGCCTCAGATGGCTCACTGTATATTCTCTGCATGCACCTACAGATCCATCATGCACTAAAGTTATGGAATATTTAAATGCAAGTCTAATTTAAGTGAACATAACCTTTTGATCTAAAAAATAAACAATCTAACAATAGGAAAAATTGCAATCTGTCGAGACATATTTGAGTTATTTTGCAGTAATTGGCTTGGCAGCAGCTTCAGACACAGATTTCTGTTTCACAGATTGTCCCCAAATGAATAAAAGGTTTGCTTTGAAATATAATTAATACTGCGTTCAGCTGCGAGACTTTCTCAGGTTGTCAAAGGAATTTGAAGAAGGTATGAAAGAAGAAAAGAAAAGAAAAGAAAAGAAAAGAAAAGAAAAGAAAAGAAAAGAAAAGAAAAGAAAAGAAAAGAAAAGAAAAGAAAAGAAAAGAAAAGAAAAGAAAAGAAAAGAAAAGAAAAGAAAAGAAAAGAAAAAAGAAAAGAAAAGAAAAGAAAAAAAGAAAAAAGAAAAGAAAAGAAACCAGAACATGATGAAATAGCTAAGCTAAATCAAAAAATTTGCTAAAGGGCAGCAGGAAAAAAATATTGGACTGAAATGAATGGCAAAAGCCTTTCAGGCTTTTATTATTTTTTATTTTTTAATATCAAATCAACCATCAACACACAGTTCAATAATGTTCCATGAACTATACAGACACTTTTATATTGCCAGTTAAGGTAACATATGATGATGAAATATTCAGTCTCACAATGTGTGTATATTACAAGAGACAAGAAAACCCTATTTTTTCAGTGCTGGAGTTGTAAATATCTGCTTCACATACAAATGCATTCATTTACACTTTAAAGCTATGTGGAAGTGTTTAGGGTTCAAGAAGATTGCTTGGGGAAGTTGGTGACTCAGAGTGAAATGTGCAGCAGAAATGGAAAAGTGGGTGCAATTCTGCTCCTCCTCATCATTAAGGGGTTATTTGCCTCAGAGTCCTTGCCTTCTCTGTACTCCATTTTTTCCCCCACAATTCCTTCAACATGAGATTTGGGATGTGCACACAGGGCAGGGGCTATAAATCCTTGCTGGAAGTGGAATGAAACTGGGAATTTGGTGCGTGGGGTAGGACTGTGCTATCCAAACACATCACTGGGACAGGGCCTGATGGCCCCAGGTCACAGGACATGGACAGGGGTGGAAAGAGACCCCTGTAGGGGTGGTGAAGGCTGTTACTGTCCTCAAAACCCTGACACAACCCATTTTTCCTCTAAAGACCACCTGTGTGATTACTGAGAGAAGTCAGATCCTGACATTTTAGGTGCCAAACCCCCATGGCCATCTATGCACCAATCCACACAGAAAAGTTTGCAAAATTTCCTTGATAATTACCTACATCTTTTATACATCGACAGCTTAAAATGCATCTTTAATGGCTTTGCTGCGCACTCCTTCTCCTATTTAAAAATTAACAGCTTTCCCCAGGAGACGGCAGTGAGTATGAACAGTTCAAATCAACAAAAACCCTATAAAGTCCAGTGGAAATAGAAATGGAACAATGTCTCCTAGGATATTCTCGTGTTTCAGCAACAATGTTGTTTCCTGCTGAGGTTTCCTAGCTGATTTTGGAAGGCAGCTCTGGCTGGTATTGCTGCTTCCCCTTAATTTTCACTAGAGGAATCTGCATCTGACTTAGTCATAGTGCATTCCAATGACTGTCAGCGAAGAAAATTCAGGGTTCATCTTATCCTATGACCACACCTTTTAATGAACCAAAAAAAGGGGCCACTTCAGACTTGCAGGAATTTAAGCTTGAATAAGAAGCATAATGCTTTTCAGTGTGATTACAACTTTATTTATCAACAAAATAAGCAATTGCTAGAGTTATTGACAAAATAGGTTTTCCGAGATGAACACTAGAAAGATATTCCTAAATGTTCTAGTGAGTGAAAATGAGTTCGCTTTTCTTCAGAACCCTGAAAGTCAAAACCCTCTGCTTTGCCTGGACTTCAGCTGGGTAAATTAAGAACATGAACATCTACAAGAACTGGCTCATTGCTTCAGTCTGTGTGTAATATGTTATCACCTCCCTTACACCTCACCATGAGCTTCATATTGTCAGAGATGATTTACAGTGAATTAATTCCACATATTAACCAGATTCCTTTTCTGTTCAGGTAATTACCAGTGAATTAGCTGAATTAGTTGCATGTGTTGCTTGTTCAAGAGAGTTTTGGGAGGGAAAGGGTGTAGCTCTGGTCTGTGTGCTCTGAGGTAGCTTCACAGGGTGTCAAGGATTAGCAAGAATCTGGTACTGAGACAGGTTGATGTGCAAAATGAAGCTGTTTGCAAAGGATACTGTGAAAGAGTAGAGAGAAGGGGGAGACTGAAGATGTGGCTTAGTGTATATCCTAAATCTGGCTGGAAGATGGGCTTTGAACAAGCTGTTATTTTCCACATGGGAGTAGCATTGCTACAGTAAAATGCCAGATTTCATCCATCATAATGTCATGGCTCATATTAAAATGTCTTGAGGGACCTGAGGGAGGGATGGGCAAAAGACATCAAATCAATTTTCAGGCAATTGCTACGGTTTTCAGAACCTAAGCCCTGTGTGATGGCGTTATGGTTGCACAAAGGGAGGCTGTAAATAAGGTCCATATATCAAGAGAGGAAGTAATTTAGAAAAAGGCAGTGGATTTGACTTTTGCATGAGGCTGAACATACAGTGAAGTACAACCAGGTTATCATTCTATATATTCTTTACAGAGATGAGCACCAAATCCATACTTATGAGAAACGAGCACATCAGTGTAGCCCTAAAAGTGTCAGCTCCGGAGTACAGTAGCTCGTTTATTTAAAAAAAAAAAAAAACAAAAAAACAAAAAAAAAAAAAAAAACGCAAAAAAAAAAAAAAAAAAAAAAACCAAAAAACAAACAACAAACCAACAAAAAAAACAAAAAAAAAAAAAAAACGCCAAAACAAAAAGAAACAAAAACAAAAAACCAAAAAACACAAAAACAAACAAAAAACCCAAAACAACAAAACCAAAAAACCCCCTCCCAAACAAACAGCTCTAGGGTTATTTTACCTTTGTTTAAATTAGCGTTTGAGATATGCAAGTGAAACACCATTATATAGCTAGTTTCTTCTGGAACCATGAGCATTAAGTTTCTGCAGGAAAAAAGAAACTTTTTTACAAGATATTTTAAAGAGAGAATGGGAAATTAGCCCCAGGATAGTCTTGCACTAGAAACAAGTAGACTTTGGAAGTTTTATAGTCTACAGAGCCCAGGATAAATAATTTTATGATGAGTTTTTCAAGACAACGAATGATCTGTGTACCACAGTGTGCAGGGGGCAATGTTTGTACAAGATCCCCAAGCAGGTGGCTGAGAAGGAAATTGATATGCCTAATGGCTTAATATTCCTGGATGCTGCATCCACTGAGGAACTCTTCTGTTTCCAGGTCTTTCTGTTGGCAAAGGACCAGCATATATGAAAATCTATTCAAGGCATCTGAGTGCCTTCATATTCCATCTGGAAACAGAATCCAGGGAGTTGCTTGTGAAGAGTCTAAAAAAAAAATACTTGTTTTCTCAGGTATGTGTCTGTAGATATTTACCTCCTCCGTGAGCAATGTAGAAGGAAGTGGAAAGAAAAACACGCATGAAAGCAAGTTTACAAAGGTGGGTTTATCTGAAACAGTCATTACCATAGACATGGTTGTCCTGCAACAATCACTAAAGAATTTTCCTTGTAAATGTGTACTTTTAATCTTAGGCAAGGAAACATCAAGATTTGCTACCCAGCATCTGTTTATATCTTGTATAAAATTAGCAGCTGGCCTCAATCCTAGCCAAAGTGGACATATGGCTGAATAAAAAAAAAACTACAATACTTAACACTAATCGACATACTTGTTGGCACTAGAGCTGGGTGAATAATTCAGTTTCTTTTCTGTTTGGTTGCCAAACCACACAAAAAAGGTGGGGAAATTTGGTGCAGCAAAATGTTTCAGTAAAACTAAAAAAAAAATTGAACAATTATTTCTGCTCAAGTGTTTCATCAATACAAACACATACATTTACTTATTTTCTTTGTAAGGTTAGTCATGTCGTTACTTGATCTTTTTTCTCTCAGTGGAGACGATTTGCTAAAGTACAAGGTATTCTTCCAAAGCATGAAATCAGTTAGTTCTGGTGAAAGTAAAACCATGCATTTTTAAATAGTGAAATAAAATAATATGACATTCTCAAAGGGCCCCCTTCCTTTTCCATTGTCTTCGTGGCTGAAAATAATTACTGATTTTGCTCCATTTCCAGAGATTTTTTTTATTTCTTCTTTAAAGATTCATTTTCCAGTAAACCAGTAAATTCACTGTTCACTAGGAAAAACAAACAAACAAACAAACAAACAAGCTGGACTGTGTTCTTTGTTGGCTCCATCATGGACCAACATACATGGCAACCAAAGTAAATTTAGGTTTAATTTCTCTATGTGGGCCACCTAGTCTGGTGTCCATTGGATACTGAGAATTTCCTCTGGCTTTATTTGCCATACTACCAGCTTCAATACATTTGATTGTTAGTTCTTTCTTTCAGCACAGACCTCAGAATGATATCTATTAATGCTTCCAGTGTAAAGTATCTGTCCTTTGGGCACTGTGCATTGTGAAGCAGAGCTTGCTGTGGTCAATAAGAACTTCTTTACACAGAACAAAGGCGTTGCATGGCAGTTTAAAAGTCTGTTGGAGCATAGATTATTTCTGATAAATAAAGATTTTTGGGGTTGGGTGAGGAGATCCATTTCTTTTGGTGAGCTGTGAAAAAAAGTGAAAAACTCCTTCAGTCGTATCTACAATATCGATGGTTATTTCCACAGAAATATTTGTCTAATGAAAATCTAGCTTAGCCCGCAAACAGCAGAAGAGGTGGATTGTACTTTGTGAACTCTGATTTGTATATTTCTCCTCCTAGAGACCTTCTCTGATTTTTCACCGCTGGTGGAAGTAATGCTATTGATTGCTCAGGTCTGATTTAACAAGGTGCATTAATGAATGCTTTTGTGCAAGCCTGTTAATATGGCATTAAATTCAATTCTGTTGCTTGAACTTGTGTGCTGGCCTCCAGTTACCATTCCTAAAGGTCACAGGTGTCCCTCAGGTTCTTCATCACATTTGCCAGGTCTGTACAGCTGTCATGCATAGCCCCCGGCACCTGAAATGGCAGCAGATGTCTGTTCCTAGGTGAGTGGATTCATCTCTGAGGACTGGATGCAGTTCCAGCCTCACATGAGGTGTCTGGGATGTGTGCTCCCAGCTGAACAGGCTCCTTTTTGTCTACAGAGCCTGTAAAGCTCTTCAAAGGAGGGACCAGCTGAATAACTCATCTCCATTGAGCTCAATCTCGCTGACCACACAGGTTTTTAGTATTATTTGAGATGCTTGAGTGCCTTTCAGATGTTACCATGATGACTACTTATGTGACCCATGACACACAGGGACCTTTGCCTTCCGGAGGAGCAGCTCCAGTGGCCTCTCAGTTTTTAGGACATGTTAGAATAAGGACAAACTGATCCAAACCCGTCTGACTGCACAGGAAAACAACTTCTTGGAATTGCTAAATTCGGTATCCACCAACACTTACCATGAAAAGCCCTTGAGATCCGTGGGGCTGGCAGATGTGACACAGACCTCAAGAAGACTCAGGCCTCTCTTTAGAAGGAATTAGATGTCAAGATGACCAGAGTTATCCACAATGCCATTAGATGTGTGTTAGGCAGCTGAATCAGCCCTTTGTCTGTGCTGGGTGGTGCAACAGCAATAAATCCTTCTTGCTCTCACAGAAGCCCCTGCAGAATCAAAACTAATTGTAAAAATTTGACCCCCCGCCAAAACAGGGTGTTTACCAAAACTGAGCACACACTGAACCAATAAAGTGGTTAAGAATGCCAGTCAGAGAATAAAAATAGCCTTTTAGTCAAGTGTTAATATGCACATGCTTAAAATGCAGTATGTGCTTAAGTGATTTGCAGATTCAGACTTTGAAGTGCTTGGCCAGTCTTTCGCTCTGCAAAGCTCAGATTAGAAAAGCATGTGGTTTTCTTTTTTCTTTTCTTTTCTTTTATTCCCCCTTTTCCCAAGGCAGGAAATAATTTCTCACCTTTTTAAGTGCCACTTGTCTGGGGGTACTGTAAAAATTGTTACATCTTGTGGAAGTGCCAATTAGAGACAATAATTACTTGACTCATCTGCTTTAGCATTAAAATGCCTAAAACTCCCTGTCCTTGGCAGCCAGAATTTTTATTTCTATGCTTTTCTGACTTAGGAAATACACTTTTTTAAATGAAACTTGATATAATTGTCAACAAGACGGTCACCCAAATTGTAAAATACCACTCTCCTAAACCAATATTCCTAGTATCTTTATTTCATTTATTAATTTTAAGAATTCTTTCCAATGTAGTTCATATGATCACTTTGTATAATTTAAAATAATTCATATGAACTGTAACAATAGCATACATTTTATATAGAATATACCCCTAGATTTAGCATTCTAAAATGATATTGGATTTTCCCATCCAAAGTAGTATTTTCAAGGAAGATAAAACCAGTCTGTACTAATGAAAACCTAATTTACTCAAAATCTATGTGTATAAATGAAATGAACTGAAACGCAGAATTATATTCTTTTATGTAACTCTGACTAAGTTTTCTGGGATGAGGAAATGGAAAAAATCCAAACTAGCTAAAGCATTTTGACATATTTCTGCATTTTAGCACATCCCCTACAATCTTAAAAATCATACAGGTTTTTTTTTTTTCTAGAATGCTTTTATGAGCTTTTAATAATTCTCAAGTGTAAAATAAAAGATCTGTTTTAGCTACACTTTAGATACTTTCACTGAAAACTGCTTCCAACCAAATTTTACAGGGGGGTTTTGGGGTTTATTTTAAGTATTGCAGAATATTTTAAGGGGTTTTTTTTTCAGTACTATTTAACACCACTTCTGTCTAAAAATGTGTATGCATAGGTGGGAGTTGATTAATGGTGCTAAAAACACTTTGTGTAGGATCTTATGCTAATTATCCTTTATACCCTAACCTGTGTCAGTTTTAACAATCTAAATTAGCATTTTCTCTTAGGACTAGAGGAATGTGAGAATTGTGAAATTGGCTCAGTAAGCTGAATTAACAGTGCGAAAATTGAGATGTTCTGTCTTTCCTTATTAACATCTGCTTCTTGTACTAAATGTGATGTTCTAATCTAAGTGATGGAGACGAAAAGAAAAAAAGACAAAAAGAAAAAGGAAGGAAAGATGGGTTGGGGAAAGAGAAATGAAAATCTTGCTACATTGTAAAAAGGTGTAATTGGTGACAATTGTTATCTGCAGTTCCAGGTAATCATGTCTGGAATAATGTATTTTTGACATGCAAGTCTTGAAAATTGGTTGCATTATTGTTGATGCAAATAGTTTCGTTTCTTTCCTATTACTGCTGTAATATAATGGAACACAGTCTTATAGGCAGTAGGTGATACAGACAGCACATTGCTCAGATAAAATCCTGATTACAAATGGTTCCATTTGGTTTATTTTATATTCTAATAGGAGCATAAGCCTTTCTGGGCTCATTACATTATTAAAATAAAACACCACATTTCTGAAGAAAAAAGGAAGCTTTTATTATTGTTTCTTCTTCAAAAATTGTGTGAGGATTATTCAGATTTTGGGTCTTAGTGAGCTGATAAACAATCAATGGCAGCGAGAAGAAATTTGTATTTTCAAAATATAATGATTATTCGTAGTCCTGTGTACTGCCCATTGTTGTTCCTTATTCTCATAATCAATATTGTCTAAAATGTTTCTGAGCTGCCAGGATGGCATCTGTGAGAGAAACAGCTCCCAGGCAGCTGCCACTCGCTCCAGATGAGTGTAAGTCAAACTGCAGCATCCTACAGACTCTGCTTCCCATTGCTGGGAGCACAGGGCTGGAATGAAAAATGTCTAAATCCAGACAGTGCTTGAAGTTGCAGCTCCTTACACAGAATTCAGGCACCTAGAAATTTTTAAATAAATAAATAAATAAGGACCAAGACATCAACAACTCAATGACAACAGCTGGACAGACGTTGGGGCAAAGAGAGAGGTGTCAGGTGGCTGATGTCACATTAATTCAGACTTAATGGAACCAAGGATGGTGATGGCTCTTCTGGGAAAAGCTGCTTCCACAGGACTCCAAAGCCCCCTGTGCTCCGGCAGGATTGATGAGGGAACACCAGTTCTGAGGTCCAGAGCTGCTTCCAGCTCCCAAGGTTTCATAATGCTGATGGTCTGAGCTCTTGAAGTGAACAAAAAGGTTGGAGAGAGCTGGTTCAAGGCCTCTGTTCTCATCCTTCACTGTTTGGCAGGAAGAAAAGAGGGGAAAGAGTTTCCCACTTTCTCATCTTCCTTACTGATTTTGCTCAGACTTGTAAGAAATAAAGAAATAATGAGTTTGGCCCCCAGTCATCACTTCATTAAAATAAAAATCCTTCCTGACAGCCCAAATGTTATCTTTAAAATCTTGTTACTTGTCAGAATACACTTTTGTCCTATTCCTAGCCAAGAACATTTTAAACAATTTCTTTCTATTTTTTTCATCCCTGCTGCATTGCCATATACAGCCCTTCAGAAATATTGTATCGCTTTTCAAGAATTCAGTTCAAATTGAATTTCCAGTTCTTAAAGGGATTACTGGCAAAAGAGATTACAAATACGAAATACAGAGGGCAGCATGGATACCCCAAATATGGAATCAACATTTAGCAGTAGCTGGGAATGGACAAGATCCTGGGAGGGCACACAGCCAGGACACGGACCCAAAATGACCAAAGGGCCATTCCATACCATATGAAATCAGCTCAGATATAAAAGCTAGGAAAAGGAGGAGGAAGGAGTGCCCATTAATTAATTACAATGTTTGTCTTCTGGAGCACCCTCTCCACATGATGAAGCCGTGCTTCTGGGGATGCGGCTGGACATTACTCGTGCTTCTGGGGATACGGCTGGACATTACTCCCTGATGCTGTTTTCCCTCTTTGCTTGTGTTCACACAACCTTTTGCTTTTTCTTTAGTAAACTTATCTCAACATCTGTAAACTTGACCTACAAGTTGTCTTCCATCTTATTTTCTTCACCTGTCCAGCTCAGAAGGGAGAGTAGAATGACAGAGAGGATTCGTGTCCACCTGGCATCCAGCAAAGATCAACACACCCCAGCCTTTTAGATTTACACTGACTTCAAGCAGAGCCTGAAGTGTGACCCCGACTCTGCACTGGCTACCCCTGAATGTCAGGAAATACACAATGTTCAGGGAAACCTCTACTTTATTGGGCTTTTTATTAATTGGTGTAATGACCCAGGCAGGGCACCAGCAGTTCTAATACAATAGCAGATATTTTTGTCCCTACTGCTGAGTCAGGGGTCTCTTATGTTTGGACTCAGTGGCCTTACAGGTCTTTTCCTATTTAAGTTATCCTACATTCTGTGCTTTGTTCTGCTGCCCTGCTCACACCAGGCTGGTGCCAGCTGATCACACAGGCTTGTGCACCATTATTTGCCACTATCTTGTCTAACTCTGCAAGCTGGTTGTTCACTAAACATTGTATTTACATTTTCTTTTAGCATTGCTTGAACACCTGCAATGAGAATGTTGCTATAACCTGCCAATCACATTCTGGGAGACGTAAAATCAATCCTTAAGCACCTATGAATTTTCCCTGGTTTCTTCCACTTTATCCTAAAGAACAATAAAAATGACAAATTGAAGCTTTGTTTCTCACCATAAGTGATTTCTTCCCAAACACCCAGAAATGCTCAACAGTATCATGCACCATTCCCACTCCATGATCAAAGACAAATCTTTTCCTGCACTAAAAGGCAAGTCACCCCTTTGAAAGCACTTTTTTAATCCTGCATATCACAATCCAGACTGGCTAGTCATTGCACCTGTCCATCAACTGGGAGATTGACATGGATAAGGTAACAGCAGCTTTGTTGGCTTGCTGCTTTCTCCTTATAAAGTTCCCACAGTTCCACCCTCAGCAATCACTTGCCCCTAAAACCATCTTAGGACTGGGATATTTCATCAGTTATGTCCAGAGCTGTGAGAAGGAGATGATTCTGGCACTGTCATATTATGTGTGCTCCAGTGCTGAAACTTTTTAGAAAATTTTGTTTTTATTAAATATATCTGTTTTGTGTTCTGCAGTCTGTTGGGGGGTGAAAAGGCAAATTAATTTAATAATAGATTGAGTTTCTACCAACATCTGTTTGCAATCTGGCCAGGCTGCTATAAATATCACTTCCCTGTATATCAAAATGAAGTCTTGTATTACTTACACTGAGTTCTAGAAAAGATTCCAGAGCTCTTTTTCTTGGGAAGGATTCTTATTTTATAATTTTATTTTCTAAAATTGAATAATAACACTTTTGGACTTTATAAAGCAGTGATTTACCATTCCCCAGACGGTAACATATGCAATGATATTATTTTACTGCAAAAACCTGAAGAAAATAGAGAAAGAAATGCCAAGCCAAAATTATACTTTGTTCTTTACTTCTTTTTGTTTTTTGGAAAACAAAAAGAAAGTAACTGGTCCCATGAATCCAATTTTATTTTTGTTTGGTTGGGGTTTTTTTTTGGTTTTTTTTTTTTGTTTGGTTGGTTTTGGTTTTGTGTTTGGGGTTTTTTGTGGGTTTTTTTGGTTGTTTCTTGTTTTGGTTTTGGTTTTTTGTTTGTTTGTTTGTTTGTTGGGTGGTTTTTTTTTTTTTAATTTGGTTCTTATATCATGGTAATGTTAAGGAAGAGCTACTATTGGTCAAAAGGATTCCAAATAGTGGAATTAATTCGAAGAGATAGGCCCAAGAGACAATCATCTCAGTATTTTCAGATGTTGGGCACCACCACTCAGCAAGTCACATCAACTCAAGGCTTTCTGAAATACTGATGAAAAACTTGTTTTCAAAAACTTTGTGAGATCAGGGCCAAAGATCTCAGTCCTCAGCCTTTCATACAGAAAAAGGATTGTTATTGTGAAGAAATTTTTATGATGATGATGATGACACTTACTATTATTATTATTATTATTATTATTATTATTATTATTATTGTTTCTGTTTGGTTTTCCAATTTTGCAATTACAAAGGGAAAGCCTAACTCTGAATGCTCTGGCACAGTGTAAGACTGGAGGGAAGACTGGACCAGTCACTCTGCAGTGCTTGAGCGTACATTTCCAGCCCTTTCACCTCATAGACTGGAGGGAAATGAGGTCATGAGCATCTCAAGCTGCAAGATCCTGGCTGTAAGGAAAGAATTTAATTGCCCAGTTTCTGAGAGGTGTTGACAAGTGTTATCCTGAGTTTCTTGACAAATGATAGTGAATAAAGAGTCAGAAATACAGGGATCTCCACAAACCCACCTACCACCTGCAGCCCATCTGCTTAGAAACAGTGGGTATGGGAAACTAAATATTCAGAGTTGTATTTAACATACAGCTGAACAAAAGAAAATTCTTAGTCCTAATATGTTTGTTCAAAAACCTCCACAATTTTTTTAGGGTTGACCTCACAGCCTTGAAGGATGGAGCTCTCTGTGTGCCCTTGCCCACTGCAATGCAGCATGATCCTGAGAAGCAGTGCAGCACCAGAACACTTTGCTAAATATATAGAACTTTAGGATTTTCTTTTCTTTTAGAGATGTATTCTTTCTTTCCTGTTAAATTAATAAGACAACAGTATTCTAGTTTTGCCTGTACATTGCCATAGTTCAATGCCTCTCTGACTTTGTTTTTCTTCCATGGTTTTTTCCAGCCCTTGCCACTCACAATTCCATGAGGTCTCACCTGACCATTTGAAGCCATTTGGAAGAATGTGACCTGAGAGTGCAAACACTCTGAAATAGATGGAGATTAATTATATGGGATTATGAAGAGGCAGAAGAGAAGATAATGGAAAATCAACAGACATGGGTTTGACCTCTGTTCTGAACAGAAAAACCAAACCCAAAAAAAAAAAAAAAGTCAAACCCGAACCCCCAAACATGTTGTATGATCTTGGACAAACCTATTTATCTTCGTTCTTCCTTGGTTGGCTTTGTTGGCTTTGTCAGCTTTGTCGGCTTTGTCAGCTTTGTCCTTTCTAATACAATGCTCTCTGGGACAAGGACTGTTTTTTCCCTTGTCTGTACAGTGTCTAAAACAAGGCACTTCAGCCTTGGTGGAAATCTTCAAGTGGCATTGCAAGGATAGTAATTATGGAGTCTTTGTATCCAGTGTCACAAGCGCTTAATGAGTTAATAGAGAAATGTCAGTATTAATATTGAAGGAAGGACAACAGATACAGCCAAGAGGGGGAAGAAATCACCTTCAGTGTTTGAAAAATCCATAATAGAGGAAGTGTTTCTTGTGGAGTCTGTTTTATTTAGACAATAAGACATTTGTTCAAATTACAATAGACATTCAAACACTTCTTATTAGGAACTTTAAAAACCTGAAGGAGCGTTTCTTTCCTTTTTTCCATTGAAGTCTACAAGAAAGAGAGAAAGGATCTTGCTTTCTTCTTGCCCTCAGAGAGACTTTTCTACCAGCAAGTGAAATATTTGCTAAATACAATGGTTTATTTTTTTTATAACAAAGGTTTTTGACCATACCCATTCTTTATAAACATTTTCCAGCTTCTCCTGTGTCCTTTCCTTTTTCTAAAGAGCCTCAGCTACTCAATGAGGAAGGTGACAATGAGGCTCAGAGAAGTGCAGTGCACCAAAGGCATTGTACTGAATATCTGTGTGTATCTGAGAATGATGAAAATGATAGAACCTAAGTTTGCACTGCAGGAAAGCACACAATTGTGCAATTGTATTGATACAGAAATGTTCTCTGGGTTCACAGGCTAAGCCTGTTCATGGGGAATGAATGTGTTTACATATCTTAATTTCTTTGAGGCAGAATGTTTACGATTTTAGCTCCTCACTGTGAATAGAGAACAGGGTTTACATGGTCACTAAAAGCAACAAAGGATTTCAATGGGTTTGTAGCATAATTTCCTCAAGCTTTCAGGGTAGTGCAGCAGTAGGAAAATTGCACATCCAATAAGCTGCTTTTTGTGAGATAGCTGGAGTTAGGAAGATGCGGACTAAGAGATGAACCCTGCAAATTCTCGTACATGTAAGGAGTTCTTATGCTCTTAACATACAAACAAGAGGTGTTTGAAAAGTCCAATTCACTTCAGTTGGACCATCTATGTGTTTAAATTGGACACATGCTTGGTGTTCTCCTGGGCTGGCATGTCCAACCTGATGCTTACAGTGGAAATGAGGAAAGCATTTGATTATCATGAAGAGAAGCAATTCCCAGGACTGCAGGAAATTCCTGCTCCAGTGGGGAAAAACTGAATTGCAACATTTATCCTTAAAATTTTCAAAGCTTACAGTATTTTCGGCAGCAAATTATGTGAGCATCACTTTATTATCATTTTAAAATACCAGGAAAGTGTTGGGCAGTTTCCTCTTCCCTGAGTGATCCCACTGATGGGGAGAAAATCCCATGAGGTCAGTGGTAATAGGACAGGGCTGAAGTTACAGACTTGAGCTTTCTCCAGGAGCATGTGGAAAAACAAATGTTATTTACCTTTTCTCACTGCCCCATATCTACATGGTTTTGGCTTCAAGGCATCCCTGTCACATCTGTGCTAGAAGTAAGATTTACTGAGTTCTTAAGATTCATGGTTTTCAGCATATTCTTTTAGTGATATTTTTCAGAGAAAAAGAGCACACACACTCCTGAAATGTCAATCCTGCTTGATGCAGTTAAGGATTCTATGTCAGTGCAAGTTGCTAGAGCCACTATAAATTATACATGCTTGGTCCTGTTCCCTTATTCTGCTTCTAAAAACTGGAGGAGGACAAGGTCTGGTAGAGGTTTGCTTTGGGTTTTTTTTTGGAAGATATTTTAGTAATCTGTCTGCATCACATTTGGAAATGCAATTAGCTTCATATATTTGGGCTGTTCTGTGCAGACATCAGGTGCTAAGGAAAAAGTGCTAAGAAAATTCACAAAAGCTTTTGGCTCTCTTGCAAAGCAGCTGGCTGAACAGATAGAGGGTCGGGGTTCCTTTTTGGAAGTGGACAGGCCTTTGAAGTCAGTGAAATTACTCCTGGTTTAGATTCAATTTTCAGTCAATTGCTGGTCAGATTAGCTGTAGGACTGCAAGTGTCTTACTGGTGATGAGCTAAAGCAATTAAATGCCTGAAGCTTGTCATCTCCTTGTTAACAGGCTCCTGGGTATGCCTACAGCCCTCTTATTTGCAGAAGACTGTAATTCAAATGACATCTGTGAGTTATTTATAGGAAAACCAGTGCTGGAGCTGTAACCCATATAAAATCAGCCACTATTTTAGTTCCCTGGCTGAGACACAGCCTCAAAGTCTCCCATGCTTTGGGATGCTCCTGACATCAAATGTAGGGTCAAGACTGACCTGTGTTTTTTGATTCTGTCTTTTATCCAGCTTTATTCAGAAATCTTTCTACTACTCTGAGTTTAAAACCCTGTTGGAGCCTTAGTCCTGGGAATGCTGGGTATAATAAATTGAAAAGATTGCAGAAATAAGAGGTGTCGGGGGAAGTCTCAGGACCCTCCGTTAGCAGAGAGCCACCAGCCAGCATTTCTCAGAGGATATTCACACACAGATCTCATAACGAAAGCACTCAGGCACCAAGAAGGAAATTCAGTCACATCTCTGCTCATTCAGCTGCAGAGATGGAAATGCAGGGTAACAGCAACATTAACTGTGAGAAAGGAGCTGCATCTGCCCTGTCACTCATAAGCAGACACATTTTCTCTGCTTGTTGAATTCATCTGCTGGTGTCATTACTCTGTGGCTGGGGCTGCTACTTCTATCTCCACAGTGGCACCAGATCAAACTTTCTTCCTTTCCTCCTGAAGTATACAGGAATAAATCACACCAGTTCAGCTTGTCTAGTCCAGTATGACACCTCCTGGGTTAAGCTTACAGAAAAAAACACAGCAAATTTTGTTACTTTTAATCATCATATTTCCTTTTCATAACTTCCCCTTCATTCCCATTCTAACTCCTTCCACCTTAAAAATTACCTGGAAAGAAATAATCTTCTAGTCAGACACAGATGTTTAAGTTTGAGCTGAACAAATTTAATTAGTGCATAGAGCTAAAAACTAGAATTGTGTCAGCCCCTTGGTCTTAATATGTATTAAAAGTGTTATTTAGGAACAGGTGTAATTTATTTCATAGCATAAAATTGATCAGATCAGTGCATATCAAAATGATGCATGAATGATGAGATTATGGTAATTAATTAATCACCTAAATGTATGTTTAAAGTGAGGCTTGACAGAGAAGAGACAAGAAGTCCAAAATTAATCATTAATCCACACAAAATTGCACATATCTTATCATCATTTCTGCAGATCTTTTATAATTCTGCAAAAATACTAATAAAACAAATATGTTTTGACTCTGGAAAATAACCTTAAAAGCATATTGGGATCCATTTTTATTACCGCTGCGTTATCTCTAGGGTAAATGTGTTTCTGTTATGCTCAGGGAGATGCCAGATTGACACATCCATCCAGGAGTGCAAAACTGTGCTCACCCTGACTGCTCTCACCAGTGAGAGGTGCTGTCACCGGATCTTAATTAAGCCTACTGTTGATAAAGCTCAAACCAGATTAAACACAGCAAATTCTTCATTGCTGCAGTCATTCCTCAGTGACATCAGGAACCAGAGGTGGAACCAGTTGTTGCTTAGAGGTGGAAACTACTTGTGCTTTGATATTGCAAAAGATTTAGGCTGCCACGATCACCTCTGAAAAGCTCATTTGACCATTTTTATCACTTCTCATTCTTGTGCAAGTAAAAATTACATATCTATTTTATGTGTTCATATATTTTCATGCCTGTATATTTGCTAGGAGTCCAACCTCCTACTTTAACAGAGGTCTAGCCAAGACATTGGATGAAGTCTAGAAATTAACTTCACCCCTGATCATCCCATTCCAACACCCCTTGCCATGGGCAGGGACACTTTCCACTATCCCAGGCTGATCAAAGCCCCATCCACCCTGGCTTTGAACACTTCCAGGGATGGGACATCCACAGCTTCTCTGGGCAACCAGTTTCAATGCTTCACCATCCTCACAGGTTTTTTCCCTCCAATTACATGATAGTATCAGGAATAATTTCTTTTCTTTCATAAATCCTTAGTTTCTGACTTTAGCTTGTGTTCCTATAATTCTTTTCTGTGCTTGAAGGATAAAAAGTATGAAAACACAAAAAAATCATTGCTGAACATGCACATGAGAACAAACTAAAAGAGCTCAAATATGTCTGGAAAAAGGAAAGAAAAACCACAAACAAAAACCAAAACAAAACACCAAAATCAACCTACCAGAAACAAACAAGCAAACCAAAAACAAAACCACCCCAAAAAAAACCCAAACACAAAAGCAACAACAGATAAAACAAACCAAGCCAACCAATGAAAACAAACAAACAAACAAACAAAAAACCTCAAACAATGCAAAACCCCAGTTTCAGCAATTTAAAAACCAAAATATCTAATTAGGAACTTCTTAACATTTGGACTGGCAGACTAGATTTGAGTTTTGAATAAACCGCTTTACAGTCTTTCCATCTACTCACATAACATCTATGGAGGAAGACTGGTGAAGGAGCCATGAGGATCAGGCAGACACACAAACTTTTTACCTCTGGCACAAAAATTCCACTCCATTAATTTCTATGTCACCATGTGTGTGCTGCAGCCAACAAATGGCAGTGGTACATGACTGGTATGGTAATAATAATATATTTATGTTCTGAATGACAGGACAGTGGTTTGGAAATTTAGGAGCATTGGAATTGACTTCCATGCTTTCCTGCCAGATGACTGTGAACTTTTCGAAGGTAGTTCCAGATGTTTTCCCAGGTCTAAAAATTTATTTATTTTTTTTTTCTGGAAGTATTCCTTAATTTATGAATTCTCCAGGCTGAAGAATGAAGAATGTCTTGTTATGCACAGAAAGGGGTCTTGATCTCAAAGGCAGTCCATGATTCAGCACAATTCAAAAATTCAAACATTAATCTCATATATCTTTGCCCTTGCTTAACCTGGTTATGTGTATGGGCAAAGCATCTCATTTGGCAAGCACATTTTGAAAATGAGAGCTGTCTTCTGAATTGTTTTCAGCTGCTGATTTCTATCCATTTCATGGTCAGGTAATGATAAAAAGTGAGCTTCATTTGCAGAAAAGGATTGTTTTGAAGTTAGACTAATGTATCTGGTGTTCATTTCCAAAATAATTATAGTGTGCTCAGTGGCACAGCCTGGTGTGGCCATTGTAGTGTGGATCAACATTTTGTCCACAGGACTGTAAAAATTCAGGGGATCCATGAAAAGATTTGGCATAGTAGCACTGGCAACACACCAAACTATACCTTTTCAAAAGGCATTTCTAGAGCTTTATGTATACAATTTTAGTAAACTGATGAAAAGGTAAATGTTTGATTTTACCATAATGGTTTTGTTTGACTTCTTTGGCTCTGCTTATAAGTAAGATCTCATAAATCACTTGGATATAACTCAAAAATTTCCAATCAAAGGCAAATGGTGTATAAAACCCTTCAAAGTGTCATGCAAAAAACAACTGTGGGCTTTCTGTGGTGACTTCCTTCCCTCATCTCATGTTAAGCCTTTGTGCAGTGAGCACCAAAACATCAGCTCTCACTGACTTGCCTCTGTTTTTAGCATCAGATCTTGCTTCTGCAGCCAGCACTGCTCACAGCAGCCCAGACAGAGTCAAAATTTAGGCTTCCTGTTCCAGATGCAGAAACAAATCCAAGATGTGATGAGTTTGGCACTGGTGACAGAGAAAAGCAGGAGTTGCTGCACTGAGTGTGAACAGAGATGTGAGTGGAAGGTGCATTTGGATCCAAACCATGGAGCCTACTATCAGAAGATAAAGATCCAAGGATGAGATCTCCATAGCAGAGGGACTAAAGCTGGCCAAAGGTGAGAAAAGAAGATTTAGAACCTCACACATATGATTTTGCATGTGGGTCCATGTGCTTGCATATGCAGCAGGCCATAATATCTCCTCTGGAGTAATCTTTGTCATTTGGGTTGAGTTGTTTTGTAAAACCAAACAAAAAACATCATGCAAAAGCAAGGAACTTGAGAGCCTCATTCAGGCACTGTAGGGCCTAGACAATGCATAAATTCTCTACTCATTATTTCTGAAAAATTTGCATCTGCCCTCTTACCAGCTTTTACTGAATGTCTTCCAAAATGAAAATTATCCCTGACTATTTAGCACAGAAAGGAAAAGAGAGTGTTAAAGCCTAAGTGATGAAATAGCAGACAAAGTTGATTCCAGGGGCAGGATGGTGCAAGTCTCCCCTGTAATTATAAAATTATACAAAAGATTACTTCCTAATTTGGCACTGATTATTTTTGACTTCATAAAACTACAGGGATAATTCATTCATTGCCCTTTTCTGCTGTTTTTAATTAGGTATTTTCAAGACATCCCTTCTTCAGCATCAAAGTTGTTGTGAAGCAGGGGTAAGACAAGCTTTTTTCCTTCTCTTAATTATTTCAGATAATGATGGCAGGATATCAAAAGTTTTTCCTCAACAGGAAAAACTTTCTACAACTTCAGAGTACCACAACCTATATAAAACTGCTGCATAAAGGTAAAGAAAAGTTAAAACAAATGAAAGTCCCATCAAAGATCCACAGAAGCAAGAGCAAAATGTGACATAATACCCCCAGGCTGCCCTAGTGCCTTCCACACAGTGGTGTCCTACAGGATTTCTGACAGGTACCAGTCTCTGCTCTCTGGTGACCAGTGACAGGACACGAGGGAATGGCCTGAAGCTGAGTCAGGGGAGATTTAGGTGGAATATCAATGAAAGATTTTTGTTGGGTGCTGGAACAGCTCTCCAGGGAGCACCACATCTGACAGAGCTCGAGGAGCATTTGGACAGTGTTCTCAGGCACAGGATGTGACTTTGGGGTGTCCTGCACAAGGCCAGGAGCTGGACTTGATGATCCCGATGGGCCCCTTCCAACTTGGGATATTCTATGGCTCCAGCATTCTGTAATTTACCTGTCTATTAATTTTACAGTCAGCACTGGATAAATTGGATAAACAACCCCTGAAGCAGAAACAGGGGGATCCCTACTCCAGGATGGCACCCCAAGAGATTCTGACTCACCCCAGCCTTCTGCTTTTAAAAGTCTTGCACATTTTCTGCATCCTCTATAAATGTAGGTGTCACCTCCTCCTCTTCCTCCTCCTCCTCTTCCTCCTCCTCCTCCTGCCTACTCTCCTCCTGCCTCCTCCTCCTCTTCTGCCTCCTCCTTGTCCTCTTTCTCCTGATATTTTGCAGAAAAATGCCCATTATCAGCTCTGCTTTACACTGAAATAAAATCAATGTTCTCATTCTGAGTGTGCTCATCCCATTGGGCCCCCAAGGGATGCACGATGGAGGAAAGCTTTGCTGATGTGTCCTGGACAGACCTGGCAGTCAAACATTGAGCCCTGCCAAAGTGGTGGCAGCTTTGGAGACAGCTCAGAGACTGCCAGGCATGCTGGGAATTATTTAGGGGAGAGAGAGATGCCAGCAGATTTTCAAAAATCTAAATATTTATAGACTTACTTATTCTGTGCAGGTGACCTGAGAACAAAGTGATCCAGTGAATGACTGAAAACTAATGACCTGGAGTCACTCCTGGGTATTCTGAGCATCCAATTTAGGGCTTAATCACAAGCACTTTCACAGATCAAGTGGGACTTCAGGCTTGCACTTGCATTGCCAAATTGCAAGTCTCCACTCTTTTAACTTGACACATCTAATAAAAAAATGCATATGAGGAATCAGACTGATGGTCATCTTGAGTGTGTGCTCTTTTCATTGATGTTAGTTTTCAGTTTCATTCTAATTTGTTTCATTGGATTTTGGGAACAAAAATGTTTCTGAGGCACTGCATGTAGTCATCCCTCTATTGTCACACACAGTGTCAGGAGAGAGAGTACAGCTGAAAGCAGAGAAGAACATTTGGGATCCCCAAGTAAAGGGAAATCAGTTAAAATTCTAAAAAATAGTCAAACTGACCAAATACCTCTGTCTTAAACAAATAAATGAAAACTAATTTCATAAAATTATTAAACATTATTATATTTATCTGCTTATTTTTTAATATCACTTAGGTTTAAAGGCAATATTTTAAATGTTGAAGTTGGCACTTCAACATTTAAAAGAAAGAGGGACAATGAGAGGAAGAGTAATTCTGATATTAGCTTCCTTTTTTTTTGATACAATCAATTATTTAAATGGAAAAATGCCTTCTTATGTGTGCCCACTATTCCTGTTTGAGACATTAAAACTAGAGAAAATGTTGTGTAAAACCAAAATGACAGAAATGTGTCCAGACTAAATCATTATAGTTTTCCTCATTTTTGGCTGTTTGTCATTAAAAGGATGAACTCCAAAATGCTTTCAAACCTTTAATGTAGATTTTATGTATAAGGACTTAATGGGAGAGAGTAAAAACATCCCAAAGTAACTCTAAATCTCAAAGAAAGTGTACAAAAATTAAAGCTCTATTATTCCACCAATAAGTTTGTTCTACAGAATTGCATGGACTTCATAACAGGGTAGTCAAGAGCCATAATTAGAATATACTCTACAAGAAAAAAGCAGAAAAAAAATTACTATCCTTTTTCTTAGGATCCCAAAGAAGCTCAGATTAGTTATTAATATTAACTCAAATATTAATTATATTGCTGCTAATTAGTAACACACAAAGCACATGAGTAGAAATGAAAATAACATTGGTCCTACATGTTAGTCCACTGCTAATAACAACACACTACAAAGCCCAAGCTCTTTTCCCTGTAACTCCGAATGTAAAACCATCTGTTCCCTGCACATGGGACTAATGAGAGCTGCTTCCCTGCAACTTGAAGTCCTGCCTCCCTCCATTTCTCCATTTCTAAAGATGGGTGGTAGAGGACCTGGGGTCCATGGGTACCTTGGCTGTACTGCAGGAAAGAGCTTGTAGTGCAATGGCTCCAGAACTACTCATGGCACTGTCCCTGGGCGCTAGTGTCCCGTCCCTCATTATCAACTCAACCAGCTGGACACACAATGGGAACAGCTGAATTTGTACTTGTGCTGGAAATAAGATCTTCTCTGTCTGCTGTCTGTGCAGTTTCAGATTTTGAGGCCTCCCCACCCTGTCAGATTGATCAATGGGTTCTTAAATTATTAGGAGAGTACAGAAAGCAGGGAAATTGTAAAAGCCCTGTATCTTGAGTAAATCATACTCTGGGTGCTAGAACTTGATCAGCTTTTCAACAGATTCCACCGTACTTGCCCATGGCAAGGGGTTTGGAACTAGAGGGCCTTCAAGGTCCCTGGCAATCCAAACCATTCTATTATTCTATTATTTCTATGATTTGAAACTCAGAAATCCCTGGCCAAAAATTGTGGTTTTTAATTTATCTAGGAAGGTTCTGCAGAGTCATCTCTCATTTATAAGTGTCACTGTGAAACTACTGAGGACTGAAAATATGGATCTCTACAGTTTCAATAAAGGCTGTGTTTTGTAGGTGGGGTTTTTGTTCTTGTTGTTTGGGGGTTCTTTTTGTTGGTTTTTCTTTGTTTGTTTGTTTGTTTTGCTTGGTTGCTTCATTTTTAGTTTGAGTTTGGTTTTTTGTTTTTTATCTTTGGTTTGCTTTGGTTTGGGGCTGGGGTTTTTTTGTGTGTGTGTATTGCAAACCTGAGTACAGGCTAAAGAATCCTAAGTAACCTAGTATGTTTTATGAGGTTGCATTTATAATTTTATTATTTTCCCAGGTTGGCCATACCAAAAGAAGCCTAAGGTGGAGATGATTTATGTCTTACAGTGTCTCCCACCACAGACCACATTGACAGTGACTCTCCATCAACTTGCTAAGGATAGGGTTAAATCACCTTCCAAATAAATAAAATATTTGCTTAACCAAGTTCAAGGATATGACCTGAAAGGTGTCCCAAATTGGAGAGCGTTCACAACTGCTGTCATATGGAAAACAAGAGATGTATGCCCCAAAAGGTGGGGTGGTTAGAACTGGATGGTGAGCTCATCCTATGATTCTACGATTTATAGGCCATGAGAAATCAACATGGGAACTGGGGTTCTTACCTTTCAGTGGAATTTCTGATAAACTTTCTGGTGACTTCAACTCTGATTATGAAAATCACATTCATATACTAGGTGCAATTAATTAACAATATTTTCAATTTTGTCTTAGGAAGAAAACAAACGATAATTTAATAAGTGTTCGTTCATTGAGAATCCCAGAAAATATTTCAAATTTCAAAAAAATCAAGTTTGAAAAACATCACTGTACAGTTACCAAGAAGTTTGAAGGTTTTTCCCAGAAAAAATTTTAATTATTGAGTATTAAGTTTTCCCTCATCAGAAACAATTATAGAAATTATTTTAGTATTATTTTCTAGTACCAATTTTTCAAAGACCTTTCAATGTGTTAAAATTTTTCTTTAATAGTGTGTTAACCTAGAATGAGGAATCTCTGCAAAACAACTCCTTGATTTGTATAACAAACAACCTGACCTTTAAAAGTCTACAAAATATAAATTAGCCTTGTTTCTCAAAGCTAACACAGTAACACTTCTATAAGGTTTGGTACCTTCTATCTCATTCCAGCACATATCTCCTAATTTAGTAATTTCAGGGTATCCACTGGGTGCATAAGTGTTTATTGACGACACACGTTTTCCTATTTTACTTTTCTCTGCCTCTGAGAGTAAAAATTTGACCAGAGTCTTCGCATTTTAGAATATTATTTTCTTAAATTTCATTTGATGTCTCTTTAGAATAATTCCTCCCCTGTTATCTACATGAATAAAGCACCAAAAAAGACTGATGGCTTTGAGTGAATCTTTACAGTTATTTTGATTCTGAGAAACCAAGAGTAATTTTCAAATCCATCTTTGTTCCATTTGCAAAGATATGTAGCTACAATAAGAAGACATTAAGAGGTTTTGGTTGGGTTTTTTTTTAATCAAACTTTGGCAGTGAGGGTGGAATTGCACTAAATTTTAGGCATTTAAAAATTAGACACTGACTTCTGAACTGCTCAGCGTAGGCAGGATGTTCATTCATAGTCAATTAAAGGAAAATATGCTTCCAAGGGTGATTCACCTGACCTGAGTTACCTGGGTTAGGCTGAAATGTCTCTTGAATGCCTGTTTCTCTTCACTGACTGCAAAGAGAACTCATTCTTTTAAACACTAGATTACTCCTATGTCTCATCTCCCAGATATGTATTTAAAAAATTACCTCCCTGGCCCAGCTTCTCCCGCTTTCAGTGTGGGAATTTTGAAAGTTCTGGCTGACTTCACAACGATGGAGGTAGAAAATCTCCAGCTAATTTCAGCAGAGAAATGTCAGGACAAGATTATTTTTTAAACCAAGCAATTTATGCAATTGTCTGCACACAACTAATGTGGGGGTTTTTTTCTTTGCATTTAATTTGGAACAATTTGTGAAAACTAATTGAGTTACTTAAAGCATAAAAGCATTGTAAAACTTACTGTTGGTATTTTGATTCAATTTTTTATTCCAACTTCTACAGATGAAAACAAACCTGAGCAAGAGCATAGGTTTTATCAGAAACTCAGTGAACATTTACCTGGCTGGATCCTCCATTTCTCAAAGAACTGAGCTGCCATTTTTGCAACTGTGTCCACGTACAAAATGCTCTCTTACAGAATGACTGCATTCTGGTGAAATAAGTCAGATTTAAACAAAGAGGGAATACTTCACAATATGGGTAAAAAATAATGAAACACTTTGCTCAGCTGGGGGTTATTCCTCCTTGGTCAAGGTCAGATTGAATGGGGCTTTGAGCAGCCCAGTCTAGTGAAAGGTGAAAAGGCGATCCTGCCTGTGGCAGGGGGGTTGGAGTGGATGATCTTTTTATTTTCGGTTCTAAGCCAAACCATTCTGTGATTCTATAACTCTGAATTATTTTGGCATTCGTCAGATGAGGATGTTCCAGCCTAAATATTTTGGAAAATCCACAGTCTCTAGAGGTAGTGGCATTGCACTTGCCTCACTTTATCCAACCTTGCCAGCATCAAAAGTCAAGGTACATTTTCAGGTGAGGTCCCACAATGCCACATTTGAATACCACAGAAGCTGTGAAATTATCCTACTAGGTGGGTATTCTCATTTTTTAAAGCTGGATTTAAGAGCCTTGGAAATTACAAAGGTCTTCAAAAACATGTAATGAACTGTGTCCATCCAACTCAATTAAACATGCAGGTGTCAACATCAGCTTAAATAAATTCCACCTTGTTACAGGGATTTTTGTAGAATTTAAGAGAAACTAAGAAAGTCGTGAAATTCACAGTGCATTCAAATAATTTGTTAAAATTGGCACATAAAGAGGTCTTCAGCATGGCTAGTGAGGAGAGAGAGCGGCCATATAGTCCTCCACCCCTTTTTTTCTGGCTCTGTTTATGTTCTCTTCACCTCAGCATGGGAAAGCTTTTGAGGCATCAAACGTGTCTTTACCACTTGTCACCATATTGATCACCGGATTTTCTCCAAATATTCACTTGAGTCCCCTTCAGTTCATTTCCCCAAATTGCATTTGTGTAATGCCTGAGTAATAAAAGTCAGCAGAATGACTAGATGGAATTTCATCCTTTTGCATTATCATTGAAAAAGACATTACTATTCCCTTATCAAAAATATCCATCAGCCTAATTACATCCCTTTTCTTCACAAGGTTTTAAAATAGGATACCTAAGTATGAAAGCCAATGCAGAGTTATTATTTAATGACCACAGGGGAGATACATTTTGATTCATTTTCTTACGTGCTAAAAATTTATGACAAACATAAAACCCTGTTATAGCTGCTGGATAATGTGTAATGGTCATAATTTTATTTAAATCATATATAGATAAAACATTATGTACGTTTTAAAGCATTATGCCATTTTGAACCACTTGGGGAGACTGTCTTTTAGGATGGAAATAAAGCAAGCAGTAAGAATAATCTTAGCTAAAAAATACATGAACTCCGAAACTTAGCACCTTAAACTTTAAGTCCTTTTTTTAGCCTTTTTTAATGCTTTTTTTTTTTTAACCAATTTTAATCATCTATCTGGTAATACCTACTTTACTTCAGTTTAGTTTAAGAGTTTTGATACTGATTTTGTCATTGGTCTTGTAATAAGGTCCTGCTGTATCTGATTCTTTCCCCATCAGTTTTATTTTTTATTTGTCTCACAATTTAAAACTGAAGAAAAAGGAAAACCAGGAAAAAAAAAGGGAGGGGGGGGAAAGGGGAAAAAAAAGGAAGGGAAAAAAAAAAGGCAACGAAAGATTTTTAGAGAGTATAGATCATCTGAGAGAAAGACATCAAATTCAATCCAGACCAGGGGAAAGTTTTTACATTAAATTGGAATGGCAACACTCCTCTCCACTTTGTGGACATCCCAACAAATTTTAAACTATACCCAGATGGTTTCTGTTCCACTGGAAAATATGTGAATAAATTCTCCTCTCTTGCAAAAGGTGGTTCAGGATAGTAAAAGTCTGAAAAATAGAGAAATAATTTTAAAGTGTAAAAGAGATTTATCCTGGAATTTTACTAAAAATAAGGGTGGTGGATTTGCCACATCCTTCCTTCCAAAATCCAGTTTAATAGCTCACTGCTGGTTAAATCATTGACAATGTCCTCTCTTTTCCTAGAGAACTGCAGTTCCTAATATATTTTTTTTTTTTATTTCATGCTTATTCAAATGGAAAGTACAGCAGAAAATGCAGAGGAATTTGCAAATTTTCTTTTCAAATTATTTGAATTTCCACTTTAAAATAACCAGTTGCCTCTGTATTTGAAAAGGGAAATAAACACATACAAAAACTGTCTAATAAGCTGCTCTCAGGATTTATAGAGGAGTTATCTCCTTATAAAAATTGATTCCTTTGTTTCAACAAATTAGGGCTTGGCCCTTTACAGTTAAAAAGATCTTCCTCTCTCAAAGCTTCTTGCAAAAACCAGGGTTTATGTTCTGAGCCTTGACTGATATAAAATGGAGGAACAAACTGTGTTTCGTGTAGCCATGAACATCAGCAGTGGATCAGGCCCATCTTTTTAGTATTTTTAAATATACTCTCTGAACTTTTGGACAATGTTTTCCTGTGGGAAACAGATGCCAGATACCAGCACAAGGACCTGACAGAAACTCCTAGAAGTGAAAGAAATAGCAGTTGTATTAAGGGCAGGAATTAATGGATCCAAATGGAAAGTAGTTTGAATGGGCAACAAATTGACAATTTTTTAATGTTTTTACAAATGCACACATGTGTTGGCAAGTAAGAATTTGGGCTGTCTAATTTTGACTTGGAGAAAGTATTTTCTTAGAGCCTGTATTGGGCAATTTTGTAGGGCCATGGAAACGCATAGTGAGCCTATTGAAAAAAACCTCTGTCTCTAAATCCTGGACTTTTCTATCATATCTTAAATCAGACAACTGCAAATTTGCTTCAAACTTATGAGAGAAATTATAAGATTTAAAATTAATGCTAAAAAGTCTCACTCTTTTTTTGTGAGAGAAAAAAGAAGTAAGGTAGAGATGGTCTATGATTCTATGTTATAAAAGTGAATTATGACCAAAGTCTTCTCCCAACTTCCTTTACTTTTTAGAGTAATACAAAACATTGCCTTCACTTGCTCTGTTCTCCTGATAGATAATATTTTGCAGGTGAAGGACTTTTTTTCTTTGGGGATTACCCCAAAATGAATGTTTGGGATATTTTTCCTTCTTTATATTATTCTATCATAAGTTTCCTTAGGGAACCCTGAAACTCTAATGGTTAGATGTTTTATCTAAGACAGATGACAGGGTTACTTGTCTGTGACTCATGAAAGATTTCTGTACTATGGCTGAAATTTATTTTGAGGATTTTTTTAAAAAAATATTTCAGCATAAATTATATGGAATTACCTGAAATAACTTTGACAAGTATGAGCTTGTATAACTAACAATAACTAGAAAAAATTACCAGGAAGTTACTTACATTTGCAATACTTTTCTGCAATATATATGAGTCAAGTACCTATATTGCTTGTTTCATTGCCATCAATATTAATTACAGCAATAAAAATGACTCCGTTATTGCTGTCCTGAAAAGATGTTAATGATGTGGTCATCACTGAAATAGCTAAATTGGCTAATGTGATGGCACAATAAATTCAGACTATAATTGGGCTGATTCTCTTTTCTCTGACATCTGTGTAAATTAGTAGCTCCCAAAGCATAAAACTCACACAAATGAGCAAAGATCCAGATCTTTGCTTTATAGCTGTGGAGACCAGTTTGTAACAGTTAGGTAATTTTAGTTAGTCACTCTGCACTTTTGTGCTGCATTAGCAGGCATTTATATTCCATAGACATAGCCACCTGCATCTCAGCCTCTTCAATACCGAAATTACTAATGTATTAATATTCTTGCATCAGTTAAATTTTCCAGCAATTCACCAGAAAGTATTTCATGATGAATAAATATAATAATAGGAAAAATATATTTATATATTGCATGTATTGAATAGCTGTTAAAAACAAAACAAAACAAAACAAAATTTAAAAAAAAAATCAAAATCTTTTATCTAAATTCACATTTAAAAAGCCAGTTCTTTAAACCTTTGGCAGCAAACCCCAAAATATCTACTTGCCCCTCCTGTCTCATCTATTTTAACTACTTGACTGTTTTCCTACAAGGTCCCAGCCTTGTTTAGAGAGCAGACTGAAAAGTCATTTACTGATGAACAGCAAGACAATACTTTGGTTTTTTTTATTTCATTCAATTTTCTCAAGCTTTATTCACTGTACAATATTCAGACTTTGCTTCAAGGACAGACTGATTGATTTCTTCCCAGCATTTCCATGTTGCTTCTTCTTTGTAGCATCCATGGGTTTCACAATGATTATTGAATTTTTGTACACAGTATTTCTGTTAGACAAAGAGATTATAATATTTAGAGAAAAAGAAGGGGAGGCAATGGTTGACCTGGTTTTACCTCACTTATTTTAGTTGCATAACTGTTACTTAAGTCAACAGTTTAATGATTTCAGATTTGTTCTATTGTTGGTTAAAAGATGCAAGATCTTTGCAGAACAGCACAGATTTTAACTAGGTGTCTCTTTGTTTCAGCTACTAAAGGAGCATAACGAAATTATGATTCCAACACTCATAGTGCCAAAAATTCATTCTAGATTGCAGTAGATTGAAACACCCATTTACCAATGAGTTATGCAAGGCTTATTTTTTCCTGGGAATAAAAATAAAGCCACTAATAAAGTTCGTCTCTTTCTACAACTTTATTGTTTTCTTGAAGGAATGATTGTGATAATCAATCTTGCTTGTGAGGTCTTTGATTTCTTCAAAGCAGAGGACCTGCAGATCCTATGCCAGGCATCCACAAAGTGTGAAACACACACTTAACAGCCAACAGTAGGAATTTTTGTTTAAACAATGTGCCCAGGAATATAGAAGGCATTCTGCAGAAGTAGCTCTGGGCTTGGGTCCCCTGCAGTTACATTTCAACTTCCTCTGTCAGCTGAAGTCTACTCTCTAACATGTTATACATATTCCAATTTCTGTTAAAAAAATAAAAAAATCTAACAGCTCATTAAACTGAACAACCTTCCCTTATCCCCAAAGCGTGGTCCATTTCTGGACCCTGGCACATAAGAAATTGAAATGGAGAATTCAGCCGCTAACACGCAGTAGCTGAAATACTTTGGCACTTTGCAGTTTTTCACTACTTGACGCCCCTTGTCAAAACATTAAGGGGGATGTAGAGCAGCAGCATGTCATTATGTAACATTTTTACACATCATATTTATAAAGAGTCAAACACATTTTATTCTTGATCTAGAACTCTGCTAATTAGATGCCACTGACAGTTTGACTGCAGACTCTGAGTCTGAGCACTGTCATGCTGTTCCCGGCTGGCATTTATAGTTGGCTACTCCATAGAAGCTTGGGCCATTCTGCTCAGGTTTTCAAGGCGAGACAGAAGCATTGAAACTTTTCACCACTTCTTCATCATCTCTTGCTTGTTAATTAATGTCTGCACAGTGCTTTGAGTATGGGCTGTCAGAATCCTCTATTTTATTTCCCTGGTGAAAAAGCCTAGAAAACACAATTGTGGATGCCCTACAAACCATCTTAGATGGGAAAAAGAAAAGCCAGAGATTAAATCACCTGAGACTACAACCTTTTGAAAAGAGCATTTATCATAATATTATCATCATACCGATACAGGGTATTGCACTCGTGATTTTAGGTTAAAGCGATTTTTGTCATTTTGCTGTCTCAGGTTCAGCAAAAGTGCAACAATACAGGGCTCAGCAACAAGTGTAAAGCCAACCCCAAAGCATGGAAAGGTAATGATCAAGTTATTGAATTTTTGAGCTAAAGATACATACCTGACAGTTCTTACTTTTGCTCCTAGAAATTGTAACTGTGCCTGGATCATGTCCCAGAACATCCTACTGGTAGCTGGAGCTTGTGATATGCTTTTCTCAGCTCTGTCCATGCTGCTAAATGGCCTCTGCCCATTTCCTGATCTCTGAATGAGTCAGCCACACATTGCAGACACTTTGGGGCTTCACCAGGTCCATTACAACTGTTAAATGCATCCATCATACTTTCTCCAAAGTTTTAATCTTTGTAGATTACTAGTTTTCCAAACGAACTAAATGACACCTCTACAGGAAAGGATCAAGCCCCTGTAATGATATTAAATAGGAGTTTATCTGCCTGTAACCCAAATTCATCATATCTCCTTTCCAGAACTGCATGCCTCTGAATTCGCTATGCATTTTCTACTGAAGGTTTCCTGAATGCCAAAAATCAAGCACAGTAATGTAGGGGAAAGGGTGTTTTCCAGCTGAAATACCACTGCAATACAAATCAGGAGAGGCAACAAAGCTAGGAGGGATCATAAAAGAGAAGGTCTCTAGGAGAAATTACATTAATTCCTGGCTTTCCTGTTTGTTGTCTGTTCATAATGATAAATGTATCCATTGCATTCCCTGAGTTATGTGGTCATCTGTAGGTGGCAAAAACTCTTGCAACTGTTTAGTTCATCAATTATCTAAAACTTCTTGTGTCAAAGCCCAGTGAAAACAAAGGCAAAATAATTTATCCTTTTCTGCTGATTTCAAAGTAACAAACAGTGCTTCTTTCTACCAGCCGGAGTACTTATGCAACTTCTGAGATGGTCTATCATTTATTTAATGCCTAAATACGCACTTATTTGATAGACTTGGAGGCAAATATGCAGAACTATGGTTAGAATTTTTTATTTAGAGAAACTTTTTATGGAAATACATTTAGAAGCAAAGACAGATTTTAAACATGGGGGGGTTTGTTTGTTTTTCAGCACAAATTTCTTCATGTCCCCAGACCATAGGATTATGTTGAGAGCTCAAGGTTATCTAATATTTATAAGAACTGGAAGAGTAAAGGATGGCTTTATGTAAAGGCAAACTTTATCAGCTCAGCAGTCTTAATCTTGATCTCCTCATTTGAAGAGCTGTAGAAAAGGGTGCGTGTGGGGAAAACATAAGCATAATTAGACAGGAAAATGTTCGTCTCTTGATTTTATTCTCCTTGGTCTTTGGAAACAAAAATTACTTTACATTTACTCACAATAAAGCAAGATGTTTCTCAGTTGTGAAATTCTCCCCACAGAAATCTTCCATAGCAGTAGTAAATAATGCAGCACAAGGTAATGACAATGACACATTAGAGCTTCGTTTGAATGCACGCTGTGCTTGGAGCGTGATGCACAATGCAATGGACAGCGATTCAAAGCGGGGAGAGGCTTGTTTGTGTTCACATTACATAATCCACTCATCTTTGTTGTTTCTGTTCTAGGCATTTTGTCCAAAGATGTTCTGCTTCCCATAAAGTGCATTCAGCCTTATCTGGAGCTCAGAAGCCTAAGGCTTTGTTACAATAGTTATTTATAACTTAACTATAAAAAAAAATGATAGCTGAACAGGAAAACACTTCTTCAGTCATAAATAAATAGCTCATTTGTACCTAGGGAGGAGAAGAATAGCTTTCAAGGAGCTTTCACTTCAATTGCAGAATCATGACTTCCAGGTAGAAGCAGTTGGAAGAAGGCTCTCTAAAACTAGATTCGTGCCATTTGTTGTTGAAAGCACATTGCTGAGATTTCCAAAATTGTTCTGGGATTTGAATACCCTAGTGGGTTTTTAGGTGTCCAACTTGGAATTAATCTGAAAGGAGCCCTTATAATACTAAGCATTTCCAGCTCCCTGAAAACCAGACATCCCTGTCAACTATCTAGAAATGGAAGGACACAAAATTCTTGCCTAAGAGAAAATGAGTGGCAGCTGCAGATGGAGAAGCATATTCATGTGGGATAATTTAAGCCTTTGAAATACAATGGAGGTAAAGAAAACAAATCTTGATAAGTATCTTTTGAATTATCCAAGTAACAATTTTTGACCTATTTTCAATATTGATTTTGAGCTCAGAAGCTGATTTCAGATAAGGGCCTAACTACTGCTACATGGAAATCAGAAACTATGCCATGTTTATGATGATGCTGCTATGACTCTGTTTGATATCACTTACGCTGGTATGAAACTAAAACATTGACATAGCCTTTTCCAGAAATATGAATAAGCTATACCTACATAATTAAATAGAATCAGAGAGTAGTTTGGGTTGGAAGGGACGTTAAAGACCACCCAGTTCCAAACCCCTGCCACGGGCAGGGACACCTTCCACAAGACCAGGTTACTCCAAGCCTTATCCAACCTGGCCTTGAACATTTCCAGAGATGGGGCAGCCACACATCCCATGAGTGTAATAATTTCAGTTATGATGTTCAACAATATAGTAACATCACAGTTGAAATGCTGGAGTTTTTTGTGTTTACAAGACTTCACATATCAGCTTCAGACAGAGCTAAAAACTATTCAAAAGGGTTTAATTTTGAAGAACCAGGAAAAAGCCCTCAATTCTGCTCTCCCCAACATAAGCAGGTTTTGCAAAGACATTTTTCCATTTCATGTCAGCAGAATTTTTTTGGGTTTATGGGGACAAAAAGGAAGAGAAGGATCATCATTCATACAGTGGAATTGAATTAGAACCACACATAAACAAGAGATTTTTTTACTAAATTTTAGTTGAAGCTGGCTTTGTGCTTAATTACCTGCTTTACTGATCTTTGAGATCATCACCCATGTTATATTTGAACATTTCCAAACCTCTTGAATAAACAGAGGCATTTTCCCCCACTTTTTCTGGTATTAATCTTGAAGAACACTAGCAGTTTCCCCAGCATACAAAATTTCTAAGCAGCAGCAGAGGAGCTGCCTGAATTCTCCAAAGCTCATGCTGAAATGCAGCATTTCTCTACTTTTGAATTCTTTTCAGTAGGTGTTGAAATCTTTTATAGTAAATTGCATTTTACATGATAGAAACTTCACAAGAAGGTGTTAATATAATTGAGACATGATAAGTTTGACAGTTGGTGTCATTATATGAGTTTCACTCAGCAGCCTTCTGAAGCAAAAACAATTTTAAAAACTGTTTTCCTAAGGAAAGGAAGCTTATGGCTTTAATGATGAAATAACTTCTTAATAACCTGCTCTAATCCATAAAGTCATTGTCCAGGTCCCAATATTCAACATTTTAAAGTGGATTATATGTAACTATTCTGACTCTCATATTTCTGATATTATTTTTTAAATGGATTCTTTGTGGCAATAGGATTGTATTCTGCAGTTATATACTCTCCCTTATATTTGTATTAAATTACAGATAGGGAAATACATTACAATTACTTATTTGACACTTCAAAACTCATCACCTCTCAGTGGGTATCAATAGGCTGGGGTCCTGTCCTAAATTACCACTTTTATCATGGCTTTTTGAAGATCAAGCCAAATAACAGAGAAGAACCTGGGGAGAACCATGAACAGACCTTGGAGCAATGTTTGGAGAGTCTGGGAACAGGAGGCACTCTGAGTATCAATTAGATGATTCATTTCCTGCTGAAATTTTGGTCACCAGCATGTGATTTATTTGATCTGTAAATGTTAGGACTTGAACTGCTTAAAAGAATAGAAAGTTTTTTTTTTTGTCTCTGTGAGACCTATGAGGAGAAGGAAAAAAAAAAAAATTGATCACCAAACCCAAATGACACTAAATATGTAAAAAGAACTATGCTTTAGACTCATTTTTGCTAACATAGAATCAAATAGAGGACAAATCTGACCACTAAATCTGTGGGAATATTCATGGAATATTTCCTGAAAAAAATATTCAGTGTTCCTTTCACCTTCTCTCCATATTCCTTGCTGAAACATGAATAAAGCTGTCTAATTTGCCTCTTTCTTTCTTCCAGCCTTCATTTTTATAGACCATCTTTCTGAAAACAGCAGAAAGTTTTATGAATTCTAAATACAGGGGGAGTCTTTTATGCAGTCACACTGTTGGACAGGTAACGCTTTGCACCAAGATCCATCCAAAGATCAAACATGACAGAGTTATGGAGAAATCAGGAATGGACACAGCATTAGACCTTCTCCATAAACATTGTATTGTACAAATATTCTACAACTATTAAAAGAATTCAGACTTTTTCATGCATAACACCAGCCTTCACACAAACCTGCTCTTCACCTAAATTCATCTCAGTGTCACTTAGTTGTTACTCTCACCTTGGGGGTCTTGCTCCTTGTTGGTACGAATGAATCAGAATTTTCAAGTGCTTGTATAAACTGGTCTCCAATTAAGTGCTGCAGGTACATTTTAATCTCACAATCAATTATTTGTGTCCCATCCCTGGCACCAACAAGGGTGGGATCTGTATCAAAAAGTTCTTTCAACAGTCTGGGTCACAAAGAGACATGGATGTTCTCCTTGTGCACAAATGAAACTCAGGACGGATGGAGACTGACAGGCCCAGTACATCCCATGACATTTGGCAGCATTTCTGCACTATTTACCACTTCATCCATTTCACAACTCTGTTTATCTTTCCATGTGCTTGAAGACACATGATCCCAGAAGAGTAAAACCTACATTCTGTAAAGAGCGGTTCTCCATCCGGTCTGCTGTGCAGCCCATATGCCTTAGGTCAGGCTTTTCCAACTCACTTGGCCAGACAATTCTGCTTCTCTAAAAATATTCAGACCATGTCAGATCTCCCCAAGTAACTCAAAATAGAGATTTGTGAATTTGCAGCTTAGGAGAAATAAAAGTACCAACTTTAAACATTCTCAGTTTGGCAGTAGATAGCAAAAGGAGGAGAGAGGAGAAAGACAGATTTGGATGCCAGTGTCTTCACACAGGTCAAGCACCAGGTTGAAGGCAAGCTTGGGACAAGCAAGAAGACCTAGGTGGAAGAAAGCAGGAACAGGATTCTAGGCAGTCAGGGAGAACTGAGTGATCAGACCTTGGACTGGTTTATAGAGGAACATTGCTGTTATGTGCAGTGTGTTGAAAAAATGGCTTTGGTGGGCTGCAGCAGCATTTGGTGGGTTAATAACATGAGTTAATTATCATTATTATGGCTTAAACAGTGGGTTCTTTGAGCCTTACCACCTTGATGCCAGCATAACCATTCATTTAGTAAGTCACCTCTAAAAATGTTCACCTCCAGTATTTCAGATCCATGACAACTTTTCCGCCCCCCGCCATTTGTAATGGTGCTTGCATTCTCATGGCAGATCTTTCCAAATTCCACGAGGAGCAATGTACCAATGACAGTGTGAAGGGGTTTATGGGTTTGAGAAAGGTCAAAGAGTAAGATTTTCATCATAGTCAGCATGTCAGTGCTGGACTCCACACAGAAGATGTGTGTCTGGTAGTTCACAGACACCATCCCAGCTTCCAGGCCTGGTCCCCATGGTCTATGACATGGAACAGGTTGCCCAGAGAAATCGTGGATGCTCCGTTCCTAGAAATGTTCAATGCCAGGTTGGATATAGTTCTAAGCAAGCTGGTCTAGTGGAAGGTGTCCCTGTCCATGTCAGGAGGTTGGAATTAGATGATCTTTAAGGTTCCTTACAACCCAAACCATCCTATGATTCTATGGCTTGCTACAGTTCACTTTATGTGCTTATCATTGCATCAGTCACCTTTCACAGAGATAACTTTTCAGTAACCATTCTCATGGCACTTTCAGCAGCAGTTTTCCTGAGAGAACATTTTATGTTGATCCCCATGAAGCAGTTTCACATATGGCACCACCAGCGGCTTGGTCCTCTTGAGGGAATTATCTCTTAATTCTCTAAGCTTCTTGATCTACTCTGATTGCACAGCTCCAAAACATTGTCTTGTTTATTGGGGTTTAAAGCTACCTTTCCCAGATTTCCTGGTTTTCAGCCAGACCTAAAGAGAAAGGAAAACCAGAGCACCACTGGGAGAACTTGCTCTGTCATTGTGAAAATATGACAGTTCCTCAAATTACAGTGGGTATAGTTGGAGCACGGTGGGGGGAAGGCCCACGTTACAACACTAGTAAATTAAATGTACTTTTGTAGCTTTTGTATCTTACACAACCCAGCAGGAATGAGATGAGGAGAGATGACAGGCAAGCACATGCCTCAGCTAAGGAGAGGGGAAAGAAGGTGAGGAAGCAGGAGGTGGTGATAGAGCATGAATAGCTTCACAAGGCATCCCCAGACAATCAAGTTGACAGAAGGAGTGGGAGTTTGCAGGCAAACTTTCTGCAGTCTCATTAGATTGGGAGCTGGCTGATGAGAGCACCAAATAACAGGTGCTTAATTTAACAAGGGAGAGTGAACATGAAAATGAAATGAAAAAAACATTATTAGAGCTAAAATTTCACCAGGAGTGTTGGAGGCTGAGGCTATGACAGGGAAGAATGGTGTTCTGCCTCTTTCTGTCCCTTTGGATATCTGGAGGCTCATCAGCAGGAGGAGGTCAGAAAGTCACCTATGAACACCAGACTCCTCCACCCTGCAGAATTCTGTCCATCCTTGCAAGGAATTGAGTTTTCCACAACTGTAGAGTTGTTGTGACTATTCTGAGGAAGTTTTGATATTTCTTCATCATCTTCCAAAAACATCAACGAAACTCATTCACCAAAATAACTAGTTATACCACTCCCAAGAACAGAACACAATCTGCCATCAAATTCAATTACATAAATTTGTTTTTTGAAAAGTAAGACCTGCCTGTGATGATTTTAGCTCTATGTAATTAACCAAGAAAATCCTTATCCTGTTTACAATGTTTACAGACACAGCATAGCACAGGTATCCAGCAGTTACAAAAGATGTCCATCACCAGTTTCTTTACTTTTCTCATGGCATCTTAATACATGAGTATCAATCTTATTTTCTTTCTTTTTTCCTTTTTTTCCTTTTTTTTTTCTTCATAATTCCTTTCAATACAATAGTAGAAAAGTTTAGTAGTAAAGTTAGTTTTCTTGTCTTCACTGGTCAGAATGAGATGGATACATCGCCACCTTAAACTTGCCAATGGCATGGTTTTTAATTTTGCACTAAGTATGAAAGAATTTGAAAGCTTCTCCACTTGTTTTTAAACATTACATGATGATTGCCTTGCCAAGAAGTGGGATTTCACCTTTGAAGAAGACTTTGCTCAGTAACAACTGGCAGGCTTGCAATTAGTTATGTCTACCCTTGCTATTTGGTCATAGTACCTGGTTCTCCTGAAATTCTTGAAGGCAAAGGAAAGAAACTGGAGTTTGCTTCTCATCTTAGAGGTAGGATAAGAATACAAAGTTGACAAACATTATTTAATCTTGTCCATATCAGCATTCGGCTCCCACATCTACCAGAACTTTGAAGAAACCAAGACTTGCTACTTCATTCTGCAGCAAGGCACCACTTTGTGGCTGGATTTTTGTTTTATTTTGTGGAGCAAGAAAGAAATTAGAGACAATTTTTTGCTCAGTGGGTGTTTCATATAGATACTTCTATCAACCCATTTCAAATTTCACCACAGGAAGGTACTCTAAAATCCTGAAATTATTTGACTTTCTTTTTTATATTACCCTTTTACACCCTTGCCTGAGGGAAGCACAATTTCACTTGCATTTTGCAGTCTGGTTTTGTCCATGCACCCCCGGATACACAGGAATGTGGTGATTCATCTCCTCTGACTTTGGATCCTATTGCTCAGTTGCTTTGGCTACCTGTGGCTCTCTTCATAATCACTTCGAGATCAGAGGGCTTTAAGGTACAATTCATTTGACCTATTTTAGACATTGGCTTTAGCATGAAATAAGCGGCACTCCAGAAGTTCTCATTTCTCTCCAAAGTGAGCGTTGGGTGACCAGCACAACCCAAGCTGCCCATGGTGTGGCTGTCTAGATCTGTGTTAAATCAATCCCTGCCAATGAATCTCACTCAGGGCTGTGATCCACTGAAATCCATGGTGAAACTCCCTTAGGCTTTGGTAGAGTTCTGCCCCACTTCATCTTTGAGAAGAAATGGATATGCTTGCAGATGTTTTAAATATGTGTTGGGCTTTTACTCTCCCAAGATTTAGGACAGCACCTTAAAGACTCATTAAATATCTGTATTGAGTTGCTCCTGTTCACTGACCTGTTCGAAACGAAAATTAAGTTAGCGTGATAGGGTTGGAGACGTAACATTCTTCTGCAGGTCTGAAATTGTAGAGGTAATTGTTTTATTAAAATATTTGCTCTTTTGCTCCCTACAAGGTTTTTGATGGCCTGGAAGTCACTGTAGAGCATCATGCTAGCCGTAAGTGCTTTGATTTCCACAATGCCTTTCTTTCATTAATAGGTCTGAAATATTGATTAACATTTAGAGATTCAATTCCAAGCACTCGCCAGGGGTTACAGAGAGCCAGAGAGAGCTGGTTGTGCCAGTCAGATTCTGAGGTGTAATGAAATCCCCTACTGTGCCTGTCAACTTATCCAGTGTACAGGTCATTTCCCACAAGGTCTGCTGTGTTGAAAGAAGCAGTTTTCACATGAAACATTTCATAGGCAAAGGGAAAATATGTCTCCAGTATTGTATGCTTTATCCCTTTGTCTAATATTGAATGGCCTCATTGCTTCACACAATTTTTGCCCCCAAAGCTTTCTAAGTCAATAGAAGAAGAATGTTTCAGGTGGGCAAAAGTCAAGACTCTCAGTGTAAATGCTTTATTACTGTTGTCAAGGAATTTCACAGTAACTAAGGCTAGAGATAGACGAGCCCCAAAAGGACTGGAATCTCAATCCGTTTTAGTTAAGTGTTGAATGATTCTTTTATTCTTCCAAATATTACAAAGCTCCCTTTGAAAGATACTTATATCTTTCTTCCAATAATGTCCTCTTTCTTAATTTGTTCCAAGACCATATCTTCCCTTCAAATTCAAACTCTCTTACCTATTTCAATCCAAGTCCAAATAGAATATATTCTATTCCATCCAAGTCTACATCTGATTTTCTTTTTTTCAGGATCACGGTTCTTTTGTCTTCTTATCTCCTATAGAGAAAAGAAAGAATATGCAGAGAAATGTTTCATTTTTTTAAGGTACCAGTTTTGCTCCTGCTGTTAAATGTGAAATATCTGATTTCAAACGGGTTATTTTAAAGAAAGTTGTCTTGTTCTTTGAGTGACCACAATCTAATTTTAGATCAACTATAACAATTGTCTTCAGGCCAAAAATATCAATGTGAAGTTTCTGGCCCTGATCTTTAATGTGAGGCAATATTGTCTCAAGTTTAAAATTTCTGAATGAGGAGTACTGTTGTTTGCCCTTAGTTCCCTAACAAGGAGGGGTACACAGGTATCCAAGCTGGTAAATGCTTCCAGGGCCGTGGCCTGACCTGACCTCAAAATAATGGCTTTGATTTACAATTTTAGAGTAGACTTTAGCTGGTTCCTTCACCAGCTCAAATTGTAATGGGACATTTGACACTGACGAATGGATGGATAGCACCACCAATGGATTAAAAAATATTTTCTTCAGTTTTTGCTAAGTATATTGAAAGGAAAGAGAAAAAATCCACTTGAGAATTATGCATTGGATATTTTAGATGTCAGCAGTATTGGCTCAGGAGGGATCAAGTCCATTGGTTTAAGTGAACATTTCTTGCAACCTAAATGTAATGGAAATTGGAAAAGGCAAAAGGACTTTCCATGAAAAATTGTATGATCAAAAGCTCACTATTGGACATTCCAAAGAAAGTGCAAATTTTCTCCCTCAAGTATGTCTTAATTTATTTATATATTATTTACAAGAAGCTTTGCACTAAGATAAGTGGCAAACATGCAGTCCTGATAAACAATTTACTATCAAAGTTTGGTTTCCCATCTCCAGGAATGAGCTTCAGTGAACCTTCATCTACAGGTTTCTCTAGACCCACACTATACAGCCAGTTCTGTTGCTAAGAAATTAATTATTGTCTGTAAAAACATTTGTTTTATTCATTATACTTCAATTTCTGCATTCTTCACTGAGAACAAGATGCCTCTAACAAGAGTTTTTCTGGAAATGGGAATGAAAAGGATTATTTTTCTGGTACCCAGCATGCTTGAGGTTAACATATAAAATTCTAATGATCCCACCCTAGTGATGCCTAGGGTGGGATCCCATCTAAGGTTAAAAAACAGCTGTTTAAATATCCATATGTGAGCTGAGTATTTAATCTCCTGATAAGTACAGCTGACAGTCATTGTATCCAGAAAACTACTTAGCTGAGCAGCCATGAAGAGTAGAATTCAACTGTTAAAGCTTTCTGAAACTTAAATATCTGGAGCCTTTTGAGATGCCTAAGGCATTCCTATTGGACTGACAAATATAACACAGGACTTATGGGAGGTGACATCACTGTGAAGCAGAAGCTAGAGGCCAAGCAAGACACTTCTCAGAATCTAAAATTATACAAGACTGTATTTAGGCAACAGGATGCTGTCCTAGATAACTACTTCAGGGTGAGCTGATAATCTGAGCACCACAAATGTCTCTGCTTTCAGTCATGGAGACATCCTAGGGGATTTGCAACCTGTACATAGCTTGGACAAACATGACACCATCCTTGCAGGAGACATAAGCCTTACTGGAAATGCAGGTGAAAGCCAAGTGGGATCCACAAAAGAGCCTCAAATCGTAATTAACACATTAATTTAGGCAAATTAACTGAGTTCTAGAACCCACTGAATTTTCACTACATGTTCTTTGGCTATAGCAGGAGTTTAGATGTGTTGACACCTGCAGGAAAATTATCCTGGGGCTCCCATATTTCCTCATATTAATATATGAGATTGCCCAGAATACCCCACCTCATGTACTTAGGGTCAGACCAGAAGTAAGGAGTGGTTTTATCACACAAAATCAATTAAGTTATAAAAGACCTCTGAGATCATGGAGTTCAGCCTATGATCTCATCACCCAGACTGTGGCACTGAGTGCCACATCCAGGTTTTCCATTAAACCTCCAGGGATGGTGACTCCACCATCTCTGTGGACAGTTATTGCAATGCTTAATCATCCTTTCTGTGATGAAATTCTTCCTAATGCACAACTTAAACCTTTCCTGGCACACACAATCCACAAGTTATGGATCCACAAGCCTACACTGCCCTTCAAATCAAGTTCCCCACAACTCAGATGATCTTCCACTTTCTTCTATGGTAGATAAGACTCTCTTTTTTATTTCTGCTTCCTAGGTCTGCTCTCCTCTAAATCTCAAAAATAGTTTCCTTAGAAAACAGCACGATGCAGGGTGCAGTCTCACCTCATCTCGATGGAAGAAGTTTGACCCAGAGTGATCAGTGGCTCTGAAATCCTCCTCAGAATAATAGGATTTCTTGGAATGACCACTTACTTTGACCAGGGGGGCTGGTATTTCAATACTGACATTGATATTCTCTGTATAAAGTAGTAAACCTGAATTAGTGTGTGACATGCAACACAGATGTGACTTCCTCTTGGAGAGTCCAATCTGTAGCACGATGGAAGTCTCACATTTTTTCTGTACTCCATAGAAAATGCCATTCATGCCAGTGGAGGAAAGCAACAAGCACTTAAGGTGATTTCAGCACACTCAGCTGCATGGGTGGACCTGTCCCTACCTGGATGGACAGGAGGATTCAGATTAGGGAAGAAGAAAAGTGAATATAAACATCTAATACCCTGTGCTTGCAAGTGAAAGACAAGACTCAAATACCCTTACATTTCTGATTCAGGACTTCATTATAAAGGAAAAACTCTACGTTTCTCGATGAGGCAAACCTTTTATTTGACTTTTAACTAGGAAAAAAAAAAAAACATATCTCAGTTCAGATCAACTCAAACGTTGGGCTTTTTTCTGAAAAGAGGCAAACAGAAAAAGTAATAACTAGCAGACCCCTAATGAAAAGAAGGTAAACTCAGATGAAATTGGATTTCAGCAGAATATCTGTGCCTAATTCCCTTCTCTTTAAGCAATCTGGGTTACAGCTCTAGTCTCCTGGCATTACCAAACATTGTTTTCTAGTAGTGTCTTTCCAATGTCTTTGACACCATTCCGTACCCAACTCCATTCCTCAGAGCAGCTTTTCAGCTACTTTTCAGCTTTTCTAGCTCCAGTTACAAACCTGTATTTTTAAAACTATTGTCACAATTTCTGCTTTCTTACATTTTCTTTTGCCTAAGAAAGTAAGGCCTATTGACTCTAATTGAGCTTGGCTAGGCTCCAGAGCTTGGAATTTTATTTTTATACTTGTTTTCTTTAAGAAAATGCTGTATTTGCTCTCTATGTTGCATTTCTTGATTCTTAACCATTTTATCACTCCACTGCCAACATGAATGTAACCCCCCTCCAGTTAAATCATCGTCTTTTTAGAGCAACTTTGTAGTATTATAGAGAAATCTGTAACACTTTCATCATGTTGACATAACAGCAACCCAAGATATCCCTGACTACAGAAATGCTGGGGGCATGAATTCTAACATTTTGCTGTAGGCTAAATTGTAAAAAAAAGCTTTAGCAGCTGTGATTGACCCTATCTGGTATAAATCAACTATGATGTATTTAAATTATTGTCTTTTAATTAGACGTACACAGGACTGGAGAAAACACTGAACACAATCAGATGAAATCTCTGCTGCAACTCAGAAATAAAGTTATCATTTACATTTGCTGATCTCTAATTGTGACACCTTTCAGGAAGGTTTCCAATTTCTTTTTTCCTCATGCTGGTCACACTTTAATCTCCCTTTGTCTCTCCTCCCCTTTAGCAAAATGGTGCACTGACTTGTTGCTGAAGCCATGAAATCTCATTTTTCTTGCTTTTGCCACAATCTTTTTAGCAGCCTCCTCATTCTCTGCATTTTCTGCATCTAATCATCACCTTTCTTTGATTAACTCTAAGTAAAACTTACAGGTGTTTGGGGGGGTTGGTTTTGATGGAATTTTTTTAAGCTTTGGTGTAATCTAGCCAGAGCTTTAGAAATACAGATCCTACCAATTTCTGTGGTGGTGCTCTGTTCCTACATATAGCAAAGGCACATTTGAAAGTCTCCCTCTTGGTGTTTGAAATAGCTCTTACACCATTGAAACTTAAATGGAAGTGAAGATGTAAAACAAATGCTGAACACCCACGGCTTCCTTCAGTTTTAGTTGTTATTGCAGGTGCTCTATCACTTCTAAAATTTGCACATTTTTACCCAATTTGGAAAGGCCAGAACATTTGCAAAAGTGCACTCTCTGCCCTGAAGAGTTTTGTGTTTCGATAAATGGGTTACCAAGGGAAAAAAAAGATGCAGACCTCGAGACAATTGCTTAATTTTTTCCTTTTATCACGGGATCTCTTAATCTAATGCTTCATGATAAATTCAATCATTGACCAGTTCCTAAAGCAGAAGAAGGGAATCTCTGTCCTCAAGAGCAGGCACAGATTGAGATTTCTTTTTTACATGACTTTTGGTCACTTTACAGTGTGTGAGTGTGACACAATCAAAGTGTTTGACAAGTCTACCGCCCTGTGAGCAGGGTAAAGGTACCCATGTTTGGCATGGAAAGCCCTCTTATGGCTTTTCCTTTGGCTTCCATCAAATTCCATTAAACAGCAAATCCTGGCAGGGATTTTAAAATCCCACATAAACTGCTGTGGGTTCAAGTTCACAAAAACGTCAACACATTGACAGCTAATGAAGAGCTGATTCTTTAGAAACTCAATAAGTTTTTAATGCATTGTCATTTATCTAGTTTCCCACACAACCTAAAATCCAAACAGCTCCATGAGTTATTTTAACAAATCAGCCCTCTTTTTTTTGTCTTTTACTTTTTTTCTTTTTTTCCCTTACAGTCCACATCTTAAAGCATATAGATTTTTGGACATACATCTTTTCAAAGCCAAGCAAAAAATCTGAAAGCAATTTGCAGGGTTAAAATGAAGCTAGGAAAATCCCCAAAGGGTTCTTCTCTAGCGGTAAATCTGGGCCTATTTTATAGTCAAGGGAAGAAAACTTTTCCTTGAAAAGACATTTTCTAATTGAACATGAGCTAAACAGATCTTTGGGCTGGTTCTCTATTTTTCTCCTCTTATCTTAACAGAAGATTATTCACATTATCAAAATTCTATTAAAGGGTTTTTATTGAAAAAATGTTGGACTTATGGATATTAATAACATAACCTCCTTGAGCACTGTTCACAACTAAAGGAAGGTCAGAAGGTCAGGATCATTGAACAATCACCTGAAGATTAAAATTAAAAATACCTTAAATATAACTTGTGTGGGACAGTTTAGCTTGTCTTTTAGCTTGTTGAGACTCCAATAACTTGTATTTTCCAATTAGAAATTGTGTTCCAAAGGGCCAAGAAACACAGTTTTCTTGAAATGAAAACTGAGAACCAGAAGCTTATGTAAAAAAAAACATCCAAAACAAGACAAATATTATGGTACTGGGGATGAAATCTTGAGACATGAAAATATTGCGGTCTGGACCTTTGTGATTTACGGCTGCAGAGGAATCGTCTCGTGTCCTTTATCTCAGAACAAGGACGGAAGATCGCTGAGAGAAGACAGAGTCACAGAAAACCCAAAAGACTACAAATATGACTCCTTTGGCTCCACTGAGACTTCTGCACTTTCTTCTTGAAAGCGGAGATTTTTGCTGTTCCTTTAAAATTGTGTCTTAAACAAATATTGCAGCAAAGTAGATTCGGAAGATAATTTGTAATCTTAACAAAAACAAGAGATTTCTTCAGAACTAAATAAAAAGTTGAAAAGTCCCCAAATGACTTCCTCAATCCTAGGCAATATATGAATGAAAATTTAAATTTAAATTTTTGGATCTCCATAACTTTGTCCTCCCCTTTTCAGGCTTTTTTTTTTCCCTTTCTAGTCATAGCTGGTAAGTAGCATGGCCCAAATTATAGATCTGTTACATACTTGTTTTATTCAGATATTCCAATGATCTGAAGCTCATGAGTGTGAAAGGAAGCTGAAATTTCTTTACCAAGTGATATTTTGTAGTCAAGAATTTACATTTTTTGAGGATAGTTTTTGAGGATAGAGATATAAAACTACTGAGAAAAGTGAACCTTTTTTTCCTAATTCTAAGGCAGAGAACTGAGGAAACATAGAAAGAACAAAGGGTTGGAGTGGAGGAGGAATTAGAAAACGGTACTTAAAATTTCATAATTTCTATACTGACTCCAATTCATTCTATCTTTGTCCTCCCCTTTTCAGACTTTTTTTCTTTCTAGTCAAAGCTGGTAAGTAGCATGGCCCAAATTATAGATCATTTATATTGTATTAATATTCACCATTCCTTATTTTGACAAAACACCGATAAAAGTTGTTTGCTGAAGAAATACATTAATATTAATAAGTGAATAATGAGTTCACTTAAGACTTTCATTATCTGTACATTCATAAGTTTGAAAGATTAATATGATAGCTGAGCAAAAAATATTGCTAATTATGGTCTCAGCTCTATCACATGAACAGCACAGTTTTTCCTAGAGATGCGCTAAAACCAGAAATCAAAATATCAGCCTTGGACTTAAAAGTGGAGCTGAAACCCCACCTCAGGTTCCTTTCTTAATTTTAGCTTCACTCTTTATCATGCCATAACTTTCTAAATATTTGTTGAAAGAGCTCTTGGGAGCTCTCATGTTTGTTACAAAAGACTGGCCATATTTATTCCAGTAAGGGAAAAATGTTGCCCTCGCTGTAAACAAGAAGCAGCTGGACTGTGCTGATGAGCTCCAGTGAGAGCAGAGTTTATGCACATTTTTTTGTAGGCAGACATTTGAGTATTGTCTGCTTCTCCAGCAGAGTTTTGTTTTGTCTTGGAGTTGATACTCCACACCAAGATACATGTAAATAGACTTCCCATGAGCGCTTGCAAAAGAAAGTAATTGCAGCACATATCAAAACAGTCACAAAATTGCTAAGCTGCCCTAAAATTGGTCTGAGAACTAGCTGAAGACCAAAACAGCTGGAGTGGGCAAGTGGTGGCCACCAAGGGCTGAGAGAACTCCCTTACTGGAGTCTGGGGTTGTTTGTTTCCAGGAGACACAGGAGAGCAAAGTCCACCCTAGGAATATTTTTTTATCATCTCGTTCATGCTCTGAAAATTGAATCACACAATATTTTTTTGCAGGAAGAAAGAAACAAAACCAAAACAAAACCTTCCACAAAAGAGTTTTAGTGTACATTTGAGGACAAAATTAATAAGACCAACTCAGTCTTAGGTGCCAAGTCAGGAAGAAAATTTTCTTCAAGGTTTTGATGGAGTCTATTAGGGCCTCTTCATTATAAAACTTCCAGTGTTGTTCACAGTGTGAAACATGCTTCCAAAGTAACTTGTCTGTCAGATTTGTTCTGGTTTAGCAACAGGAAGATTGAATCTTTAAATTAATGTAGGAAGTAGAACAGTGGGAATGGCTGAAAGATGCTTTGCCTATTACAAGTTTATGCTTGTGAAATGTAAATCCTGATGTATTTTTGCTTTATTTGGACATATGTAATTGGTGGATCAGCTGGAAATTTGAGTTAACGCAGCTCAGGTCTAACTTGCTCTCTTAAAATCTCTATCCATCATCTGTAAAAAGGAGATTTGTGCAGCTATTGCCCTAACTTTCATGTCTTAGTTAAGTGCCAAGAGACCTGAGTCCATCTAATATTCTAAACAGTATTCTGAAATTATGAATATATAGCTACATAGAAACATAGATACATAGATACATAGATACATGGATGCATATATATATATATGCGTATACATATATACAAGTAAGTCCTTTTAATTTCCCTGATGTGATATAGATGGATTTTTCCCAGTTGGCCATATGGCTATTCCAGAGGGCAAGTTCTGTCACCAAACAGGACACTGACCGTAAGGAAATTTATGGTCTGGTTTTCAGCCTGGGTGAAATGTTCTAATTTAAGCACTCTGAATACCTTCCAGTGTGATCACTTGTTAGGTAGAACATGCAGATTTACGGTATTTTGTTCTAAAGGATATTTTTTACCTTTTCTTTTCTGAGCTGAAGATAATATGAAGGTATTTCAAGATGAAGGCATTTATATTTCAAGGAACAAAACAAAGAGATACTGTAATGGCATATGTGAGCTACATTTACCCTGAGGCACTTACCATAAAGTTCAGGGTGTTTTTTCTATTGCATCATTCTGACAGCTGTGAATAGGAAAGAGAACATATTGGTATTGTCACTGGGAACTACCATTTGCATCTTCAGATACATGTGGGAGAGGGAGCTTTAGGAAAGGCACCAGCATCTGTGTGCACACACAGAGGCACACACGGAGCCAGAGAGCTCCCTTGGATCCATTTCATTTGGAATTCAAGAGGGACAAAACAGTTAAAGCAACTGCTGCTTTTATTTTTAATAAGGAAAAGAAGGAGGGAACAAAGTTGGGAGAAGAAAAGTAAGGAGTAATGCATAGTGAGAGAGAGGGACAAAGGGAAAGAAGTAGGCAAGCTGGCAAGTGAGTATGCAGAAAGGAAACAGAGAAAATAATATAAAAAGGAAAATAAAGAAAATGAAAGAGAAAAGGAAGGAAGGAAGGAAGGAAGGAAGGAAGGAAGGAAGGAAGGAAGGAAGGAGAAAGAAAAAAAAAGAAAGAAAAAGAAGAAAGAAAAAGAAAGGAGACAAAAGCTAACTTCTTTCTACATATTTGTCTGGAGAGGCACACGCAGGTGTGTTTGATGTGCAGACACAATTTAAAATTACCTTCTACAAATGTCCAACTGCACAAAACAAGAAAAATCTATCACTTTAAATGTCTGGAAAAGTTCATTGTGCTTTCTCTAGTCTCCGTGGAGCATCTTTAAGCAAAAGCATGGTAAATAATATATCAATTTTCTATCGCCACCTATGAGTGAAAATGTAGAACTGCAAATTATCCTTCTGTGCATAGTAGAGGAGAGATGTGAGTGCTATAATTCAAATATTTCCAGACATGTATTTTATGTCTGAGGCAAAACCAACTACAATCATTTGTTTCTGGAGGAAATAAGCCAATTTTCAGCATATTTAGGGTTTTGTAACTTATTTAGTTTTATTCATATCGTACATTTGGGGACTTATTTCAGTAGTTCTACTGTGCTGTCCTAACTGAAGCCAAAGTTTGGGTAGTCTGTGGTCCAAGATAAAGACACATCTGATTTGGATGGTGCATGCCATACAGAAACAAGGGTAGTCTCAACCCCCTGTATCTACATTGTCTTTCTAGACTATGAGCTCTGAGATAAAGGTAGTGATTTAATGGCAATTGGTGCAAGAGGAGAGGAGGAAACCGGACAGAAACATGGATAAGAATTTGCTTAAACCAGAAACAGGTCAAAGTGGAATAGACCAGAAAATCTGAGTGAATGTAAATCAGTAAGATATTGAGTACGTGAACAATGGAGCTGAAAGAAGAGTCAGGATGTGCAGGATGACAGGATTAGGGAGGAAATGGGTATGGCTGCTGAAAGTATGTGATTCCTAAAGTCACAGGGTCAGGACTTGAAGAAGAGTAAAATAAAGTGAAGACAACACAGAATGTGTTGAGACACTTCTTTACGATTCAGGAACTCTGGATATCTTATTTAGCTGAACCACAATCTTCCTATGTGATTGGAAAAAGAAGAAAAAAAAAGAAAAATAGGATAACTGGGCCCAATTCATGGCAAGAGTCCTGGTGGGATTCATTAAGTGAATGAAACATTGCAGCACAGAGATCTTTGAGCGAGTCTCCCCAGGCTCCTGAATAGTCATTGAGGAAAAGCACATGTAGGCTGTGAATCATCTGCGTGTATTTGGCTGGATGAATTGCAGTTAAAAGGGGCCTATTTTCTCCATTGTCTTTGAAGGGAGTCAAGGGTGCCCAGCTCACATGGAGAATTCTGGAGCAGCCATTCAGCTGCCTCCTCCTATGAATTGAGAGAAAAGGGCATTTCCAGGGTGTGATTCATTCCAGCTATCCCAAGCACTTGTCTAAATTGCCTCCTGGAACTGCCTTTTATTTCTTTATTTTAAGAAAAACTCAGCCTGTTATTTCTGAGTGACTAACAAGCTTTGGTAAGTCACACATCCATGTCTGAAGTTAAGTGAGATGAATTCCACTCACAAAATATGTGAGGTCTAGAGATCAGCAAGGCTGAAGATTTACATTACAGCTTTCCTGGTTTTTTTTACCCTACCTGCCTCAGATAGATTGAGAATGCCTTGGTGCCATGGATGTCTCTCTTGGTCACACCTCTTGATGCACCACAGAGAGGTCCCTAAATGCTCATCATTTTGGCAGCTCAGGAGACATCGCTGTGCCTCCAGCCCACAGTGTCCCTGTGTCCCAGTTCTTGGGGCAGGACTGTCTCATTTCGCAACAGGGATTAACACATGGAAGTTGCTTGCAGGGAGGGAAGATGGTATGAAGGGAGAGGTCATACATATAACAACACAGTGTCAAATGTTGAGGAGATCATTGAAGGACAAAGCAAAGTTGAAGTAGCAGCATTACAAAATTACTATAATAAAGTGCAATTTAGGCATATGGTGAATTCTGAAACAGATCTTTCCATTTTTGTGTTGGCTCTGCCATGAAATATCCGTGTGATCCTCAGCAGGACAGAGAAAAACTCTTAGGAAAGTCAGACACTCTTTGTTTATAGAGAATTAGCTAAAATAGAGCCTTCATAAAATGAAATTTTTATTTATCCACTTTAACACCAAAGATACCGAGAAAGCTTCCAAAAGGCAAAAAGCTTTGGTTTGAACTGAAAGGTGATATGTTTAGATTGGATATGAGTGAGAAATTAATAATAAATCTTTACTGTGAGGGTGGTGAGGTACTGGCACAGGTTGCCTGGAAAAGCTGTGGCTGCCCCATCTCTGGAAGTGTCCAAGGCCAGGTTGGACAGGGCTTGGAGCAACCTGGGATAGAGGGTGGCATCCCTGCCCATGGCAATTTTCTTGAAACGAGATGATTTTTAAGGTCCTTTCCAACCCAAACCCTTCACTGATTCTTCAATTTTCTGAGTCTATTATTGCATCCAAGATCAATGGACTCTTCTGATCATTTTGCTTTGCTTTCCTCTGTTTGAATGGAGGCACAAGATAGGACTGTTTTATTACGTGATGCTGCACCAAAGGAATCCAGAGTGGCTCCGTTTGGAGGGGACCTTGGGAGGACAAATGGTCCAAGCAGGACCACCTGGAGCCAGTGGCCCAGAATCATGTTCAGATGGCTTTTGAACATCTACAGGGTAGGAAATGACCTCTCTGAGTAACTTCTGCCAGTGCTTGGTCACCCTCTCTGTTAAAAGGTATTTCCTTACGTCCATCCTTTGTCTTGGTTTTGTACCCACTGCCTCTGGTCCTGGTGCTGGGCACCAACTGACAAATCCAATGCTGAAACAAATATACAACTTGAGCTGGTTGTTTTCTTTACATAGGAAATATGTCATTTATCTGCATATTTTCTCCTTCTTACATTTAGAATTTCATATCAAATTAATATTTATCACAAACCTAATGAATATTCCCAGAATATTAAGAAAAAGTGCCTTTTTTGAAAGCCTGTGTGGAGTGTATGAAATATTTATAATTTCATATTGATTTTGGTAGCTTTGCTGGTAAATATTTTAATTAAGGAATTTCACAAAAGAGATGAAATAGAGAAGAACAAGGGAGTTTTTCCAGCTCTTTTAAAATCTTTTTTTGATGATCCCTAATACTTCTGATCAGCTGTGGGAGATATGCATCAGGTCATAAAAACTGAAAGATGTGAGCAATAAAAGAAAGTCTGGTCCAGTCTCCAGATGATAATTTTAAAATGCAGTAGTATTATATTTGGGACATAATTTAAACAAATCATTTAAACATCTGAGTTTTAATTTTCATCCTCTGCTGCTCTGTCCAAATGTTTAGGAATTTGGGATAAAAGTTTGAAATTATTTTCAGAGATCTAGGGCTCATGCCCCATGAGAAAAAAACTTTTAAATTAAACCTACTGGACAATCAAGAATTTATCATTCCAGTAGCTATTTTTACTACTTAAAAAAGAAAAAATCTGTTACTTAAACCATTTTTTTTGCATTAGATCTACTATTAAAAACGTTTAATTAAAACTTGTGCAGGTCTCAGAGTATTTCTACTTCACTGAAAATATAATGGAATATATTTAATTTGAGTGAAAGGATGTTAAAGATATAATAAAAGACTTTGACAGGTTTCTCAGAGAGCAAATGAAATTTAAATATGCAGATCCTACAGGCAAAAAAAAAAAAATGTTCTCAGAGATCTGATTAATACACTTCAGTTCAGCAAACATGGCTTTACCACTAATCCAGGTAAAATAAAAGCAATATATTAAATGATTAATCTACAGTCTAAGATGGTTGTCCTCAGATTTTTGAGGATAAAAAAGAATATGGAAAAATTCACACAAAAACAGATGTAATGTCAATGAAGCCTAAAGTGAAGAACAGAAAATTCACCTGACCCTGCAACAAAAGAGCAATTATTAGTCATTCGAATAGTTAAAATTGCTCTGACTACTCATACCACATTTTTCTTTTACTCCTTGTACACAGTGTTAAATATGTGCTGTAAGCAGTATTTGCTGGGAATTGTATTTGTATCTTAATTCCTAATTTAATAAACCACCCCAAATAAAGGGACTGAATCTCAAACCAAAAGAAGAATCTAAAATTCTAATGTTTCTTTGTTTAGCTTGGTACCGAAAAACCCCCAGAAATATATAGGGGGAAACAGGCTTGGAAAACAGACAAAAGTCACTCCAAAAATTGTTTTAACCAGTTTAATGCTGGGTATTCAGTGGGTGCTACTGGGTGGGACTGACTCTCCAGGGTAAGGGTTCACTTGCAGTCTTTGGAACTGACTAGAATTAATTATAAAATTATTATCAAGCTGAGAATCCAAGGTTTGAAGGATAAATCATCAAAGCCATTAAATTTCCATTTTAAAAATGACATGAGGTCTGGTTTTCAGAGGTGGTTAGATGGTTACAGCAGCATATTATTCTTAGCTAAAATCTTTAAAACCCCACAGCTCATATCTCCTAGGAAATTGTTTGTGTCCCTAATTTTCTCTTAGACACAAATGATACATAAACATCTAATTGTTTTCATTAATAGGACTTGATCTCTTAGAAACTTTCGGTTTCTTTGAAATATTACTTCAAACTCTCAGCAGACATGAATTTAATGATAGGATTTTACTGATGCTCATGAGGCTCAAAATTTGCTCTTCTTTTTATTCCAACACGCCTAGCTCCAGGAGTCCTGTTATGCAAGAATCAATTTTTATTTAGTAAAAGATTAGCTTCTGCTTCTTGCCATCCACAAAAAAAAGTATGAAAATGCAAAACAACATTTAAAGCAAGATGGAAAACAAACAGAATTAATTTTGTAGTTCTGAAAATCAGATTTTTTTTTTCACATTAGACCTTGTCTTTCAATAAGGCAGAAACTGCTCATTTGTCAAAGGCTGAGGTTATTGATACTGAGCTCCCCAATGTTCAGAGAAACCTACAGGTTGTTCTTCCACTGAATACCAAGGAGATCAGCATTATTGTGTCAATAAAGAATACAGAGTGAATCAAACAGAATGTCTGCATGCTATAAATACCTTGAAATCAGCAGAAATGTCATTCCAAAAAAGGGAGACCCAGTTTTGCAGAAGTGAAATAAACAATTTTGCATGAATAGCCTGAAGGGAGATATGGGTTACAAAACCATGTTTCTCTGCTGCTTTCTCCTGGCTTTTCAGCTGGCTGGTGCTTTCTCTCTCTCCTTTCTCTCAGCTCTGACTCAGTCAGGAAATTCACTTTTCAAGTAAACAGCCTTCAGAGCAGTTTGAGGAACGCGGTTCCATTAAGTTAAAATACGGAGCAAGAAGCTCTTGAGAAGCAACGATCAGAGATCTAAGAATACAAATGAACAAATGCACTTTCTGATTTAAATACGTTATCGTTATTAGCACCATTATTCATCTTCCAATAACTTCCGAACAAACGTCTCCCTTCACTAAACTTTCACAGGCATAAACATCTATTCTGCCCTGAATAACTTCCAGTGTAATTGAATGTTAGTAACATAAAACACTTATCAGGAAATGAGGCTGACTCATAGAGTCAACTCACTGTGTGACAGGTGGGTTCCAACCTATTGTTTTCAATTGAAAAAAAGAAGTTCTTTGTGTTGATACCGGGGGCTCTCAAAGGCATGTTGTTTTTTAAGAGACCCTCTTGCAATGATGGCTGCCAAAATACTTGTAATTCTCGTTTCGGCATTCAGCTTAATGATCCTGTTTCCTAAGGGTCTTCAAAGCCTTTTTGCACAAAAGAAGGCAAGGTCTACAAACCCCCTGAATTCCCCTGCAAAGGCCCATGTTGCTGCACAAAATGTGAAATGGGAACAGCAATGGGGCTGAAATAGGTTTAAAATGCCAAGAGACACAGTTAGATTAGATATTAGCAAGAAATTGTGGTGAGGGTGATGAAGCACTGCAGCTTCAGTTTGCACTGCAAGTTTGTCCAAAGCAGCTGTGGCTGTCCCATCCCTGGAAGTGTCCAAGGCCAGGCTGGATGGGGCTTGAAGCAAACTGGGAGAGTGGAAGGTGTCCTTGCCCATGGCAGGAGTGGAACAAGACGATCTCAAGGTCTCTTTCAATCCAAAACATTCTTTGAATCTTTGATTCAGTGTCAGCGGTGCCCTGTAGCAGCCAAAATAAACTTTCTCAGGTTCCACTCAGCCCTGGACTCACATCATGCTTCTTTCTCACAGCCCACAGCAGGAATCTATTGTCTTTGCCACTCAGAGTTAACACATTCTTCTTATTGTCCAAGGCCAACGAAGCACTTTGGAAACTGAAAGCATTTCAAAACACGCCTGGAGCATCACTTTAGAAACAAGCAGACACAGAATATCCCTGTGAGGCAGAACAATGCTATTATACTAATTTCACAGATGGATAAACCTGAACGCAGTAAGGTAAGGCCTAGATCCTGTTCGGTGCTCTGCTTTGGTATTTTAGGGGATTAAGCAGCACAGAGAGCCTTCCTTTACCCTAGCAGGAAAGCTGAAAGACACACAAGGATATACAATAAGAGTGCAACTGCAAATGCATTTATGCACACAACATGCCCGCAGAAGAGTGTGGCTCACCAGCTGCAGGGCTCCTCTGCTGAGCTGCACAGGTAACAAGGATACCCATGAATATTTTCCCAACAAGCTGCTTACTTTTTTTTTTTAAGTGAAATGAGTCCCATCTGCCTCCAAACACTTCCATGTTCTTCAAGCTGGCGTGAGTTCAAGGCAGATGTTGCCTCTGCTCCACTCCTTTCACCCTCACCCCACCAGCAGGGCAGGATTTGCCCAGAATAACCTTCCCCAAGCCCATGGAGAGTGCCCAGGTGTCCTCATGGCCATGCTCAGGTCTCTACCCAAACCCTCCCCTGAATGTTAATGCTGTTCTTCTTGCATGTCCCCTGGAAGAGGCTGCACTTGGGCAGGGTGACAGATCTTTCTGCATCTGCTGGGCAGGAGCATTGCTGAGTTTGATCTCAGTTTTTCACTTTGCACTACATGAAATTTTTAATTGTCTAGTTGAAAGAGGATGGCAGCTGACAATTGCTTTGTTCAGACTCACAGAGCTGATTATGCTGCGTTCATGAAACTGGGGCTGTTAATGATTCGTAAGCTGATACTTCCTCACACTTGATTGTGCACAGTAGACTTCATAATTTGAGCTTGTCATTTTCATTTTTCAGGGGGGGAAACTATAACAAAACCTCTCCTTTTCATGGTAGACTTCTCTATAAGTGTGTAATTACATCCTGATGTTCCCTGTGATTTGTACCTTGTTCAGCCCATTGAAAGTAAATTTTAATATACTTTCATAAAATTTTTATTTTGTTAGGGAAAAAAAACAACCATTTTTCCCCCATGTGACACTGTGGGGGTACTGTTTTCTTATATACTTTAAATATATAAAAATGCTCCAAAGAGCATTTACATCGAAGGGAAGCTGTAACCATTCCTATCCTGATAATTACTTCAAGAAGAAGGGATTTGTCATTTTTGCAAGTGACTGACTGTGGAAGCACGTCCGTATCCATCCCAGGTCCTCAGCACAGAGCTGATAGAAGTCTCCTACAAGGATTCTTCTACATCTTGCAAAGCTTTGTTAATCAGACCTTCAGTGTAAATGTAAATGCTCTTTGCAAAACAATATAAACAATTCCTAATCTTGCATCTGCTAACTGCTGTGGCTTTGGCTACATGAATTACGTGTCTGAAAGACAAAGCCTTCTGAGTATCTTATTAGGTTTTGAAGATTTATTTTGAGACATGTTGTTGTTCATGAAGTTGGGGTTTTTTTGGTAATGCAAGCCTAACTATTTAAAATAGATTATTGATTTTAGATGTTTATATTTTTAGATGACTGTGAAGTTCTGTTCTCTGAGAAGCAGGATACTTCCAAACATCTTTGTTAAGAAAATGCAAATTGATAATAATTTTGATACAATCTTCTCTATTATTACATTATAGACAACTGCAGCCAGAGCCATCCTAGAGACATATTTTCTGAACGATCTGTGAGACAATCCCAGTTAGAAAAGTACCTGGCCCCAAATGACCATATTAAAACTTTTATTCCATGACTACAGAATGGAGACAAGGGAAGGCTCAGTCTGCCTTGGGTTTACAGCTTGTCGTATCAGGGAACCAGACACAAAAGGCGATTTCAGATGCCAAAATAAAGAACATCAAAAGCTATGTAGTAAAATAACTAACTAACTGACTAAATTAATTAAATAAATACAGAGGTTTCATATATACAGTTATATTTATGTGTGAATGAAATTGTAGCTTGTGCAATCACCCAGGATGTCCACTCACAATAAATACAGAAAATTTTCTGTCAATAAGAAGCCAGATAAGCCTAGAGAAAAGGCTGTTTTCAATCACTTAATTGCATCTTTACCTGACTTCCCAATCTTTTCCAGAGTTTAGGCACTTGGCACAACAGAAAGGAAGAGATTTTTCTCACTGGCCTTAAATATATGCAGCCCAGCTTGTTACCTGCCAAAACTGGGAGTTTCAATTCTCTCAAACTTAGAAAATCTCCTACACACATTTTCTGTTTCCTAAGGCACCTTTCCAAACTCAAGACTATAAATCTGGGTTATGGCTGACCAAAGAAACAGCAGTCATGAGGTCAGCACGTAACATGGAGCCTGATTTTTTAACATGGTTGTTAAGAAATCTCTTCTGGGAGACAGGGAACTGAATTGTAACCCTTGATAATGAAATAATTTCTGTGTTATAACCAAGAACCCTCTAATGTAGAAGATATTGGTATAAGAGATTAAAATGGTTTTATGTCTACATGAGTGGTTTAGGATCAGCTATGTAGAGAACAATCACAAAGCAGATGTAAGTGTATGCATTTTCCTTCTGTTTTAGGAACCAAACAGGGAACTTCTTCGGTCTCACTCAAAATTCCTTGCCAGAAGTCATCCATCCCTGTGAGAACTTTACTTCTCTCTTACACAATGATTCATATCCATGTATTTCCTGAGCCTCAGTGATATTCTCCATCTTCATGCCCTGAAAAAGAAACATTGAAAGAAAAAAACAACCAAATAATTAGGATGGTGAGATCATGAACAATCTCTCCGCGGTACATAATCTGAAAGTCGTGTGACCATCATTATCATTAGCAAATCTGTATTAAATGCATAACTAACTCCCTTCTCTGCTCCCTTCTCTGTCAATTTAATGCTTGCAGAAATCAGTCATGCAAATACCATTCAGATGATTTGATTTAGCAAATCTGATCTGCCCTGTTCTAGAGGTAAGCTGAAGAGTGATTTAAAAATCATAAGGACTGTAATCCCCATTTCTAACAGAATGCATTTCATTATACAGATGTAGTCAAATACTTTGGGATGTGTAATTCTTCCTGAACTTATCTCAGTTATTAAAAGCACTGCAATATTCCAGAGCAATTTTCCAAAATTCTATGCCTAAACTGCTGTTTGCTGTCGCTGTTACACAATGAGGAAACAAACAGAACATTATCTCAATCTAAGAAACTCAGATTTATCTCACATAGTTTTATCCTTCTGAAAGTTAAACATCTGCCCTGGTTATCTGGGGTCCCTCAACAACCAAAGGAGAGAGACACATCACGAGAGCATGATTCATCCCTCCTATCTTAAATACCTATATCACTCTGGAAGCTGATGCAGTTTTTCCCAACTGTTAAAAATGGATGTCTTATTTCCAATCTGAATCTGTCTAGTTTCAGCTCCCAGCTACTGGATCCTGACATGCTAGATTAGTGACTTATTTACTGTAAAAAATATCTTCTCTCTGTGCATGAAGAGTGCAAATAATCTGCTCTTCAAAGGACTGAATAGATGGAGATTCCTAGTTTCCCACTATATGACATTGTGGTTGCTCTTCAAATAAGTCTTGAGAGATAATATTTCTTATCACCCCAGCTGACACAGCTGGAAAAAAATAGACAGGTTTCTGGGCACATAAGCTCTTCTTTAGGTCTCACTGAGTTCAAAGCTTGTCTATGAAAAGCAAATTTATTTTCATTTTTGAAAAACCATTTAACTTGACAAATTAAAGCTTTGCAAGGGAAGAAGCACTTCTTACACATAATTGGCACTCTAAGGTTTTAATTCTACAAAAAGCACCACAATAGTGAGCCAATTTGTCTTCTATTACCAGGAGTCTCTTTCCAGTGTGTACTCAGCAAATTCCGTACATAAATGTGATGATTTAAGATCATACTCCTGAAGTTGGCGGGAATCAATGGGATTGTTTCCACTAAATGACTTTCATTTAGGCCTTTTGGTTCAATTCTCTACACACACACAGGATGAAAACTTCTATGGGCATTGAGCCGCAGTCATTAGGAAGCTGTGGTGTGCTTGTAGGAATAAAGTTCACATAAATGGTGAGAGAAAGCACACTGTTAATTTGCATTTTACTTTAAAACTCAAAGTGTATTCTAGAAACCCATGACCCTATTATCAAAGGCTAGAAGAAGATAATGAGATTCTAAATAAGGCTCTGAATAAATGAAGGTTTTCTCTCAATTATGAATGGATACATGCTTACTATTATAGAGGTGTTCTCATGTCACTTTTCTGAGGTCTTTGTCAAAACTTTCACTTTGTCAGATGAAGGTCGAGGGGACATTTTTATTTTCACAATTACAAGCTCACTGTGAAGAAAAGGTCCCTAATAAAAAATCTAATCCCTAGGCAAAGAGATTCTAGCAACTCAAGGAGACAACTTTAGAACAGTTGACATTTTCACCCTCTTGGAAATATAGAACCACTACTCCATCGTTGCTTTTCTAACAGATCTTAGATAAATGGATGAAGTTAATACAGATATCCCAGGACACAAGAAATTAATGAGCAAAAGAAAAAAATAAAGCTGCAGATGTAAAAAAAAAAAAATAAAAATTGCCAGCTTTTTGTATTTAATCACTGATACAAAATTAATCTAATTTTCTGAAAAATTCTGCTCCCTGATTTTCCTTTTATGTTTTATTCCCTAGATTTCACAACTTGATTTAAAAAAAACGAACCTATTTCAGTAAACCACACAGGGAAACATTTCAGTGGTAGCAAATTCTGTGATACGAGATTTAAGAGATATTCCAAAGGCCTTCCCCAAGGCCATTTATATCTGATATAGCCACTATAGCTGAGATGTAATGATGAAAAAAACCAACATGTTATTGTTAATTTAATTACAGTAATTAATACTTTAAGATACATTGTTGATAGGAAAAATGTTGCAAGTGATTCAAGATATCAGTTTAGTCATGCTGAACAATACACAATATCTGATACTTCACAAAATGCCAATTACATCATCAATAATTCTTCTGTCCAAAAATCATGTAACAAAAATAAACTGGATATTAAGGAGGAATACATCTCCATCCCTATAGTAAATAAAAGCATGAGACATCTTTCCTCTTTTGCCATGGCATAAATAATATTATTGGCCCTGCTTCATTATTTCTGGAATCTACATTGGGTTTTCCCTGGGGCACAGCCACTGAGACATGCTTGATTCTCTCTACATGTCCTCTAACTTGTCAACAAGCTGATGCAATTAGGACTTTTCTTTCCTGGTGGTCCTTGTGTGTGCTCTGAGTGATTGGTTTTATTTAAAGATGGACCAGATTTAACATTCTTCCTGGTGACAAGTTCCACAAACTGCAGGTCAATTCAAATCAGATCCCAGTCACAATTAGTTCAGTATCTTTAGGGCATATTCTCGAGTGGAACTCTTGTGTTATTTCACAAACAGTTGCAAATGGAAATTGGCTGGCGGATTAAAATAGAAATGTATAAGATTCTTATTCAGTATCCCCACTATGAATAAGGGTTGTGCTGAAAAATCAAACTATTCCTATTATACACAGTAGACATCTTTCCACCTGAATGCTCTTATCTTTTCTTTTTTATCATATAAGACAAACAAGAAAGATTCTCTGGATTTGGAAACAAGACTAACCCTTCAAATCCATCAATTTGAAGAGAGAAAGAACAAGTCATTCATTTTCTACCCATTTTTTATTTAAAACTGTAACATTTTTATCTCTAGTGAAATATGCAGTTTTGTTTCATTGGCAGTTACAAAGCCCTTTTGTGCTGTTATCTTATTCTTTATATTCATGTATCTTTCTATTAGAAAGCTAACAAATGACAGATTTTTAAACTGTCTCAAATCCTTTAGAACTCCTACACTTTCAAGAACTTTAGTCACTTATAGCTGTATAAATTGGGAATTGTGATAGATATTTTAAGTGTGCTCTTGCAACTTGAATTTCTGATTTTCAATAAAAATCCTATTCTCAGATGAAAATGGATTTGGCTGGATATTGCTTATTGTAGTTGGAAATCAATCTCAGTAGTTTCACAAAGTTTAGGTGAGACTGCTTAATCATATTTTTAATTTTGAAACATGAAAAAAAAAAATCAAAACCAAACCTAAGTTTCAGTTATTCACATTGTTTATTGAAATTCCAACTCAGATTTTTGGACCATCATTATTAAACATATATTTTATTTCTTAGCTCTACAGCCGAAAATTAACAACTTGTGAGTTCTTTTCTGTGATACTTGAATCCTATCTGCCATACATTCAGTAGGAATTTTCCTTTTGACAACATTAAGCTGTGAGGGAACAAATAACACAGCGTTTCAGTTTGCAACAGTATGTGATCACCATTACTCACTCAAAGACAACCCCCCAGGTTATGTGGTGTCTGAGGAAAATGTTTAGAAATCCCCAGAGTGTCATATTTTTATAATGGATATTCATGCAATTATTCATGTTCTGTCAGATTTATTCTCACTCACAGTGTTTTTGCCACTTGTAGTAAGTTCTGTCTGCGGTACCTGACAGGACTGACTGAGCCAAGACCTTGATTTTCCTGGGAATGCTCTAAACGGAGAGGCAGTTGCCAATTCACCTAAATATGTTTGTCCAGCAGACGAGATAAGCACAGAGAGGTGAAATGATTTGCCTGGGGCACGCAGGGTGTGTGACAGCACCATAAGAGGAGCTGGGAAGGGAATGGTGATGCCCCTTTTGGAGGGCTGGGCCAATGTGCACTCCATTCACATCAGCTGTGCTGCCCAAAGGAAGAGAAGAGAGAAAAAACACCTCTTAAGAGTTGGTTGGCCTAACTATACATTTTTGAGGATGCCAATAAAGGGTTCCGCTCCAGATAATGAACATAGATGGAAGGAAAAAGATAAAAAGGGAAAAGGGAAGTGCCCAGAGCGAAACACTGACCACATCAAATGCATCAAGAATCAGAGAATCATTGAGGTTATAAAAGGCTTCTAAGATCAGCAAGTCCAACCATTAACCCAGCACTGCCAGCAGTTCAGGCAAAACTGACTCAGACATACTTAACACATCCCAGTAAATCTGATATCCCCAAAACCAATAAAATGGCAAACCAGTAAGAAAAGAGAAAAATTTTCTCACCATAAGAAAAAAAAATGCATCTGCATAGCAAATTTTCATTATTTTCCAGTGGGACACTGATACAATATTCTGAAATATTAATTTCTAACAAATTAGATTTTTTTTAAACCTACATGTGTAAGAAAATATTTTTTTTATTTTTCTGAACTGAATTATGTACTGACTGTAGAACTTCTGTTTTTTTCATTTGGAAAATATCTTCTTTAAATATTTAGAAAAAAATATCTATAAACAGCATGCAGTTTTAATTACAATTTATACGCTTGCATTTTAATTGCCTTTTAAACTAATTTAGCTTGTTCTTAAAGTTAATTAAACTCATTGGGGGGAAAATGTTCCTTAATTCAGTTGTGAAAATGGAGCAGATGTGGAGATGTATTTGTGATTGTGTCTATCAGTCTGAATTTATAAGAATCCTTTTAATCTTAAACTCTTTAATAGACCTTAAAACAAAGTGTTTCCCACATGATCAGGGTGCCCTGTGCATTTTCTGTTTTCAACATTACAATTATACGTGCACAGCACATTATTTTTTAATTAGTTTGTCCCTTCTAAAATTCATTAAAGCCAGATACGAGAGGATGCTTTGCTGACTGTATTATTAGAAATTTGGGTCTTGGGGACTATTCACTGTAAGTTTCCAAACACTTAAGTAATTCAAATTCAAAATCAAGGCATGATTTGAACAATTGTGACTTTTGCAATGAGCTTCTGGCATGCCAGGGAGCATTTTGGCAGTGAGAAGAGGGAATGCACATTCTCTGGAGAGGAAAATATTAGAAATACATATCAGTTGAATTAGTGGTCACTGTGGCACTGTAATTCAATCCTTGACATAGCTTTGAAGTGTCCAAACTGATGTTTACAGCAGTTCTGCTGGTGGAGAACTCATCATGGGCTGGCTGCAATTCCTACAGAGTCCAGAGCTCTGTTAGCCCATGCTGAATTTGATATTGAACTAGTTTTAATTTACAGGTGGTTCAGGTGCCTGTACTACAGGCACAATTACAGTTGTCCACCCTGAAAATTAAACTGTTTGTTTAGAAAATGACATGGGAAAAATTTAATTCCCAAATAGCAGTTTCAGAAGGAAAGTTCCTTCCAACCAAATAACCCTACCAGGTTCCAGTTTTGATACCTACCTTGTTGTTGTAGCCCAATGTACACAGTGGTTACTACCAAAAAATGAAACACATTTCCCATTTTCCATATGAAGAGGTTATGACCTCTTCATATTCCTTTCCTGAAAGGATTTATCTGCTAATAAAACCAAAGGTATGCTCATTCTCCAGGCTTCATGAAAATTGTGCAGTCACGATTTCTGGTTGCAGTGATATGATAGCACCTGATACACATTAAACAGCCAGGGTATTGCAGACAATTGATCTTGTGATTGACACAGAACATTAAAACTGTAAAATGAATCCAAGCCTTCAAAAAGACCATAAAAATTATCAGAAGTGACTACCCAGCAATTCTCATTAGCCCAGATCTTGAATGGTGTTTAACCAACATCAGCAAACAAAGGAGTATTTTTTGTGAAGGCTGAGAGAGAACAATAGCCAGAGTTTCAGTTGCCTCAGAACACAGTGCAAAACACCTAGAAATTCAGAAGAAAAAAAAAAAAAAAAAAAGGAAAGAATTTAGAGAAAGAAAACCAACCCTTTCATCCTCACTGTATCCAGCGTCTGTGGGTCAGTGGTTCCGGGGTCACTGACATCGCCTTACAAGTTTTATAAAGAAAGCCTCGGTTAGCCTATGGTTCTGTTATTACGGCAGAAACAAGCTTGCTGCTGGTTTGTTAACTTGTTTTGATTCTGCTCTACTCTTGTTTCATTGACGTACACCAGGCTGACATCCAGAGACACTCTTCTTGGGCAGTCATGTGTATCGGGCCCGGTACGCTCGCTGTCAGCTTGATAGAGCTACTAAATGACTGTGTGCTGATCCAGAAGCAGCCGTTCCTCACACCGTGCAACTTGTTGGAGCTTTTATGCATACTATATAGTGTGTGACAGCTACTTTTGTGCATGTGTAGCTGCTCATTATATACACATTTAAATTCCTTTGCGGTAGCACCTGCGTGTATTTCACTTACAGATAAACTTTATGTTTTTCTCCTTTTGTCACGAGTCTTTATGTTTCATGCTCTCTGGATTTGAAAGGATTTTTTTTTTACAAGCTTTTTCTTTACTGACCATCTGTGTTTGCGAGAACTATTTCATTAACTGGTGCAGCATATAAACCTCATGGAATTAATCTGTTCTTTCACACCCAAAAGCAAATTGAAGTTGTCTCAATGCTTCGATAAAACTGATCTTGTACTTTTTAGATTATTGACCACAGAGATGTGTGCATGCTTGTTGGAGGAACTGTACATTTCCACTGGAAATATTCTTTTTTACCTCGTTGTTGGTTCATTAGTCTTTCTTCCCCAGTGCTGCAGATCAAATCCACAGGGAGAACCTCTATGGTATGTAGCTCTCTGTGAGGCAGCTAAAACACAAGTGGGAGATTGATGTGGGATCTGTGGGATCCACTTAACTTAAAAGGAAGAAGGACCACATATTTCCTTGCCTGACAGAACACTGTCAGCTGTCAAGGATCACCTCAATGACACTGTGCACATGAATAAGGAATCACAGTTCCAAATTCTGATCTGTTATAAAGCTTTCTCCAGGTGTTTAGCTGCATTATGAATATTTCCCAATGGATTAGCACACTTGGTTTCCTGGTGGCCCCCAGAAGGAAAACCAAAGGTTGTGTCTAGGACTGTGAAAATCTATAGCCCAGTGTCAGAACGTGAATTCCATTATGTTGTGTCTATTTAGCAACAGTGGTCTCCAAGAATTACTGATAAAACCTTCTCATGTATCTTCATCAAAAACATGGGTGTTACTGAATTATCAGACAAATCCTTCTAGGAGTTTGGCATCACATTTAAATATCTAGAATCCTTCTACAGTCAATTAATCTATTAATCTAATTAATTTGGGGACTGTTCTGTGCAGGGCCAGGAGCTGGACCTAGTTGACCCTTGTGGATCCCTTCCAACTCACAATATTTTATGATTCTAATTTAAGCAACTTTTTGGGTATGAGAAAATATTTTTCGTACCTCTAGAGGGATTTTCTCACATCCATTTACATCTCCTACTAAACTTAACTTAGAATTGTAGATTAAATACTCCCTGCTTTCATTTTAATCCAGTTTCCAAGCCTTCTCTATCCCTTCCAAGATTTGTAGCTCCACCAGCCCATGTAAGAGCAGCACAATAAAGTCATTTCCTTGGGTCTCTAAACAGTGTTAAGGGTCTGGAATATTTTAGTCCAAGGTGCCTTCATTTTGTTGTCATTGCAGACTTCTTTTGAATCTTCTGAGATTCCATGCTGCTGGCATCCACATTTACCCTTGGAAGAAAAGACTGTCTTAACCTTGCTAATACACAAGTCCCAGAGCATGAGCTGTCATGACTATGCAAGCAGTGAAATAACCACAAGGTCTCTGTAGAGTTTTAGATTATTCCCTGTTTGCACATAGGTTAACTGTGATATGAAAGAAGAGAGGAAAAAATTATGCCATACTGATTCCTAAAAAAGAGCTGGTAAGAGTCAGCATGTAATGTCACTCTTTATTAAAAGGCAAGAAATATCATTTCCTTCTGTCATCCTTTAGTGACTTCAGTGACGTTTTCATTTTCCCTTCTTTAAAACTGCTGGTGGCACAAGTTATGAGCCAAGTCAGCAGTTCATGAAGTGCAATGGTTAGACCATTGCAAAGGGCAAACTTAAAGGGAGGGTTTCATCTCATTTGACTTCAGACACTTATGTTCTGAGTTATACATTTATTCTCATTTCTAATGAGTGAGGAGAAACTGCTGGTTTTGGGAAGTTTATTTTAATCCTAAAACATGTTTTGCAATAAGCTGTATAAACATCTTCCAAAAATGTGGATTTGTCTGGAAATATTAAATGCAGTCTGGGCTTCCAGTTCAGCTGTAGGTATGAGGCATCTAAATTAGGGGAGATTGATTCACCTTAAATAACTTAAAAGTAAAACAGAAGCAGCACAAATCAAGTCTTGTAAATCATTCAGAGAATAAACACAAGGCTTTGCTACATATTATCCCTGTTTGAATGGAGATAACCTGATGTCATTTGAACAGAAAATACCTGAACTAGCATTTTCAACAAGCTCATATTGCATAATGTATCCCAAGTCACATAGGAAATGTCAATATGTTTTCTCTCTCCATTAACTTTAGAAGGCAATTAGAGGACTAGTTTACACTAGACAGATCACTTTTTGAAAGCCAGAAGTAAAAGAGATTAATTCTACCCTATCTGTTTGCTCTGTGGATTTATTTTTCCCCCAAATCAGGATTGTGCTGTCAAGCAGTGTGTAGTCCGGCTAGATCTATACCTCTGACTGACACTTTTAAGAACAGGTGGACAACAGAGTGTTCAGAAGGCCCAGGTTCCCCTGCATATGCAAGTGACTGGATCATTAGAACAGCCCTGATTCTACACATTGTCTTTGTCCTGACAGCTCAGCACAGAGCTGGGCATCAAAGCAAATTCAGTATCATCTGAGAGAGCGATCTGGAGGCACCAGCACAGCCACATAGGGAGTTGTGCTCACCAATATGATTTCTCAGCTCTACATTTCCTTACATTGAGCTGTGGATGCTAAATTTTCACTTTTGCAATGAAAATTTTTGGTTGATTCCAAGGTAGGGTGGAAGCATTTTAATTTTAAAGAGATTTTAATCAGCAAAAAGTAAATATCCAAGCACAAAAGATATCTTCTATCTTTATCTGTTCTGCTTATTCCATTTCCACCGTTTGATGTTTGATAGCACAGCACCTTGAGCACTGAGTTGTACCTCAGATTCTGGGTTCAGTTTTGGACACTTCATGACAAGGAACACATTGAGGGGCCTGTCCAGAGAAGGGAAACAGTGCTGGGGAAGTTCCTACACCTGTTATTTATTTTGTCTCTTTTTTATATGGATAACAGGTAATGTTGGTTAGCAACAATTTTCCAGTAGATCAGTAACAGAGGATTCATATCCCCATACACCAAATATAGTGGTTTTTATTAGTTTTAGAGTGAAAAGCCACCCACTTGTATTTTAGCAGCAATGTTTTGATTTAGGATGTCAATATTTGTCAGAACATGTTCCAAAGCTCATATAGAGGATTTCCATGTGGAATACTGCTAGGATATTTTGTGTTATGATGAAGACTAGCTGCAGTGTATCAGTTACAATCCCAAATTAACCCAATTAGGAGGAAAATTATCTGAGTCTGTTAAGGGAGAATGTGTAAGGGCAAGACAACAGAAAGGTTGGTTAATAATAAAGAATGAAATAAACTCACTTCCACCTAACACAGATTTAGTTTTACTTTGGAGCATCCTGTTCATTTTAAGAAGTTGGTTCCAATGTTCCCATGCTGAATCAGACCCCTTGTGATTTCTACTGAATCCAGACAAAAGCAATTTTTTACAGTTTATCATCACAATATTGATTCTGTCATATTTTCTCTGATACAAGATTGATGTGGATGTGGGAAACTGCTAAAGGGAATTCAAGATTATGTTATATTCCAGGGAGTGGTTTATAATATGTAGTGAAAATAACATTTTCTATTGTAGTGATTTAAAAACTTACCTTGTCTTTATAGAGAGCGAAGTGATCCATATCTATGTGTATTTAGATAGAGGCAGCTCCCTCGAGTCATTTAAAGAGTGATAAATTAAATAACATGGCACAGAAAATTAGGGGAAAAAATACCAAAAAGAAGCTGAATTAAATAAATGTGAAAAAAAAAATGTAAAATGATGAACAGATGAAGATATTATAGTAGTTCATACACTCTCTACTACTAAATGCAGATGAGTATCAAATATTTTATAGAAACCTTAATTCTGACCAACATGGTTTTCCAATTTTTAGCTATCTAAAATTACTTAAAAGACTTAAATATTGTTTTCAAGCATTAATAATTTCTTTCAACATTGTCTGCAATAATTGTGGCTATAAATGTCATCACTTTAACAAATTCTTACAGGGCATGTTACATACACAATTCTAATAATGTCTATTAAATTATCACATTGCACAGGCATTGAATTAATACATATATCATTAAGAGGCAACTACTTTAATGTTTCTACTGTATAAAAGTTGGACTATCCTTTATCATCTTTAACTTCCTACAATTCATCAGAGTTGTGCTAAAATTGTTCTAAAAGGAAAGTTTCCAAAAGAAAACAAATAAAAATATACCAAAGTTAATACTGTAAAAAACATACTTAATAATATCTTCACAAATCTAGGTTTTTTTGTAAGATAACTGTGCACGACTTAGGTGTATGGAAATGTTTCTTTCCATAGAAATACAAGCAAAAAAAATGCTTTATCCGGTGAAACTGGAAAAGAAAATTTCTGCCAATATTTAGAAATGTTCTCAGTACTCCACAGCTATAGATGTCTTCCATCAGTGAAATTGGCCTTCCAGCCTATGGGTTTTGTTTTTCCCCAGACTGTTTTTGTTTGATTTGTTGGTAATGGTGCAGGTGATCCTTTTTTATTTATAGGCATTCTTATCCTGAAAGTACATACTGCAAATATTTTGCTCCATATATATCCTGTGTGTTTTTCAGTGTTTAACTAAGGCCCCAAGGGTGCAATCATATTTATGGTTGGTGGAGAAAAATAACCGGGGGTTGCATGAGCTGCCCACAGGAAAAACCTTAACTGATTACACTCCAAAACTGGGCATTTCAGTTCTGTTGAAAATCAGATGAGAAGAAGCCAGGCCTTAATGTGCTAAATACAGAAAGGAAGAAATGCTCTGAGGAAGCTGTGGCATGAAGCTCAAGCATCTTCCATTCCCAATTCTTCTGCTGGCCAGCCTTATCTCCTCCTGATTTGGAAAATCGTAAAATCTAGAATATCCTGGAGGGGACCCACAAGGATTATTGAAATTCCGCTGCTGGCTCTGCACAGGACAATCCCAAGAATCACACCCTGTTTCTGAGAGCATTGTCCAAATGCTTCTTAAACTCTGTCAGGTGCAGTGCTGGGACCACTGCCCTGGAGAGCTGTTCCAGTGCCCAAACACCCTCTGGGTGAAGAGCCTTTTCTTAATATCTAATCAAACTTTCTTCCGACACAGCTGTATGCCATTACACAGTTCTATGCCTTTAATGCATTCATACCAATGATGATTTCTATCTTAAAATTCTTTAAAATTTATTTAATTATATAAAAAACCTAAAGGCATATGTGAGAAAGAAACATTATCAGCATATATGTTATTTTAAACTTCAAATGTGGTGAAATCTTAACTAGGAATTTCTTGGTTTTTAACAGAAATGCAGGGTACATGAAAGGCATAAAACCTTCTTTCTGAAAGTTTACCAGAATTATATCAGGGCAATGAATGATGAATACAAAACATTGTGCAAAAGATCCCAGTCATCATCTGGCTCCAAGATCAAATCTCTCTCACTAAAAAAGTAATGAATGAGAACGGCTTCTTGTCCACACACCCTCTCAGAAGAACGAGTACATGCGGTGCCTTTAAACTGTACAATGCTGATGGAGTGACAGATCTTGAAAGCCCATCTGCCCCAGTATTTCAGCTCCTGACACTTTTGTTTTGTAGGAGTCTATTCATAAATTTTTATTTGCTGATGCTTTTCATCATAAATGTTTAAAAGTAAAAGTGCATAATCATTTTCCCTTAAAAAAAAAAGCTCGATCGAAATCTAACTGAAGTCAATGGGAGCTTTTCTTCCTTTGACATCAATAGGCTTTGGATCAGATCCATACAATGCAATTTAGTGCAGCAGTTAAACATGCGCTAAAGTTCCATGGACTGCAGAGAGGCTTTAGACACACTCTCAACAAATGCCCTCAATATCCAGCTGTCGTGGGAAGAGAGCATTTGTTTGGTGGTTTTGGGAAGGAAGAATGAAGGCAAGAAGTAGAGGATAATTGAAGTTGATACAGTATCATAAAAACTTTTAATTAAAAACCAGCTAGTTTCTTACTGTGTTCACAAAAACTCAGAAGGTCACAGATATAAGTGGGCCAGTAGGAATGTTTCTAAACTGCAGAAACATCTATTTTTGCATAAAACCTGCTTCTCTTAAAAAAATACACACTGGAGTGTTCTGGAACTGATATTCTGTTCTGTGCCCATATAACATGCCCAGAGATCTTAGGGTGCGGAATACAAACTGTCAGCCTCAGTAAACCTGTGGAATACGGTCTGACAGAATAAATGTGTATTAGAAGAAGTTGGATGTTGTTATGTACAATACAATCCTTCATGTTCAAGAAGACACATAAGACTGAAAATTTTTAAAAAATTCTTTTTAGTGCATTAAAAAGCATCTAATTAGATAGTGAAGGTATAAACCTCAAAATTTGTTTTGTGGTGATCTGAGCTGTCACAATTTTTTTTGCAGCCAGCACTCACCTGGTCATGTGGGGAACTCTCTGTAGAAAAATCAAGAAATATGCATGAATAAAGATTACATAGTAGGTGTCAACGCCAAAACTGTAGATCCCCAAGACTCACAGATGCAACATCAGAGAGGGAACTGGGTATACTCAGTCCCTGAACAATTGGGATGTCCATTCTGACTGTCCAATACATCAGAAGTACTTTCTCAGATGTTAAATCATGTTCATCTACTACATCACTTCTGCTGAAGAGAACTTTCAACATTCCCTGGAACACATGCGTCATGCAGATCCACATTTTCATCTTTATATGATATTCCACTGGTCACTTCACTTATTCAATATAGGAATTTAAGTTCTTTGGACTTTGAACCCTGTTTTTTGCACTGCATGGGTTTATAATGTTGAGTGATCTCATTTATACAAAAGGTTATGTGCGAAAGGAAATTGCTGCTGTTTAGATACAACTGCACCAGACAGTTATGCAGAAAAGCAAAATGTTGAAATAGACACCAAAGAGCAGTTGTTTTGAAGTGTCCAATAAACTGGTGTTTATTAAAGTTAAAACTCAAGAAATTTAATTCTGTTTTTTCCCATAGTATTTTAATTAAAGAAATCTCAATCTGTCCCTGGAAATCCCAAGCAGGAAAAAAAACAACCTTTTCTACAGACAAGTTTAAAGAAAACTGGGGAAAAAACCACTAACCTTTTATGAAGTCTTAAAAAAGGGAAAGATTGAAAAATATGTGATCAATAACAAACAGGGTCTTCTGCAAGTCTTGCAACTCTTCTGCCTTTAACACAAAGGCGCATTAACGAGTACACAACCATGAACAAAAATATTATGGACTGTATTTGCCTTCCATTTAGGCCACGGAAAATGAAAGCAGAGTATCTGACTCCAAGTTAGTTCCTTCTAAACTTGAAAATTGAAATTAAAACAGTGTTTCTCTCACCAGTACAGCCCCTCCTTTCTGCTGATATTTTTTTGACTTCTTTTTTTTTTCCCCCAAAATCATCACATCTTGCATTAAATGCAAGGAGTCAATCCAGACACAGTAAGAAAACACTGCTTCTCAGAAAGACAGAGCCACTGGAAGCTGGAAACCTAATTCCTACAGAAGGGGGAAAAAAAGCTTTTTGACCATTTCTTAGTCCCACAAAAAGGTATCAAGGGTCACCAACTCTTCCTGTTCTGCTAAAATATTTATAAGCAAGAGTTCTGGAGAGATGTGTTCAGCTGAAAACTTTTTGGATTACTCCTGAAGATGCCTATGGCAAAAGACCTTTTTGCCCTGCTGTGGTTTAACCCCAGCCAACAGTCCAGTCCCACAAAACTGCTCACTCAGGTCCCTACACGGTGAGATGGGTGAGAGAATTGGAAGGGTAAAAGTGAGAAAACCCACGGTTTGAGGTATAGACTGTTTAATAGGTAAATCAGAAGCAAAAGCCATGCACAAGCAAAGCAAAACAAGGAATTCATTCCCCATTTCCCATGGGCAGTTGGGTGTTCAGCCATTCCCAGGAAAGCAGGGCTCCATGAAATGTAACAGTGATTTGCAAAGGCAAGTGCCTTCTATCCAAATGCCCCCCTGCCTCTCTTCCTCCCCACTCTTTTCTTTCTTTCCACACAACATTTATGAACTGCCCATGACCCAGTATGGTCTGGGATATCCCTGGGATCAGCTGGGGTCAGCTGTTCCAGCTGTGTCCCCTCCCAACTCCAAAGGTGCCCCCAACATCCTCACTGGTGGAATGGGGTGAGGAGCAGGAAAGGCCTTGGCTCTGTGTGAGCCCTGTCCAGCAATAATGAAAACATCACTGTAGTATCAACACAATTTCCAGCACAAATCCAAAACACAGCCCCTTACTGGCTGCTGTGAAGAAAATTAACTCTACATCAGCCAAAACCAGCACAGCCACTACATACCCCTAGATCTAATGAATCACTGGGACTGTCACTCCCCCTCCCAGTGTCCTCAGTCTCCAGTGGTCCAAATACAGAGTGGGACTTTTGGGATTTTTCACCAGCTTTATCATAGGGTTTGGAAATGCTGTGCTTTCTCCCAGGACTTTCCAAACAGAATGTTTAGTATCTGTGCGGACTGAAACAAAAAGAAGAAATACTTCCTTCAGACCCTGACGGGAAGAAAAATGCAAGGATAAACCATTTATACAGAGGGCTATGCAGCACCCTGACACAGTCTTCTTCAAAAATAATAAATATTCATTAACCATTAGTGAAATGCCTTCACAATCTAGTTGGTTTTTTTTTTTTCTTCTTGAAAAGCTACAGTAAAAGGACTCAGAATGTAATTTAGCTTATTAATATTCTTTATTTGTATTACAGTAGTAATCAAGGCCCAGTAATCACCCCACTCTCACTGTGCTCTGACAAATGACCTTTATTTGGCTTGCACTGAAAAATATATCTGTAGCTGAGAGCAGCAGATGACCTAGTACAGCTTGAGAACAAGTAGGTGTGGGAACTGCTGCAAACTCATCCTTCTCTGGAAGTGGAGCTCAGCACTGATGATCAGAATGGAAGACACCAATTTCATGTTATAGAAACTATTTTAAGTCCCCTGTCATCTCCATTTTTTTTTTTCCTTTTTGCTCTGCACTGTGATAAGAACAACATTTTTGCAGAAGATTATCCCTAAATACAAGTCTGTCTATCCTGAAAGCAGAGGAGGTCAGATTCATGGATACTCACTTTGCCTGAAGAGTTTTTCACCTCAAGTTACTGCAAATTTCGCCAAGCAGTGACTTAACCTCTGTTCCCCAGAGCTTAGACTACTGCCTGAAACTCTCAGTTACTGTGTTTTTCCTTCCTTCACTTCTGCTTGCTCTTTTCTCATGTCTTCTCTCCCACATCCCACTGAACAACAAAAAATTCTGTGGAGATTAATTAAGTGATTTCTGTGTTTTTTCTAATTGTTATTGCCGAGAAACTCAGCTGAGACTCAAGTGAGTTTCTGGCTAACTGGAAATCTCCAAAGTGTCACTGCTCATTAATTGTTCCCTGCCCATATTCGCTGTCTGTAAAATCTAAACAAGGGAATGTCTTTCCTCCCAAAAGTTTCTTTATTGATTTATGATGAGATTTGTTATCTTTTCAGTTCTGGACATTGTTTATCATCTCTCCTGGAATTCAATAGGCAAGTTAAAGAACCCAGTAAAAGAAACAAAGTAGCTGGGGAAGATCATAATCTTAATCACGTGAATTTGCTTATTTAACTACAGGCGGCTTTGGGAATCCACTATAGCAAAATTTGTATTAGATTATCTATGATTCTCAACATTGAACGGTTCTGATCTTGCTGATGTGTAACGTAAAATTGGATTAAGGCTATGTTAAGTATGTTGAAAGGGTCCATACAAGCGGAACAGGAAAAGATCGATTCCAGGAAATAAACAAACAAAAAAAGGGTGTTCAGCTCCCCTAATATGGAGGTTTGATGCCATTTAAAATGCCCAAAGGTGATTAATTTAATCTCCAGCTGTCACTTCCTAAATACACTGTGCAGTTCAGCTCGCCTAAAACTAGACACCCAAAGGCAGGTCAGCAGAATATTTAATTTTCTAGGCTGTCATACTGGCTTGATCTTCTTCAAAAGTGATGCAAACAGACTCACCTTAGCAACATTTAGAGAGCAACGTGTAGATACTTGCATTTACATTTCTTTGCCTGAAGATGAATTTCACCCCAAACATTGGAATAGATGTCTTTTAAGTATGAAGGGCTTAAAAGTGATTCCTGTCAGAGAGAGGACCTCACTAGCAAGTTTGATTCTGCTCCAACATGTCCTGTCCCTCCCAGTGGCCTAAACCAAACTCTGAGTTTATAATGGCATCTGAAGCTGGGGGAGTTTCCAATAGCTCTAGGGTTGCACACATCATGCTGCTCTGCTAATTGCTCAAGCAGCTGTACTTTTATATCTTCCGTATTTTCTGAAAAGGTAATCTAATTGAACTTGGATTTTTACACAAAGAAACTAAGAAAACAATAAACTTCATTTTCAGAGAGGAGTAGACAGGTGCAGGAACAATAGACAACAGCAAACACATTAAAAAAAAACCCTTCCACCATATTGGAATATAAAGAGGAACAAAAAATCCTGGCATAGGGAGCAAGGTTGTGATTAACCATTGAATTATTCATTGTTACTCTTGTTATGTCAGAGATTATGTGAAGGTTAAATAACAGTAGAAGAAATATAAAGTAAAATAAAATCGATACACAATAGTTGATGGAGGAAAGATTAAATATTACTTTGGAAAATAGTATTTATTGTTCATGGTATGATTCCTCAAATTTCAGAGCATAAGATGGACTTTGAGTAATGAGATTGTGGAAGTTGGGAACGAACTCAGAGAGAAGCTCTGACACTCAGGCTCCTGCACCATCTTATAGCTGACATTAATCAACAGCACATTCAAGATTTGCCACAAAGCCCATTGCTATGAACACTAATCGAGCACAGTTTACAGCTAAAATTAAATATATTTTCAAGCTCTTTTTTTTCCTCTAGCACCCAGAGCCCTTTAAACAAAAGAATATGTCTGATGGAAATAAAGAGAAAAATCTGGTATAGAGCCTAAAGGAATCTCACTGTTTCTGGATGTTATTTGTAGTCATCTATTGGGCTTGATGCACTGCTGAATTTTTCAAGTATTTAAGCTGCATAGCACCACTGATTTCAGTAGCTCTACTGCAGTGTGTTTCTACTTCAAAATGGCAAATCAATTTGCCTACAGTTGCATATTCCTCTCTACCCATTAAACTGGGTATATCTTCAAATATTCCTGTCTGTTGATAGTATTTTAGTCCACAAGCGAAAATGCAAAATTATTTCTTACCAAAAATGAAAAAAAAAAATCAAAAGATGAGTCAGGGAGATTCTGCAACTTTGCCTCTAAAACTGACCTTTTTTTGTGTTGTCTTCCAGGTCATCTGCACATCATGCCAGAATCTTAAATAGACAACGTAAATCTATCTATTATACTTAATATAAGAAGTATATCTATTATACTTAATATAATACTTAGCATCTCTTTCTGGTTTTGAAAGTAGGGGTCATTTTTGGGTGTGAGAGGTGGTTTTGTGGCTTAGGGGACTTTTTTTTTTTTTACATTTTATTATTTTGCCTCATTACAAGTTGTAAGAGAGAGTGAGGGACATGGGTTCAACGGTCAGAATCTGTTCAGATTGCACTTGGACACTCAAGTACCTGTTCCTGCAAATTGACTAGATTAAGGGCTCAATTTCCATTTTAACCAAGAACATGGAATATTTATTTGTGGAAATACCCTTTGGCTTATCAGAAAGAAGGTTAACAGGTGGCTTGATCTGAGAGTGCCTAAAGAGTGGCTAGAAGAGAGCTCTTTAATCAAGTGGCCAGACACGAGCCAAGATCCAACAGCTAGAAATTGAAGATAAGATTAAATAGGAAGTAAATACTGATTTTTATTCTGCAGGGTAATTAGTTGTTATTTGCTGTTGGTTATTAGATTACAGGAAGAAGTGTTTGACACAGGAACACAAGACTGCTGAAGTTGGAAAGGGCCTTTGGAGAGAATTTTCTTCCGACACCACTGCTCAAAGGGTCTTCTGCTGCAGCTTGTTCAGGGCTGTATCCAGGTGGGACTTGAATATCCCCAAGGACAGGGACGTGCAAAATATTTGACCACCCATACAATAAACCTGATTATCATAAATTTACATTGAATTTTCTGTATCTGAATTTGTGGTTTCTGCCTTTTGTTTTGTCATTGAGCACCACTGAGAAAGGTCCAGCTCTATCTTCTCTGCTCCCACATCAGGTATTTCTACACATGGGTGAGACCCCTCTAAACCTCCTCTTTCCAACTGAAGCCCTCTCACCCTCTCTTCATTTCCATAACTTCAGATTTTCCCATCAAGAATGAAGGTCTCTCCACTAGCCTCTCCTTAGCACTAGGATGTGCTCTAGTTCAATCAAAAATATCAAGCTTAAATGCATGGGTTATAAAGGGGTGTCTGTCATGTTGGAAGTCGGATAACTGGAATAACCCATTTGGCCATTAAAACCTTCAGACTAACACCTTGCCTTTCAAAAAGAACAACTTTCATTGAAGGTACAGATGAGTTTTCTTTCTGCCTCAGACAACTGTTATTTTCAGTCACAGGAATGGAATTATAAAACCTGAATAATTTTCTGGATAAAAAAACACCCACACAATTTATTTTTTTTTGACCAATTATTAAACAACTTGTTGGGCTGTGGTGTACCCACAGTGTTTCTCTTGTACAGTCACTTGAGAATGTTGTTAAAGGCATTTGTTTCCCTCCTGGAGACAATAGCATTTTGGATTTCATGGATCAGCAAAACGGTAGGAAATCCTAGACAATTATTGCCTTTACTTCCCTTTAGCAATGTGGCTGCAGCAGGGCTGAACAGCTTGAGATGCTTTACCAAATTATTTTCAAAATGTGGTTATTTTTTTGACATGACTTATTTCTTTGCTTGAATAGGCAATCACCTTAGGATCTATCGCTTTTCTTGGCACATGGCTAATGCCGTTACATTTCTGATCTTCTGGGAGAGTTTTGGTTAGGTTTTTTTAAGCCTTTCATTGGAAATCAATTTCTAGATTTAGTTCATCAGTACATTTTTGCTGAATCTGTTACCTACCCCTCACACATGTTATTCCTCTGAAAATGGCCTTGGATTAATGCAGGAACCAGATCATCGAGCTGCTTGCATGAATTTGCTTCAGATAGATAAAAATTGGGGCATTCAATGGGAAAAACTCTTTGGGTGGTGTTTAACTGGCAGCTCTCTGGATGTGGGAAGGTGGACACCAACCTGGGAAAGGCCGTGCAGGGATGAAGTGTGGCTCTTCCTCACCCAGCTAATTCACCAACTTTGGCCTTCTCTGTTTTTTCCAAGGGATGGTGAAACCAGCTGTGGGGTCAGGGTGCTCCAGGACTGTCCTAAATGGGGACACATTCCTGATACAAGAGTTTGAGGAGCACTAGGATGTGCTGGTTCCTGCAGTCCTTGTGGTGTTCAGGCATTCCCTGTTTCTGGATGTTCTCTGGCTGCCTCCCGGCTCACATTGGCATTATTTCTCCCCATAGTTTTGAGTCGTCTCAGTGTAAAGGGATCTTGAGGGCCTTTATCTTTGCACTGTTAGAAATTAACATGTTGGGAAATTAATTACACCTCCCACCAGCTAAATAAAAACACAGACTGATCTGAGAAAGTAATTTATTGATCTTCGGTTAAAGTATATTTCACGGTGCAAAATACTAACTCAGCTAGATCAATATCCCTTTCACTACCAAGCTGACTTTAAGATTGTGGGGATATTCTGAAGAGTGGAGTTTAATTTCAAGACATGTCCCTCAGACACCACCTTAGTTAAAGCCACAGGACGGGTTTTGGGCAAACTGGGAGGGGGATTTTTACAGTGGTGTATGGATCTTCCACAACCAATTCACTGGGGTGTCAATGAAGGCAGAGCAAGGTATATTGCTGAAAGTTAAAATTGCTTCTAAGTACAAAGCAGTTTTAAATCCCTTATTAAAGAGTATACTTGCAAATTTTGGTTTAATAACTTTTCCTTATCTGACTCCTCAACTGCTGTATATCAGCATAGCTTTACTGAATTTAGCAGTGTCTCATTGGAAATCTTGGCCCTCTTTTTGATAGCAAGGAAATGGTTCTAAACATATCTATGCACAAAATGTCAGCTAGATATTAATTTATGCAAAATTTGCGTTTTAAAATATTATTTTATAAGAATATTTTAAAAAATCCTTTAAAAGTAATTCATAAAGCATTATTTTAGCTATAGTAAGGGACTGTTGGGTATCAGCTGTGATTCATATCTCACAGTGATGAGCAAGGCTGTAAAATGTGAAGTAATATTGCAGTATTCAGCTGGAAAGGAGTCCAACTAGAAGAGAGTGGGTTCAAGAAGTAAGTTCTTGCAGTGTTTTTTTCCCCAGCAAATTATCCTACTATGCCTGAAAGAATTAAGAAGAGCAATTTAATCATGCTTTCTATGTTATTCTTTCCTACTTTATGATTTTAAAATTCTCTGCTTTTTGTGTTTTGTTTTTTTTTCTCTCTCCTTCCCTGCAAGGAAAATTTAATGAGGCATATTTGCTTGTTTCCATGGTATTTCAAAGATTACTAGCTGAAAGCAAAGAAATATATAGAATAAAGCAGGGAATGAATGTCTTGTCTTTAGTAACACATATAAACCTTACTTTCAGAATTAATTATATAGAAATACCTTTTCTGTACTTGTAATAAGTGAAGACATGTCAGTCATTTTTTTTTTTTTTTATTTTGCTGTAAGGTGTGATGGTTATACAGAAAGAAAATATTTGCTAGCCAGTATCTCTCTGTTCTTTGCTCAGATACACATACACACGTATGGCTTTAAAGAGCTTTTAAAAACAGCCTTTGCTATTTGAAATATTTTATAACTGAGTGACAAAAAGTATTCTGCTTGCACTATTCACACAGGGCTATATTGTGCAGATTTCATTTATTTATTGATGAAACCCAAATTTAAGTCTGTGAATAACACCTGGCCAAGGTGGGCACCACCCAAGGAGACCCAAGTCCATAATTCCTTGCATACCCATTAATTCCCTGTGTCTGGTATAACAATGTTTGCACAAATGCAGACAGGAAAATGCAGTTATCATCCAGTCTGGTTTTATTAAAATCTCTCGTTCATGGTCAGAAAAAATTATCCTTCATTATTCTTATGCTGTTAATTATTTGTTTAATTTTTAAAGGGCTCCAAAGTTCCAAGGATGGATTGGATCTCACCCTGCTGCCCTTAAACTCAGTGCAAAAATACATATTAATTTCAGAGGTCCAAATTCAAAGACAGGTGTAACACTGAAATTAAATACAGATGACACCAACAGAACTTGCAGCAAGGATTACATTTACTGCAACACCTAATGAAAAATCTAGACAGGTGATGCATGAATAAAACAGAGGTTCTCCAAGAACCTATGACCTGTATAACCATGAACAAACCACTAAAGATTGGATCTGTCACTTAAAATGACATACCTGGGGTAGGAGCTCCAGCTTTATCTCTGGTCAACAGAAAAAGATCAGCAACTTCAGAGGACAATTTAATGCACCTGAGACAAGAACCTGCCTCATGCCCAGAAGTTTAATTTAAGTGCCTAAAGCTACATGGGATGAACCAGGAAGAGCATATACACTAAATAAATAGTAGTAGCAGCAGGGACAAAACTGCTGAGGGCTTTGCAAATCCTCTTGAAATCTAATGTGCCTTATTTCTTACCTTCAAATCGAGCTGGAGTTACTACAGCATCTCCAGAGATTTGTTAATACAACGTGCTTTGTTAGCACAAAGCAAAGAAAACCCATCTATTCAAAGAAGGTGGTTTGTTTTTGTTTTTTCTTTTTTATTTCATTGCAGTGCTAGGAATAGTATTTTCCAAAGCTCTGGTGTATTGTTTGGGGTTTTGTTCAATTTCTTCAAACTCTCTTTGAGCTACACGAAGTCACCATTGTGGGTCCTTCCTTTGTTTGGGTTTCAGTGGGGGATCCGGCTGTCTTTGTGTAGATCCCAGCTTCAGCCATCAATTATCCAAACACAATAAAAAATGTTAATTCCACTCAGCAACCGTTGATCAACTAGATCTAATCCTGAACCATTTTAATAGAATCACTCTGAATCAGACAAGAACATTTGCTTGCAAATTCAGTTTGAGGGTATGCTTATGTTAATATAAAGCCATAGGTCATAATATTGCCAGCCAAAGTATCTGATTTTAAAGAGTATTGTTATTTCAATATTACCAAATGAAAAAATAAGGGCCATCTGCTCAGCATTTTAATGAAAACATATGCGTATTTCTTCTTACCTATGTTTAAAAAATAGTCAGTTCATCTGCCATTTACCCATTTCCACAATCTTATAAAAATAATTTTTTTTTCCCACAATTCCAATTTTACCCAGACAAGCAGGAATTATTATCTTCATTTTATAGGTGGGAGATTATTAACCAGAAAAATGAAGTTACAGACATTTTCCGGTAGAGAAAACTGGTCTCTCCTAAATTCCTCTATAGTACTTCACAGCTCAGGTTTAAATCAACTCCATAATTAACCTAATTAACCGAGAATTTAGAACTTGGGCATAAACAAACATTGTGAAGTAAAAGACAAAGAAGATAATACGCCATTCTTGCCTTCTCCACATTTCCTGAGTAACATTTCCTTATTTTTTCAGGAAAAAAATCTCTGTTCAACTAAAGTGTTAAAATATTATCCTATATATACTTCCAGCAAGCAACTTCTCGGCATGGGTTAGGCTCTACTTGGAAAACTATTGTCATCCAGGAGACAACCTGTAGTTTTAAATGACTAGGCTGTCAGTTCTTTAGCTCTCTGCACTTGCTTTTTCTGCTTTACTGAATAGTAACAATTACACGACAAACAGCATGTTATTTCCAACTGTGGGTTTTTGACAGAAATCTTTGTGATACAAATATTGCAAACTTCCATTCATTTGCACGATTAAATTTTATGCAGATTTTTAAAAGCCTTAAGAAGATTTTAATAAAGCCTGCAGTCTCTAGAATTTGGAAGAAAACAGGGGAATCTTTTCAAAAGGATTTTTATTAAAATGAAATGCCTTAACTAGTGCAGATTTGGGGTTTTTTTGGGTTTGTTTTTTAGGGTTTTTTTTTTTTTTTGGTTGTTTTTTTTACTAGTTTTGCTGGATTTGTGTTGAGATTCGCAAACAGTATATTTCATATCCTGGAAAAGGTGTTGTCAACAGTAAGGATTAAATATTAAGCAATCCTGCCCCAGAAAACATTTATAAATCACATTTTTTCTGAATTTAACAATGAGCATGCAATGTTATACCTAGTAAATAAACATGGAAATATTATAATTGAGTAAAGCTTGAATGTCATTTATGAAGGCTGCTAGAAGCCACAGACCCTACTCTGATTTGGCAGGAAGCACTTTTAAAATTCACCATAAGCATTTAATCTTTGAAGGACAAGTAGGGATTTAAATCATTCATCAGTGTCAGATTTGAAAGATGTGTACTTGGATTCCTTTCCTCCTCATTCTGCCTTCTCTCCCAACTGGAACATGAGATGTACTTCAGGTGTCACTTTCTCCCAGCCCCCGGCTGAGCCACAGTCGCTCCGTGAGAGCCCCGATCATCCCAGGGTGCCATTCCCGGGATGACGATCCCTCCCCAGCGTTTGGTGACATCCTAATTACCCTCTCCAAGTGCTGGAGCTGTAAACAACTGAAGAACGAGGCTGCACTGAGGATTTGGGTGAGGTTTCGCGTTTTCACAAAGGAGAAATTGTGATCTTAGTGTGGGGTTGTTTCCCCAACACATAAAGAAGTCCAAGCCCCAGACTAGTTTTGTAGCCCTGCTCAGTTTTTATTGTATCTGCCCAAATTTCTCTCCCTGTGCAGTCACCATGCAAGAGATTCATCCTATAATTTTTTTTCTGTTAATGTATTTTCTTTTGTTTCCAAAGTCATTGTGAACAGTTCGAGTCTTCACACTCGTGACAAAGTCTGCAGCTGTGGTTTTTATGAACTGAAGTATTTTATTTTGTGTTCTTTCTGCAATACAATTAATGACTATAACAACAAGCAAAATGAATTTTTCATCAGGGTTAGACTCCTTATGAATCTTTTTTTGCATTCATAAATACATTTTAACCAATGAAGAGAACTCACTCTATTTGTTGAAGCTGTTTGATTTCCACTAAAAAATTTTAACTTAATCCTGGTCTTTTCCATATATACTCTTACATCAACAGATACTTGATATATTTTATAGTACCTGCACACTAATTAATGGTCTTATTTGAAATAAAACATTTGCTATCTTGACCACCTTTAGTGATGGTTTCCTAGCAACTAAACCACCTCAAATATTGACCCTTATAAGATGTCCTTTATCATTCAAGAGGTTAATTTTTTGCATACTTTCTAAAACAAAATTAATTCCTTTATATATATATATTACTCAGTTTCTGTAAAATGTCTTTATTAATTTTCTCATTGTCTTTTCAGCAGTAAGAAGATAGGTTCAGAAAAGTATCCTAACATAAACTCAGTTATAAAAATAAAAAGAAGCTGTTGCACTCTGAAAAATATATCAACAATTTCAGTTATTATTATTATTTTTTATTCCAGTTTCCATTAAAAAAATTCTATTATACCATCTCAATAAAAATTCAATACTATAGTATAAAAAAATCACTTCAAATAGAAATTAATTTTCCACCACAAAAGTTAGGTTTTTTTGGGTTGGAACTGAAAAATTCAAAACCTATGGCTTTCTCTAAAAAAATTCAACACCATCTCAAGTGTCATTGTGCTTAAAGCTGAAGTAACAATATTTTGCCTGCTTGGAATTTTCAGAATACAGATGTAACTGTTTCCCATTTATTTCTGTTTTGTCAATTTTTTCCTTACTGGAAATCCTTGGTAAAAGTCAAAGAATTTTAAAGAGCTCTTTTTTTAGAATTCTTTTTCCCCCACAGAGGAAATAACAGAAAAAGAAGGGAAAAGAGAGAGAAAGGAGAAGGGAAAAAATAAAGAAGAAAAACAGTAAGAAAAATACTAAAGTCTGAAATTATATTCAGAAAAATGAAATTATTTCTTGGGATTTTTAATAATTTGTGGGTACAACCAGAACGTTATTTCTAATGTTTTCATCATAATTAAAAAAATAACTACCTTTAAATTTGGCTAAAATATTCAGGCCCCTGGCTGGGACACAGGTGTTCAAGTGCACAGACACAAATAAAACAGATTTTTGAGAAACCCTTGCATTCCAACCCCCAGCAGGTTTTGGGGTTTTTACCTCGTCAGTTCTGTGGGGGTAACCTCTTAACACACATTAACAGAACTGTGAAACAATCCTTGAGCCATGTCACAAGGTTTCATTCAAAATGTCATTCCAGCTGCCATAAGTATGTAGGGGAAAGGGGTCATTTCAGTGGAAACTAGAAAATTTAGCAATCACTGCAATAAACAAATTTTGTCCATTTAATTCCTCTGTCAATGGAAAACGGTCAACCAGCTCTAGTTTGATGTTCGCAGAATGATTTTCTCAAGCATTAAAAGTCCTTCTCCTATCCAGAATTGCAAACATTTTCTGTTATTTGTATGGGTTCAGATTTTTAGTCCATTAATATTCACAATATTTCCATTAAAATTTCTCCTTGAAGGGTGGCCTGCTTATGATGGCTTCCCCCCCCCCCCCCCTTTTAATAGTGTTTACTTTCTATTTCTTATGACTGTGCCCCTACTTAAGGAATGACAACAACTCAGTAAAAATCATCTTCCAAAGAGCTCCCACTTCAAACCAGCAGAAAAAAAGGGGTACTTAGCTCTGATTAAAGATTTCTCTGCTTTCATAGAGTCAAATGAGCTCCTGCATAAAGCTTTTTGATTATCTCACAGGAATAGTGGGGCACGAGGTACATCTCCCACCTGGGAGGTTGAAGTGCAAACCCCGTGGTTTGGTTGTGCAACAGAACCAAGAAAGATCCAAGGAAATTGTGGAGCAGGGTGGGAGTGATTCCTCTTTGATCCAAATCTCAGAGTGGTCCCATCCAGAAAATTGCCTCACTGAGAGCGTGAAAACCTGAAATCTGCTTGTGCCTGTAGAGCTCCTAAAAGCTCTCACTGCCAAGGGTTGGGGCAGGTACCAGTAAGTTGGATCTGGAATGATTTAGGTTTGAAAATACCTTTTTTAAGATCATTAATTCAAACCATAAACAACACTGCCAAGGCCACCACTGAACCATGTTCCTAAGTGCCACACCTAAACATATTTTATATGTTTTATTTGCCTGTCCCCCATTCTCCCAGTTTCGCTCCCAGTCTATTAATTCTTCCCCCTTTCATTTGAAAAAACATTTTCTGGGTTTATACTGCAGATCTCTTGAGACTGGCTCCAGTCCTGTTCACTGGACCACTGCCCCTGGTCCCAGATGTAAAGGTTCCAATGTTCCACCTAGAGAGTTCTAGCTGGGAGAATTCAGGTGCCTTACTTCATCTCGGTATTGCTGGGTGTTTTTCTGAACCCTTTGGTACTGTGCTTATCTGGGATTCTACTGCATTTATATCTCAAGCAAAAGGACACAGAAAGCATTAGACATTTAAAATTTTAATTAATGGAAATATGCTTATGGTGCATAATTGGGCTGCTGGGTAAAATTAAATAAATGGACCTTATTTGGAGACAGAGCAGAGATCAAGAGATCAAGAAACCAGATTAGACTAGAAAAACATCCATCAATTATCAGTTACTAAAATTAGCTTTGTCAAATGTCAATACGAAGCTTTTTTCCCTTGAGATCCAGTGCTAGTGCAACAGACTTGTAAGATTAATCATCTTTGAACACTTTGTTGTTGTTATTGTTAGATAAATTTCCAGTTCATTGTTTTATACATTAACAAGAGTTTAATTCCAGCAAATTTTTCAGTAAAACAGGTGCTGTTTATTACTCTGCTTTTCTTTCCCAAGCTGCTGTTGGTTTCACAGTCAATGAGAAATATTAATTTAAAAAAATAAAAACCTTCATCAAGTAATTGTGGCTTAGAAGACACCAGAACTCTGCAGAGTGCATCCAAGTGCATCCATTCATTGGCTCACACTCTTGACTCTTACTGTAGAGATCTATATTTATGCATGTTCCCTGTTTTCTTACTTAGAAATCTATAAATTATATCCATATCTGTCAGCCTAACAAATGTTTTAGCCAATACACCAAAGAGAAATTTGACCAGTAGGAATTTAATGGTGAGTAGATATTGAAATGCACAGCGAGGAATACATTAACCATTTCTTTTTAATATTGACAACTGTTTTAAGCAACATACAGAGTTACAACTGAAAGGAAAGAATTGATATCTTCTTCAGTAATCACAGACTATTCACAAAGAAATACAAAATTAGGAGACTGAAGACACCAGTGGTTACCTCAGCAATTGACTGCATCATTTTGAGATCTTTCACATTAACATTTTCCCAAAATCAAGTACCAGCATGCACATTAACATGCAGAAAGATCAATATTTTATCTCCTACAATGACTATAATTGCAAATCTGTGCCTCTGAATACAGAATTACTGCAGTTAAGTGCCAAAGATACTGAACCAGTACCAAAGAAACCTCCTATTCTTGTGAATTCCTCTAGGAGAGGTTATTCCAGAAGAACCAGGTAAAGAAAATTCTCAATGCTACTTATTTTCTGAGGGTTATGAATCAAAATCTTTCCCATTTTTGGATTGACTGGAGTCACTCTTAGATGAAGTAGGAAATGGTAAATACTATTGGGGCTTGGGAAAATAGGTAGGGTCTTGCAATATACTGACTAAAATATACTAAATTTTAAAGAAATCTCAGCACTGAATTTAAGCAAAATCAGTAGCAACGATGAACCCCCAGTGGTGGATTTCAACCGTATCTAAAAGAGATAAGCCACATCCATTCTACACATAGCAAAATGAAGGAATAACTGTAGCACACAGATTTATATTTTTAGAAGATAGTGTGAAGTAAAGCTAGAGCAGATTTGCCTATAGGTGGAACAATCAGACTCTCCTGTTTCTGTCTATACCTGAAGTAGAGGATACCAGTTAAAATGCCAGCATAGGAATATCCTAAATTAAATGGGATTTTTAAGAGCTGGAAAATAACAGTATATAAAATAGTGTTCAATATCACAAATATATCTCACCCATTTATAAAATTCAGGACAATAAGACTGTCTGTGATGTTACACTAAATCTAAGCATGGTTTGCAAACAATTCCCTCTGACAGCAGACTGGTTCTATCAAAGCCACCCACTGTCTCACTAACATTATTATTCAATTTAGCTACTTTAATTAGCTAAGCATTTTGCAGAACAAATAAATAATTCTTGGCCAAAGTTTCTTGCCTAATAATTTTATGAGTGGTGTAATGAGTGACTGTAAGTCAGAGCAGTAGAGAAAGAGAGGGCTGAGCTTGGGCCTTAAAAATATGCTGTGATTATCCAGCCTGAGCTTACAGACTGAGGGATGTGCAGGATGTGTATTCTTTTTGCTTTCTATGAGAGAAGGCAGAATTCTGAGCAGTAGTCTTTCTATGACTTTGTTACTGAGATTTTCACAGCTATCTCATTAAAAATCTGATCATTAGTATGCACAATATAAAGAAATGCTGCATGGCTGCCAAGTTTTCAAAATATATTCAAAAAAACTACCAGAAGGAAACCATAGAAACATTGCTGGGTGTATAACAGTCAAATAGAAGTCCATAAATAACTACTGAGAAGGAATAAAAAAATCTGAATTTTTTTAGATGACTTAAAAATTAATGATGAATTTGAAGTAATAGCTGTATACCACCTTTTTAGCTGCTTTCCTTTACATGTCATCTGGTAAATGCAATGATTTTCTTTTCAAGATAACACACAAGGGTATCCACAAAGTGTTGAAACATGGAAAGCTCGGGGGGCACCAACATGGAAAAATCAATGCTCACTAAGTAAGGATGTGAAATTACATCGAAGTACTCTGCACCAATTCTTAATGCAGACAGTGGCCTTTGCTACATCTCCCTCTATGTTCCTAAGGGAATTAAATTAGAGTCATGGCTGTCTAATTTCCCCATGTGGTGAATGGGTAGAAAGAAGCATGTCCACGAGAAGAGGCAGAAGTGAAATGGGCTGTACTGTGCTGTTGAAACTGTTTTCTCTCTCTGCTGTTTTTGTAGGGGGAAACTAAACTGAACTCACTTCAAAGAAGCACGTGTTCCTTAAAATAGGAATACTTTTTTTTTTTTTTTCCCCACCAGGAAGATTCAATTCTGCCAAGAGGATGGTCTGCATCTCACCTGGCTTTAATACAAGCCTTCTGGTACCAAGGGCAATAATTCTGCATCACAATTTTTCCTGTTGCTTAATTCCAGTGGTAATGGTGCCAGAGACCACAGTGCATATTCTCCACACATAATTTCTGAATTTTTTCTTTCCTGGTGGTCTCTGTCACGTGTGAGCACATAGGTTCCTGTCATGACAGCTGAACTGTGTCTGTTTCCTAGTATTAATTCTCACATTTCCCTTACATTCTTCCAAGTTCCCTCAGCCTTAGAATGGGATTTATCTCAGTCTAATCATCTAAAAGTTAGACATGCAGTCAAAGCCACTAAAGCCAGTCATGGAAGTGTCTTCTCTATTCAAGGAGAGAGGCAGGCAGAACAAATCCTGAAATCATACAGTACTTTAGGGAGAGGGAACCACTGTGCCTCATCTAGTCCAACCCCCATGCCCAAGAGAGCATTAATTTTCACACCAGATAAAGTTGCCTGGAATATTTTCCAGATGAGTTAGGAAAATTTCCAAGAATGGAGATTCCATAAACCCATCTAACCTGTTCCCTTCTTCTTCTGCAATTTCTGCAATTCTTTTTCCCAATGTACCCAAAAATATAACTTTTTTTCACATCGTGTGCCACTCTCCTTTAGCGTGGAGAGTTGCTTTTGTTCCAAGGGACCCTGTGAAATATCAGCACTCACATCTTGCTTTAGCAGAGTGAAGGTGATTTGCCACTGAGCTGTGAAGGTTTTCTTTTTCTCTCCTTCACTTGGGCTAACATGACTATTGTGGTTTGTCATGAGTGTCTAGATTGTGGTTAGATGTGGAAATACAGTAATAGATGCTTTCGCGCAAAGATGGAAGGTTGTGACACCAGTGTCAAACCAACTATTTCAGCATTCCCCAGCGATGCATCAAAATGTCAAAATAGTGACAGAAGTTGAAAAGCATCTCTAACAGGGGAGTACCCTGAACACACCTTCCAAAGAAAGAAAAAGGCAAGGCAGTTGCTGTTGTATTCTGAAACTGAGTGTCCTCTTAATGATACAGCACAGGTTCTGGTAATCTCTAGTTTAGAAGGGCAAACAATTGGGTGTGCAGTCAGGTGTAAACTGCACATTTCTTTGTGTACAAATCATCAGTGGATGAAAACTATCGGAGATAATTAACAATTATATCATTTAAACAAAATGTAAGGGAGTTATGGAAGGAGCAAGTATTCTGGCAGAACAGAATGGAATTAAGTATCTGATGGAATCAAGAATCAAGAACACTTGCTAAAATTTTACTCATCTTCTGGGGATCTAAGTATCTGTAATTTTGCTGTACTTTGTTTATGCTCTGGTAGCACAGTTATGGCCCAATGTGCCAGCTGAAAAGCACATAATAATAATTAATCCTTGTACTACAGAATTTGCAGCACAATTAGCTGTGATGAGCGACGAATTGAAGACTTGCTTTGGGGATATGTAATCTTACTTGGGACTAAAACAAGATTCGCCCCAAGTTACACTTACAGTCATTAAGATGCAAAGAATCAAATAATCTGTTCAAGTCTGCAGAACAGATGCAGCAATTCCAGGAACTGATCAAATATTTCTCAGTCCTATAATGTACTTCAAAATGAGTGTCATTTCCTACTTCTTCTTTTAATAGTTATTTGAATAGTGAAGGGCAAGAAGCTGGATTTCTTTTTTACTAAACATTTAGATGAAAAAAGAAGCCCTGAAATGTTTGTTCCCTGAGGAGATATTTCCTACCTGGACTGCTGAGGTACCACAATGCATAGCTGAATGAACCAGGATGGCAAGAAGTGAATTCATTTTTTTAAGTCCTAACCCATGGCTGAAGCTGTTTTAAGCATGCTTTGGGAGTTTAAATCCCTAGGTCTGTATTTAAACCCATATTAGCTTTCAGTTTAATGAGGGTCTGAATAACACCTCTTAGATTTACTCAGTTTTCTTGACATGTCAGTATAGAAATCAGAGAATTATTTAAGTAGAAATTAATTCAGTGTTCTTTATTGCTGAAATCTAAGCTGTTTATTTCTTGTCTTCTTTAGCAAAACATTGCTCGGAAGAAACAACAATCTAGGAAAAGATGCAAAGGTAATAACTCCATTAATTAGGCCATTTTTAGTCTACATATTTAATATACCAATGTTGTTTTAAAACTAATTTCTTACTGTTATTTTCCAATTTAATAAGATTATGTTAGTTAACAGCTATTAGTTCCATCAAACTTATGTCATCATTGACTTGTAAGGTTGAACTCTGAGTTATATCATTATAACAACACTGAAGTTCACTGCTGACCAAAATCAGTTCCACCAAACAGTTAAAATCTTCTTTCTAAAATAGAATTATCACGTCTTCATTCTCTTCTTTAACTAAGAAAAAAGGCTCACCACAGCCACGCTGTTAACAGGATTATTAGTAGGCCAATTCATCACCGAAATCCACTTATCTCAAGCAACCTTCTTAGGCCTACAGATTTTCTGGTGGCCTTTCTGAAAAACTGAACTACCTCAGTAAGGTGAACAAGTGACTGTCTCAAAACAGTCTTGTCAGAGATTATGTAAATTATTTTTACATTCAGAAGGGGAGGGATGTTTAGGCAGCTACCAAGACTTACCTGACACCACTCAAACATCATAAATGTACCTTTGTGCGTCTGTTTCCTACAATCAGTTTTGTGAAACATGGAACAGTTTTCAATGCTAGAGAGCTTAAAATCCAATCATCTTTTTTTTTTCCTTTTTGAGGTGCAACTTTGTCCAGTTCTCTGTTGAGAGATTTTATATTTAAAAGGTAAGTGTTGCTGGAAAATGCTATTTGCATTTGGTGGTATTTGGCTTATCCAGCCACACAGGAGAGGAATCAAACACTTTCTTCTTGTAAGAGCAAGATTCTTTTGGACACATCAGGGGATGATTCACTCTGCAACCATCTTCCATCACCAAAAATGTCAAAGGTCTATTTTAAAAAGAGGCCAAAGTGCTTTGTCTATTTCCCAGCCAAAAACTACTGTGAGATTAATTTTCTTCTATAAAGGTACCGAGTTCATGTTGCTAAAATTAGCAATTGTTTCACCTGAGCCTCTTCTCTATGGTCCTATTCAAAGCAGTATTGTTTAGTGTTTCAGTGCCTGCTGCTTAAAATGTAATGTTCCCCATTTAACGTGTCAAAAAGCTTTAGCTAATTATTCTCATAGCAAGGATAATCGTACCAATTATGATTCTTTAAAAAGAATGGTGGAAACAAAGAAGTGGAGATAAGATTTAACAATGACAAGACAAATTGGGGAGGCAGGGGAATCGTAAATGAAAACCTCCAGTGCCTTCTTTTTTACAGTAAATGATAAAATTGCAGCTTTTTGCGAGAGACAAGTTATCACCATACAGTCTGTGAAATTATGGATTATTTATGACAAGGTTCCTGTTGGTTTGGAATGAAGATCATGAGTGTCCCTCCAGCCTCAAAATCTAAGGCATATGACATAGGGAAAGATCTAATATTTGTACCCTTATCTACCTTGGACTGACAGGCACTGGAATTTTAGGTGCATAGTCCTTTAGCAGCCCACCCTTTCCAAGGCCTTATTTCTCAGATCTATGGATGCTCTGTGGATGGTCTCTGAAGAGAAGCAGATGCCACAGGGTTGATTATGTCAAATATTGATCTCCATTGGTTACCTCAGGAAGACAAGTATTGCTAAAGGACCGTTCAAACCATCTAGGTTAAACCAGTTTCTCTTTATTGGTGTATTGAACACACCGGGTTTTGCATCCATCTGGGATACAGGTAGGGCATCCCCATTTTTAAGGAAAAGTACTAAAAAGAGCAGATCTGAGTCTCAGTGAGGAAGAAAACTGTATCAACAAGACCTGTGTCCCCAGCAAAGGAAAATAACAAAAAATTGGAAGATATATGTCAGCCCAGAGGCTGAAGAGCTCTTGTTTCCCACATCAAAAAGACCACAATAGGATGGTGGGATACCACCAGGAAGGAATACTCTGTGATCCTGCCGAAAATGACTCTTTATAATGGTAGAAAATCAAGGAACAAGGAGACAGTGAGGAATTTTGCTCCTTCTGCCTCACTGACAGAACAAACTGAGAATCTTCTGACTTTTCAACTCAGTCAGCAGTCTGCTCCTGCAGGTATTACCTCAGGAGCAGACAGGAAGCCCGAGTGTAATGACTTTTATCGCTTACTTGTGGGTATTGTTAATCACTTTGAATGTCTTTGTGACACATTTAAATTTCTCTAAATGTAGTGACAGCTTTGGACAGAAAATCACAAAGCCCTTGGTTCTGATCCAAATCACACAGACAATCTGAACATACCCACTGTCACTTAAAATTGAAGAACAGCATCGTGCAATTGTCCTCTTGTGCCTGACAAATTCAAAGCCACAGATTGAGTTCAAAAAACTGTTGCCCTGTTCCACAAACTCTGATAACGAAGACACCATGGAAGTTTTTGGCACAAAGGAAAACAAGTCAATATACACATCAGGACACTACAACAGATAAAATTTAGCCCTATTATAACCAGGTATTCAAACACTCTTGGAGAAATTGAATCTGTCTTGCTATTTCTAACATGATTGCTTTAAGCTGTTCTCTTATCCAGCTCCCTGTTTATCAAACAGAAGACACCAACTGGATGCTAAGGAGACATTTCACGATTAGGCTGAGGGGTGGTTCTCTCTGAGAAGTGTCACAGTAAAATGTACTGAGAGGTGGGAAGAGCATAAAATCTTTATGACTTCTTCTCCCCTATTTCAGTATACTTTTCTGAAATGTATCCTCTGTATCTACCAGGAAACCTTTACATCGAGAAAAATTTATACCAAGGCTAAAGAAGTGGACGGCATGTAAAGAAAACCTGTGGGCATAAAATTTAGAAAGGCCTTGAGGAGGCCATCAGAAAGTTTGATTTTTGCTGCACAAGATTTAACTGAAACATTGTTATGTGCTGCCACCTTACCTTTACGAAGACTGTGGTTTTCCCATAGCACAAGGGAATAAACACCTACTCAGAAACTACTCCAGGCTGCCAATTACTGTTAGGGTATTCCACATTCCCACACTGTTACTGGTGTTGTTTTGTTCCCAAAAGTTTGGGAAACTCAAGACATGCTCAATAAGGCTTGGATTCCTCAACCAAAAATACAGCTGGCTATTCTGTGACTGAGACACACAGGTCTTGGAGCAACAGGCTGTTGTGCAGAAAGGTGTGTAGCAGGGAGGTGTCTTACACTGAGAAAATCAATGCTGTGGCAATGAGTTCTGGATATTCAAAGGTACTGAAAACCACCTTAGGTTCCATGACCCATCCCTGCAATTATTCTGCTCTGCAAACCTTCTATCTTCTTTTTTTCCCTATGAATTCCATTTGTAAAATAGATTTCCTTTCCATTACATAGGTGCAAAATGCTACCATTGAGACAGGTTAACTGTCTGTGAAACACCAGTTTACCTTGAATTCCCTGTAAGGCAGTAGGGACCTCAAGAACACAATGCAGGTTTTGAGAAGCTGTGGGTGAGTTTCATCCAATTTCATCCTATAAAAACTATCTAAAAATGATTTCTTGTTTTGTCTGTGCCAATTGTCTGTACTCTTTTTATAGGAAATAGAAAGGAATAACTGCTTCCAAAGGGCAAATGAACCTGCTCATTGTGAACACTTATTTTAGGCTCTGGAATACCTCTCTGTCTCTCCATGGATTACAAAAGGAGCTTAGACCAAATGTTTCCCCATTGGATAACTAAATTTGAGCTCCTGTTGCAGCTAAATATAACAAGAGCACTGTGAGACTAAGCCTAAAATCCCTTTCTGTACTACAGCTGGTAAACAGGCCACCTGACAGCAAGGTTACACACAGGTTACAGACATTTCCTCTTAATGTTTTTCTAAAGCACTATTCTTTCTATCCTCTGTAAAACAGCTCAAATTACCACAAGTCACACATGGACAGATGGATGGTTTTGAATGGTTCAGTTGCTGTCAAGTTTATACAGGAATTTTAAATCAACACTAAGCATCAGTAAAATTGCAGAACTCAGGAGTTATCACTTCAGCCAACTCTGGTGATAACAAACCTCATGTTCTTCTAGCAACAGGCCTATTTTGGCTATGCTAATTGCTTCACTGAATGACCTTAGGTTTGCTTTTTCATACTGTTATTTCATGGCCTGGTCTAGTACCTGATAGGGAATTAGGAAACTGGAGGGTGAAGCATCTGATAATGCCATGGTCAGGACATGGTTCTGCAAGAGAACAGCCCCAATGGCCACGGAACAGCATTCAGAGACTCTCCTCAGGACTCGAGGAGAAAGCTTTTACTTGTGCTGTAGCAGAATCACTTGGATGAGTGTACTCTTAATGGGATAAATAAAAGGCTGGATGGTCTAGTCCAAGGAGTGGGTGACTCAATGATCTTAGAGGTCTTTTACCACCTTAACAATTCTACAATTCTATAACAAGAGGGGGGAATAGTTTGATTTCTCCTTCTGTTCCCTAAATGAGAATCAGTAACCCATTCCCAGCGCTCTCTTAAAAACAGCAAAGCATGAGGAACTGCTGTGGTGTGAGATGGGAATTTCAGGTCATTACTAATCTGGTTGACATGCAAAGTGCTGAGGTAGAAACTGAAAGCCCAATTGCACATCCCAGCCCCCTGAGACATTTGGTCTCCCAGGAACCATTATTTTGTCTGTACAAACTATTGTTTCATAAAGAATATCGTGTTTCAGCAGAAAAGTCAAATGTGTCCTCTCATAACTCCATGTGGCTGTTAGCTTACTGCTGAGCTAATACTTTGCCACATAAATAAAACTGCACAAAAAAGAGAGAGCAGACTCGCAAAGAAACATGGGGGAAAAATATAATTCATTGGCGCTCAGGGCTGAAAAGCTAGAGAGCTTCTTTCCTTTCCTTTTTTCTTCCCTTTACCCTTACAAGTTGATGTGTATCCAAACAGCTTGAAAAGTACTTTGAAATACAACTTTAGTCAGCTATGATGAAGACATAAGAGGAGCTGATTTTTCCTTTGTGATGCTTTGTTTTCTTCTCTTTTATTCACTGTTTGCTTCAGCAGTGGCTGCAGGAGAGGATCCAAGTGCTTTCTCTTAGAATTTTTTTCTTGTTTTTGGTGCAGTTAAAGATATATTTCTTGAGTTACACTGATCAACAGTCACTACATACTGCTTTTGAGGCAACCTCAACTGGTGAGCTGAGAGGGTTTGAACCAAAATGCAAGTCTTAGACTAGGGAATCTGTAACACCTTACCTAAGGACTTTTTACTCTGATAAAAAAATGCTGCTTTGTGTGGAAAGAGGTGAAATGCTACGTAGCTGTTTTTATTTTTGTTGAATCAATTTCAAAAATGATCTAACATGTCACTGGGGATCAGTCAAGGGCAGAGCTCAAGGGCTCAAGACTCAAGGGCTCAATAAATATAGACAGAGCTGCCACTCAGAGACATCTAGAGAGCTTGTAGGACAGGGCCAACAGCAACTTCATGGAATTTAACAGGGGAAAAAAATGCAGAATTCTGCACATTATGTGAGTCATCACTGGACAGCTGGGGAGCAGCTCGGTTGAAAAGGACTTGGAGGTCCTGGTGGGCAAATAGCTAAATAAGAAATATTAGTACACCCTGCCAGCAAAGTGTTCTGGATTTCTGGGGCAGGAGCAGAGCCAGGAGTTGGAGAACAGTGTTATTTCTCCCTAACCCCTAGCCATTATTCCACAGCTACAATTCTGCATCTCATCCTGGGACACAAAAAAAGAAAGGCACTGGTAAAAATTGGCATGAATTGAGTTATGGGCCAAAAATACCTGAGTGGGGAGAGCAGGAACTGGAGTAATTGACCGGAAGATGCTGGGGGACCTGGGCTTGTTTGGCCTGGAGAAATAGCTTCAGAAGGAGGTAACAGCATCCTGCCGATACCTACAGGGTCATCAAGAAGTCAAAATTATTAAAACCAAGTTTTAAAGCTCTTTAATTCACATTTAACTTTAAGCTTATATTTGGGTTTTTTTCCTATTCATTACATTTTTTAATAAATATAGATATTTATGTATTTTTTTAAATTCTGATCTCTCTAATGCACTCACACATCTGTATATTTTTAATATATTGTAAAAAACTACTTAAAGCAGAACAAATACCTAACATCTTCCCTGTGCTGAGGTGTTTTGTAATATTAAAATGTGATTATCATTCATCCAATTTGTGGAGTACGTGTTATTTCATTTTATTTTTACAGCTATATGCAGTATTACCAACCATTAGCATTTAAGTATGAAATGATGAAATTTTTATGGCTACTGCATAAAATGAAATGGCACCAAAATTATGAGGTTTAACTCTGAACATTTAACAGAAATAAAAGGATTCAGTTCTGTGCTATTCCTCTGGCAGGGGGTGACATGAGTGCAGCAAGTGCTCCACAGTTTCTTGTGCACAACCTGGCCACGGGAGCTCCGTGCTGAGATGAGAACATGCACCACCCATTATTTGGGTTCACAGCTGACTCCATGTGAGTGTATTTTAATCCATATTGCAGCTTCCATCCTGCCCCTTCAGCCTGCTTGTTGCTGGCGGAAATCCAGCTCTGCACCTGCTTTGGAGGAAACCCCACAGTCTGACATGGCCTTGGGGCCAGGAAAGCATCAACCAACAGGAAGGAGAAACACAAATGAAAAACATCTGAAATATCTTCAGCCTGCATAAAGGAGAAGACCCATCAAAGCACTGTCTGCATCTGTTATCTGATTCCCAGCTGAGAAGAAATCTTCAGAGTCCAGCAGAGGGATTTCATGGGCTTCAAAGTGTCAGTAACCAGAAGTGATTGCTCCTTCTTTATTGATTTTGGGGACTTTCTTCATGTTCTTATTTAGGGTACACAAATAGCAGTGCAGCAAAGCTGCTGATGTGGTTGACATAAAAGTTACATAGAGGATCCTTCTGATCTGGGGCATGATTTATTAATCTTAATAAAATGGCACCATAAGATAAAACAGTCCTTTGGATCTGGACAAGGACCAAGGTTACAGTTTTCTTTGAAAGAATGTGTTGTTTACAGGCAAGGATTAATAAAAAGTTTGACAAAGTAAGAGAAATTAATATGTCTAGCCAGATTCTCAGTAGTATTGGCTGGCAAATGACAAATGAACCCTGAAAAGCTGCATAAATTTACAATACCTGAAAATCTTGCACCTTTTCATTAAAATAATCCAAAATCAAAAATTCTTTAAATTAAAGAGAATGATGTACCTTAGCACTGGAAGACTAAATAATTATGCCCAGTATTGATATGCATGCAGTTGGCTAGAAAAAGGTTTTCAGAATATTGGTTAAATGCAACACTGAACAATGTCTGCTAATATTAATTATTATTTTCACCATTATTATCTTGATAGTCTAGGAGAAATTTAGAGTAGGTCTAGCAAGCATTTTTAGAGAGCATTGATATGCAAATTAATTTCCCATGTAACATCATGCATTTTCGTGTGGCAATCTTCACCCTTTAAGCTTTTTCCATCAAAGAAAGAAACAATACTCTGTCCCTGAGGTATCCAATCAAAATTTGTGAACCATTTCAAATTTATGAATCAAGCACACACAGTGAAACCATTTACTGCATGTTGTATTAAGGGTGACTCCACTGTGCTTCATGGTGGGATTTTATTTTATTGCTTTTTTATTGCTTTTTAAATTATTTTCCTAATAATTCTTAATTACTTTTGCAATTAACTTTTTGACTATCGTTAACCACTAATTTTTTTCATAGAACTGCTCATTACAATTTCAAGAACACATTCCTCAATGGCAACAACTAACTTTAGCATTAAATATGGAAAAGTTAAAACTAAATTTTCATGTTTTCCTCTAACACTTACTTCTACACAGTTTTACTTTTAGTTCCCAGCTCATTGGCTGCTGATCATCACACCTTGTACATCATATTGCTGAAATGTACTGAGTTGTAGAGCAAGAGGTCAAGGCAAGGCTTTAGTTTAGTTGTTATCTATGTCTGGGCATTCAGATCTTAGATATCCCAGAGATCTCTGTGAAGCACTTTCCCGTGTGATTTTCCTTCATGGAAACGAGAGTATCAGAACCTCAGTACCTCTGGAACTGAACCTTTAATTCTTTATATCTGCACTCTCCATGTATGAAATTTAATATTATTCCACACCAGAGTTAACAATTTTTCTCCTGAAGAACAGATGCTGTAAAGAAAAATTCATTCATGCTTTTAGGCACCTCAGGCAGGTTTTCACTCACCTAATTTTAAATGTCTACAAATTAATTGTCTATACCTGAACTAGGTGGAATTTTTTTTTTTGTCTCTCAGAGACCTGGGAGAGAAATGGGCACTTAACTCCTCCTGAGGCAGACATTCATAACAAGACAGATAAAATGTGCAGTTTAAGTACCTGTTCTCTCTATGACTACAAAAGAAGTTCAGGCACAATCTGGACTGTACAGTTCAGATCTAGACATTTGCACAGCTGGATAGCTACAACACTGGGATGAGCTTGACATCCTGAGTTTACAGTGATGGCTGATGCTTCAGTTTCTACATAGACACCCTTTGGAAACTTTATGCTATCCATGTCTTTGAGCTATAATCTAATCAATATTTTAATAACCTCAGTTTTCACAGTTAGAAAGGATATTTCCCAAAGCTATATAAGCATGATCTTGTTTTAAATTAAGAATCTGGAGTCTGTTGTGTGCTGCAGAAACTCTGAGAGAAAAGTGCCATGATCGCATATAACTTCGTGACCCAAAGGGTGCCTGGTTATTTATTGACTAAATTCTGAATAAAATAGAACAAGTACAATGAGATTGTTTTATGATTACATTTTCACCAAACTATATGATTGTTTCTGGATTCAATAGAATTAGTTAAAAATAGCTCAAAGCACCATGAGTAAACAGACTAACACAGAGGAGGGAAGTGATAAAGAGCATCTCAGAATGGTAATGCAGTTTAGGCCAGGAAAAACTCCTTGTTGTGTACTTGAGGTAAAAGTAACTTGAGATAGTTTCAGGTTTTTTGAGTATTCAAAATTTCAGAAGGAAACAGGAAGTGTTGTATATACCCAAAGAAAGGATGACAGAAGTCTGTCTGGCCTCCATGTTACATGCTAGCATACATTTTCCATAATTTTTGGAATAGCTAACCTAATAACAATGAAAACTTTTATCTTCATTCCACATGCATTGTAGAACTCAAACTTTTAGGGCAAAAGTGTGTGAAAATCTTTTGAGCTCCAAGAAGGGCTCAAGGAGCCTTCCAAACAGCTGCATCCAGTAGGTCCTGCATTGCCTCTTTCCCTGTTCCTACTCACAAATGTTGATAGCTGAAAGTAGCAACTTTTCTCTGGAAAATTTTGATTTAATAGCTTGCTGTGAAAATATCCCTCTCCCAAAATTTATTCTAGAAAGAAATAATTCCAAGCTTTCTATCCTGCAGAATGCTAGACTCACAGTTCCACATAAGTTAAAGGAGAGACAGAAACTTGAATGTTGCAGAAGTCACAGCTGTGCTGCCAAACTCAGGGTCTGCTCTTTCTGCCGCATCTTTCAGGATCTTGTCAGCCCTTGGGAGTCTAACCCAGCAGTTTTTCTGATCCCTTGCCACCTTTGCTCAGACTCTCATTTCAGGTACAGCACTGAAAAACCAACAGAGAGGAAGAGCCTGAAATCAGCACCAGCTTGGATGCGCCAGCATCTCTCACTGCCTCTGCTCTGACTGCTTTAGAAAGATGGGGTTTGCGCTGGAAGGAACCAAGCAGGTTATGTTATTTTCAGCCAAAAAGAGCCATCCATTATGGAAAGACCATTATCTCTTGGGACCATGCCTCAGCAACCTGTTGCTTGAGGATTTCAGGGGAAAAAAGGATGGAAACAGATATTGAGGGGTGTGAAGAGGAAGCAGATCACACAGTGCCTGTCTTGCTGTATCATCTCTCAACCCTGTGGGTGTGGCTCATAGGGAAGAGTCTGCATGAACTGGTGGAAGTTGAATAATATCATGTCATCTGCTATGTAACTCTGTCAGTTGCAAAGGGAACAAAAAAATTTCTTTTTTGCATCCTATTTTACTCCTTGACGTTGCCTTCAGCGATTTTTTAAAATTCAATGTTACTACTCTTCAGTTAATGACTTCTGAAAAAAAGAAATATAAACTTTTATAACTTGAGTGATGATTTTTTAATAGTTGGCTACAATCTAAGCTTGCAACAAGTTCTTTTCAAATTTTTCTTTTTGGAAAAATTTTAATTTATACTCATTCCCAAAACAGTGTTCTTGCAATATCTTGATTAAAATGCCTTCAAAGTGTTGGTTTCACAAAGATTAAAGGAAAGACTCCCAGCTTACATGAGCTGTCACATCCTGTGGGCTGATAACATTTTCGATTAGTTGAATCTCTAATATTAACATTTTCTCTAGACATTCCTGATTTTCCTAGTGAGTTCCACTGTTTTGATTTTTACTTATACAAATAGAGAAGCCCTAAGGGGGCGAAACTGAGATGCCTTAAGCAGTCTCATTTTCCAATGGAAAAGACAGTCCTCCATCTTCTGAAAACTAGACGTCTCTAAGATGTCTGTTTATTTGGAGATGCATAAAATCTAAGCATGCAATATTCTATTTTTAATAAGGTTTTTTAAAACAATCTATTTTCTTCTATATGTATCAGTAAGGATTTGTGAAGACTTCATTTGTAATATCACATCTTAAATAAATTTAATTTCACTTTTTTTTCTGTGTGTCTATGATAAGAGCCCGAGTAACAAATGGGAAATTACCTTTCTGTATTCTTTACTTTTAAAGCACAGGGAAAATAATGAGGGAGAGCAGAAAGCAGAAAGAATATATGAACAAGTATTCACTTGTTACACATATATATAAATACATATATAGCAAGTATCTCCTTCAGTCATATTCACACAAGATAATGAGGTGATCCCACTGCCCCTTTCCTTTGAAGCTGAAAGAAAGGTTACATTTTTGCACACTTAAAATAAATGTCTGATTTCTGTAACATAAAAAAAAAATTAAAAAGGTGTTGCTCAAGGGAAGCCATCAGCACTTGAGAGAACCATAATCCCCACCATCTGCTACCACAGAGACAGAGCAACTCTTCACAGCTTTTGTTGCAGTCCTCAGGCTGCAATTGTACTGCAACTGGGGGTGGTCACAGTAGACCTGAGCAATTTTATGTCTTTACTGCTTATTCCCCTGCCTGCCGCCACCTCTCTTCCTTCCTCCTCTGCCCATTTTTTTACTGTAATAGGCAAAATCAGGGCAGGGAAGGGATTGTATCTTTCTGATCTTTAGGCAACCTGCTGCCACCAACAGAAACATGAAATACACATTGTATTTTGAGTCTGTAGGCGATGTCCTCTAGGCTGAGATTCATTTCATTTAATTATAGTTAACTGAAAAGCACCCAGTCTAAAGTATCTATTTAGGCTCCTCCTATAGATGATTAAAAAAAAAGATAGCTCCAAAGGTGATTCATCCTAAACTACAATTGGCATTAATCCCAAAATAAGTTCTCTGTGAAATTAATTCTCCGGTCTGATATGAAAAGAGCTCAGGCTCCAATTTGGAGCAGACACTAAGCACAGACTTTACCCAAGTAAACGCAGTCAGCTCCAATGCAGATGTCCTTTCTTGAGGTGACTGAGCAGATTTCCTTTACAGCAAATAAAAAGAACAGGAATTTTTGATTCCTCCCTTCCTAATGTAGATCATGGAGTCATAAAATGTCTTGGGTTGGAAGGGACCTTAAAGCTCATCCAGTTCCAGCCTCTTGCCATGGACAGGGACACCTTCCACTAGACCTGGTTATTCAGAGTCTCCCCCAACCTGGCCTTGAACCCTTCCAGGGATGGGGAGTCCACAGCATCTCTCAGATACAGAAAGATTGTAATATTGGAAGTATTTCCCTTCATCAATGGCAATTATTAGCTTGTATTTAGACTCTTTTTTAACAGATTTATAACAGTTAAAACAGATTTTTAATGGTTAAAAGAGGTGAATTGTGTTTCTAATTTCCAGGAGGCTAAAATTTAATGAGATTAATCTGGGCTTTACCAGCTGTCCCACACAATTCAAAATCATGTGAGCAGTGCCACCATCTTCAAAAGATCAGTCCCCTTTGCCAGACAGCCACTGACCAACACCATCCCTTTCAGGTTTTAGGAGGCACAGGTTTTCATGTGCTCTCCAGAGCAGCACACAGAGAGCCAAAACCTGAAATCACTGCTTCGTCTATCACATCAATGTAAAGACACAACCAATCCTTTGAGGCCTCTGAGTTAGTGAAAGAGATCAGAGGAGAATTTAAACCTACAGGGAAAATGTGTGTGTCTTACTTGAACTGCCTGGGAATGTTCACATGGCACAACTTTCAAATGTCCATGGCACCTAATTTTCATAGGCTGGTTGGCTCATGGCAAAAATATTATGTGAGCTACATGTTTGCAAGGACACTTGTTCACCACAGTGTGCATTGAAATAAGTGCTAGTTCATTATAATCTTTAAAGCATCTTAACTTCATTGGCATTTAAGTATTAGATTGAGCTTTATCTCAATGAGGTCATTAAAGAGAGTTAAATGTATGGGAGGATAGCTCCTCAGCCTTATTTCATTGCAAATTTTATAGTTAATTACTGGGACAAAACACTAAATAAGAAGACAAACAGTACAAGTTAAAATGGAAGGTTCTCTGGCAGATATAGCTTTATAAAAATGTTTAAGTCGAATGCTAAGAACTCATTCATAATAAAAAGCAATTTCCCAAGTATTATATTCTATCTCTGTTATGGTTAAACACCATAAATTAGCAGCGAGCATTCCAATTCAAATTACTTGTGTTCTTCAGTATTCTTAAAAATCAGTCGAATCAGAAGTCCGCGAGCGCTTCAATGGAAGTAATAGAAGACAATTTAATTGACAGAAATGTGTTTTAGATAGTACTTCTTATCTTCAGGCAACACATTTTATTACCTAAAACTTCATTACAGTGCACAAAAAAGGAGAAAGAGAAACATATGTTTACTTGTAGTGAACCATGCATTTAAAATGATAACAGAATTGATTCCTTCCTGCATTTTTTATCTTTACTGTATACATTATGACCTGTATGCTGAAATGTGAAAACCTAGAAATTTCTGGTGCACTTCTGCATTTTCCAGGAAAAAAACCCAATAATGTTCTCAGTAGGATATTTTTTGCATTGTTGAAATGTGCATTGTTTTCCTAAGATCAAATCTAAAAGGAAAAGAGCCCCTATATCCTCCTCAGTAGTTCTTCTGTCAGATCTTGTAGCTATATTTTCCAAAAAAGACAGTTTGGTGTTTCAGGGGGAATCCCCAACACAAGAGTAAGGAAGGAGAAACATTGGTTTTCAAGTGTAAGTACTGTGTGTGAAGTCAATTTTAAAAGTAACAGGTGACATCACTGGTTTTGATCCTGTATTATCAGCAGGGAACAACATACAGGTTCTGAATCCACTGCCAACAATTATCTGCAGATTTTTTTCAGCTGTTTCTGAGGGATAAGAATAATGCCCAGTTTCTAGTGCTCCTGGAGTGGGGCTTATGAAACAGCCTCTAGCACCCAAAATTACTAAAAAGAAGGATTAGATGGTATGCTAATGACTGGAAATAATAAAAATAAACAGCTCCACAATCTAACAACAGCCCTTTTCCCAGTCATTAGCATACCATCTAAAATTACTAAAAAGAAGGATTAGATGGTATGCTAATGACTGGAAATAATAAAAATAAACAGCTCCACAATCTAACAACAGCCCTTTTCCCATTATGACTTACAAACTGGTAGTGTTTGTAAGTTTCCATGAGCCATCAGAAGAGGTTGGGTCTAAAATGGATATTCCAGTTCTTAAACATATGAAATAATTCAAGTCTGTTTGGGGACTATGAACGGAAGTTAGAATAAACAAGGTGAAATGTATAATTCAGGACTATATTCAACAGTCTTAATGCCACTGACCATAGAAGCACAGAATGGTTTGGGTTGGAAGGGTCATTAAAAATCATTTGGTTCCAACCTCCTGCCATGGGCAGTGAAACCTTCCATCAGAACAGGTTTCTCCAAGTCCCACCCAACCTGGACTGGAACAATTTCAGGAATGGGACATCCAGAACTTCTCTGGGCAACCTGTGCCAGGGTCTCACCATGCTCCCGGCAAAGAATTTATTCTTAATACCTAATTGTAGTCTACTTTCTTTCAGTTTAAAATCATTCCCCTTGTCCTATCACTATGTGATCCTGCAAAAACTCCCTCTCCAACCTTCTTGTAGGCCCATTATAGGTATTATAAGTAGCAAAACAAAACCAATATAAACCAAAAAAATGCTTTTCCTTCTTACCAGACCCTTTAAGGGTCTGCATCTCAGTTCTTACCCTCATGGTACAGGAGGATCACTGACAGTCACATAGGAATTAATTGACTTTGTCTCAGTACTCTAATCGTATTACAGTTATTAATGCAATGTATTACAAGTTTTAATCACAATAATTGAATTGCAAGCCATTTAATGGTTCGGCAGGGGTACACAGGAAACAAAGTGACCTTGATTGCTTTATTGGTCGGTTAGAAGCAAACAGTGCAGGCAACAAGGACACAGATGTGTGACAAAGAATATAAAGCTTCTACATGACTATTGAATCCACTAGTGAGAAGCTGGGAGCAAAGCAGACAGTCACCTATGTAGAACCCCGGGCTGTGTTATTGTAGTTAAATATTAGTACAGTCCATTGATTGATGGCGGGAAATACAGAATATATATGGAGGGTAACACTTCTTCTATTGGGATAGTTGAAAACTCCATTAGAATACAGTGATCAGTTCTAGAAAATATACAGAAAAAACCCAAACCAACCCAAAACAAAAGAAAACAATAAAATGAAACCAAAACTAAGCAGGTAAACAACAACAACAAAAACCCTTTAAAAACTGTAGAAGGTTTAAAGAAAAACAGAAGGTATAATGAAAAGAATGAAAAATAATGAGAAATCGAATTCCTGTATTGACTCCTGCATGACATTTGAGCTGGCTGACTCCAGCAGTCTGAAGGCTGCTGTATTCCTGAGACACAATTATCTACATTATTAAACATGTTGGCCATTTAGGTTGAATCCAGGTTGCTTACAAACACTGCCTGCTCCTGTGTGATTGTCGGAAAACCCATCTGACTGAAATCGACCTCAGGACACACAGGGGGAGAGGGAGCAATATTTCCCCTTGGACTTTGCCCACAGAGTCAGATTCTGTGTGGCTCAAACGCAATATTATTGCTAAATATTAAGAATTGTTTACCCTCTTGATCTAAAGCTCTGTCTCAAGGACCTCCCAAAACACAACATGTCTAAAGGAAATGGGTTTAATGGCCCCTCAAAGTGCGGCTGCCATTGGTGTAGATGGCTAATGGAGGCTGGACTCTGAACCTGCAGACAGCACGGTTAGGAGAAATAAATCCCCCTGAGAGTGACCAGTGCAATTTCATTTTCCTTCAGGAGGTCATTGTTCTTTTCTTTGCCATAGTTTTAGTCTGTATTAAGTCCTTGTCTTTTTTTTTTGTTTTTGTTTTGTTTTGTTTTTTGTTTTTTGTTTTGTTTTGTTTTGTTTTGTTTTTAATTAGGAGGGATTTAAGTGTAAATAATAAGATATCAATACAACTTTTTGTTTAAGATCTGAACTCTTTCATAGTGGGTTTTGGTTTTTTTTTCCCTCATATTTTTATGCAAATGTCTAGAAACAGTTCTCCATGGTCAATACACATTACTAGTCTGTTGTTACCGTCAATGTCCTGATCCTATTCTCTTTGAAGATATCTGCTATTTGCAGAGGATAATTACTGGAGTGAAAGAGTAACATGGGTTGATGTATAAAAAAATAAGCAACAATAAAATGTTGCTCTTGGAAAACACTGTACAAACATCACTTAATTCCATTTGTAGCAGCCTTATGGAGCTGCTAAATTCCCTTCCTGCAGATGGAAGTGCTGAGGCAAAAAAATGGTGAAGAATTTTCACTGTGCTGGGGCATTGATTCAAACAAAGCTTTGAGGTTTGACTCTTTCTTTAAGGGTACTTTCCCACAAGCACCAGAAGGCTCTGCAAGCTCTGGAACTTGTATTTCTTACAAAAACTAAGCTGTGTGATTTTTTTCCTCTCTCCTGTAAAGAAAACTCTCCCTGTGGAAGAAGTTCTTGGTTTCAGGCTCTTTAGCAGCTGAGCTCCAGCAGATCCCAACCCGTCCCTTCTGGATCCCCAAGAAATCTTTTCTCCCTTCCCTACAAAGGTCTGGATGGTATGGCACCTTCTTTCTCCCAGTGGGCCACACTCAAACAGCCTCTGTGTCTGTGCCTTCTCCTTCTATTAATAAGCTTTTCTCCCCATCTTCTGAGCTCTTATTTTCCTTGAAGAGCCCAGCTTTCCCCCTTGAGGTCCTGTTTGGAGCCAGAACAAAGCCAAGAGGCAGCTTTCCTCTTTCTGTTTTTATAAGAGTGTAACATCTGATGCCCAACAGGCTGCGAGCAGATGGATAACCCAGACACCATCCATCATGCACGGCCACAAAGTGACTCTTAATTCTGCGAGTCCAGTCCATCTTGGGAGGCTGAGATAAGGGAGGCTGTTCCTCAAAGAGCCCGTAAGCTTTACTTTGGTGAAAACTCTGAATGTTTTACTGTTGCTCATAAAAGGAACCTTTCATACAGTTTTGCACTGGATTTGGTTTTTCTGTGTGAAGCTTTTAACCGATGGAATAATTCATAGTGACTTTTTAATTTAGTGATTTAGAGCAACTTGTCCCTTTCTTTCCAGAAATAAATATTTAGTCTTCCCTAAGTAGTTGCCTTTTAATTGTGCTAATGCATCTGGCCACATGGCTGCTTTGCCTTCAAGCTTTTCTGAATTTTTCCTTTAAGAACATTAGCTGAACTTCCTTCTCAGTGGAATTACAGCTTCCTGAGGACAAAAGTAGAAGCAACATAAGTTCACTATTTAATAACAGCTGCACATTGAAGGGACAAGCAAGGCTGGAGCTTCTGAAACACAACTCTCCAACTGAGCATCACCCTGGGAGCGCCCTAAGTTGATCTGGAAGTGTTAAAACAGTTTAAAAAGTCAATGATAATCTACATTTAGCGCACCAGCATAATACGTAAACAATTACTTGCTTTTATAGAAGAAATATTTTGAAAGCTGTTTTAATTAAGTCTAAGAATGAACCTTCCTTGCTTATACCATTTTTGCCACAGTGCTGTCAAAATGAGTCAATCAAGTACCTGATTTTCTTACAGATCACTGTTCAAGCTCCCTGGGTTGGGCTCGAGCCTGGTGCTGTGCCACTCCACTTCCGGACTCAGGGAAATGGGAAGCTCAGCAGAGAGCAGGATTCAAACCCAGACTTTCTAAAACAATTTCCTTCCTGTTTTGCACCTGCTCTTTGACTATCTCAAACTGGCAGTCAGCTACTAGCAAAGCAAAACTGAACACTTTAGCAAGAAGGCATCTGAAATTGAACTCAAGACTCTGGGTAGAGAAAAGCTTTGGTCTCTTTACAGTATTTTCATATAGATATTCATATATCTAGTACATGTATATATTCTCAAAACATTCGATTTTAAGAGGAAACCACTTATGCGATGATTATTTTTAAGAGAGTTGAGAGGTTTTCTGTAATTATGCTACACTCATAGAATCATAGAATCCTGTCACACATCTGTTCATTACATATCTGTGTCTCTGTAGCTAATCATCTAGAAATTCATCACATGAAATATATAAACAAGGTAGTTCCACAACATTCACAGCCTATCAGAGAGGCTGGCAATGCATATTTGATTTTTGACCAAAGTAAATATTTCTGTTAAAAGACATTTTATTTCATTTTCATTCTCCATATTTTGATACTAGAACTCCACATGCACAAAGATTTTGAAAGTCTTTTCCAACCTAAACAATTCTTTATTTCTAAGCTGCTGATGTGTGGCTGGATGAGCAGACTGATATGGGCTGAAAATTGTCTGAAAGGCAGCTCCAGGGAGTGGGAATCAGTGTCACAAAATCGAGTTGGAGGCCAGTAACTACCAGTGTACCCTGGGGGTCAACACAGGGTCCAGTCCTGTTTAACATTTTCATTACTGATCTGCACAAAGAGGGAGAATGTCCACTCAGCAAGGATGCAGGGGATAAAGAACCAGGAGGAGATGCTGAAATGCCAGAGGAATGTGCTGCCATCCAGACGGACCTCAAAGGCTGGAGAAATGAGGCGGTGGGAGCCTCATGGAGTTCAACAAGTAAAAAATCCTGCACCTGGGAAAGAACAACCCCAGGCACCAGGACAGGCTGGGGGCTGCCTGGCTGAAACAGAGATTGACAGAAAAGGAGCTGTGGATCCTGGTGGGAGCCAGGTTGAACAGGAGCCAGGCAGGTGCCTTTGCAGCGAAGATTAATGGTATCCTGGGCTGCATTAGATAAACTATTGCCAGCAGGCTGAGGAAGGTGATCCTTGCCTTCTCCTCAGCTCTGCTGAGGCCACACCTGGAGCTCTTTGTATTCTCTAGATGTTAACCAAGATTCACTGACATTCTCCAAAAATTCTCTCCAAAGCTTTGCTACTGATCTGTGATCCTGAGTTCACCTCATGTTAACTTTAAGTGCTAAATGGAGGTTAATTGATGGAATTGATGGAGTTGATGCAAGAGTTTATATCATACATCCATCTATCAGGAATTTAGCAATTACATACTCCTCTTGTTTTCAAAGAAAGGAGATATTCTTCATTAGAGAATTATTCAGGCTTCATAGGGCCCAAATCAGACTTTGGAACAACCTTTCTCTAAGTGAACCTTACAGGAAGCCTAAACCTGCTAAACTCTTAAATTAGATCCCTCAGTTGTAGTCCTTAAATGAAACTGAATAAATCAGACAGACTTCTTTTTTTTTTCTTTTTTCTCCCATTAGTGTCCTCCAGACTAAGTAGTTCAAGTTTTCAGTTTTGTTTGCTTTTCTCACACCATCCCTCATTAAAATCTGGGCTCTGCAACTTTTGTCCTAATGAAAATTGCTATTTGAAGTAATTTATTATGCACAAATTAGGATTGGGCCCTATGAACAAAGGCATATATTTGCATTTGGATGACTGTATTTGTGCACAGCTTAATCTCCGTGTGATTTTATTTGAGATCTCAGGGACAGTACCTAATATTTTCCTTCAGAATTGTCATAAATAAATGAACTAGGGATAAAATACTGAACTGATTTTTGCAATTGTTTAATTACCGCAACTGATGAAAAATACATAGCCATAGAATTCTGACAAATATCTTCAGCTCACAGCTGGCAAGGTCACAAGGCCTGAACTGAACTGCAAAGTTATGGGTATTAATCTCTCCTTGAGTTAATACAGCCTAAATTCTTAAAGGAAAACAGCTTGCCTTTGGAGTCAGAATGGCACAACAGTTTAGGGCAGAATGACAAGCTCTTAAAGTTGATCTGAAGTGGTTTATGGCAACGCTGCCCCCATTAAAAAATCTAGCACTCAGCAGGCGGTAATTACTGCACGTCTGAATGAAGTGCAGGAATGGCGGATGATTTACCATAGAATGGCTTGGATTGGAAGGGACCTTAAAGATCATCTAATTCCAACCCCCCTGCCAAGAGCAAGGACACCTTCCACTATCCCAGGTTGCTCCAAGCTCCATCCAACTCGGCCTTGAACACTTCCAGGGATGGGGCAGCCACAGTTTCTCTGGGTAATTTGTGCCAGGGCCTCATACACGTTATTTATTACACTGAGCAAACTGCGTGTGAGCAAGAACACATGCCAGCTGAAGGGTGGAACTCAGAGGCGATAATTTCTCAGGCTATTCCTCTTTGATCTGCAAGACCTTGTCTACATTTTCATGAACCAGGATGCTAAAAGTTTTGTCATAAGTGCAGGGTGAAAGATGCTGATCTTATAATGGTATTTTCTGCCCTGACACAGCTACAGATTTAAAAATAAAGAACACATGGGAGGATGTCCTATTTAAAACAGGGCATTATTTAGAAACAAGGCAGCACAGCCTGAATTATCCGAGCTGCTACTGCATCCAAGTCCCTGTGATCTTAAACAGATCATGTCCCCTGCATCTATTAATTACATTGCAAATTCGCCTGATTGTGCGACTGTCTAACAGATTCAGTGCCATGGCTCTAAATTCTGTTAATTACAGTTCTGCCAGATGGGTGTCAGAAAAGGGAACGAACTCCAAATTTCTGTAAAAAGTTAAGAGAAAAGAAATGTCATCCTGTTTTTCATGTAGCAAATGTTAAACCAGATCCTAGTCTGTATAAACTGACCAGCTCTCTTGCTGGTGTTGGACTGATTCTCACCAGCTGATTACATGGCCCAGTGTTAAAAGAATAGGTGATTCATGGAGCTTTTATATTAAACATTCATATGATGTTCTCTAACATAATTTAATAGGTACTTATTGAGGGCCAAGTTTCCGTCGGTGCCTAGTAAGTATACTGACTACTAACAATTAACAGATCTACTTGGAAAGCAGTAATCTTCATATATTCCCCCTGCAAGATTTTTAACTGTTAATGGAAGATTAACAATTGCTGTAAAATGGATCTGTAGTCCTCAGTTTTTGCCCATTTTTTATCCTCAGCACAGCAAAGAAATGATCATAAGAGACTCCAGTTTCCATCACAAGGACCCCCAGGGAATATCCCAGGGATGACTGCAGTAAGGATTTTCTCAGGTAAAGCAGCCCATGGTTCTTGCTAAACAAGTGGGAAATTGTGTTGATATTTTAGTCTGCAGCAATTTTTGCAGGGATTTTTCTGTCCTTGTTTTGTGTTCTGCGATCATGGAAATCAAAGGTAACACACTATTGCAGGGTACACAAGGGTCTGGAAGCACAAAGAGGATTTTTTTCTGCAGTGTTGAGATCCTCTGAGTCTGAGCAGTCTGGAAAAGGAATGTTGTGTAAACTGGGGAATGAAAGCTTCAGGTTTTGCTGGAAGTGGGGGTAAATCCCTATGAACAGCCACAGAAATTTCTTATAAACAGGTTTGGGATCTGAGCACCAGCCTCGTTCATCCTGCAGCATCTGAGGGCACATCCTCCTCCCAGGGTTCCCATTTCTCACCTGTAGTATTCCTGGCAAAGAGAGCACTAAAGGAAAGTTTGTGTCTTTTATGTGAGAAAGGGCATTAAAAACACAGCCCAGGGTCTGAATAACACTGACTCACACTGAGGGAACCCAGCCACGCTCTGCTGATACTGAATGTTTCACTTTCCCCAAACGAATGAACTAATTCACTACTTCTGAGAGGACAAAAGAAAAAGAAAAAAAAAAAGCCCTAAAACATTGGTGGATTTTTATTTTTATTCATTCTTTTATGTCTGCTAGTGGGAAGTCCTGACAGGCCAGGCTTTCCCTGAAACAATGCAAATGAATGGCTGAACACGACACAGTTATCGGTGCCTTCATCCTTCGTGGGCTGCAAATGCAGCAGAACTGTGCATATTTAGTGTCTGCGAGGTGCCTTGGATAATGATCTTCCTCTGATGCAGTATTATTGCTGTTTCTGGCAGGATCTAGAAGAGCAGGCTAATTGCACAGTGTCAGGTGGTAGGTGTGTTACTGGGTAAAACTCTGGGCACATCAGCAGAGCCTTTTACAATATAATAGGCACATATTAGCCAGCCAGGTAATATGGCCGGAAAAATTTCACCACTTACTATTTGCTTTAAGTTCAGGAGGCCTGAATGTAAACTAGGAATAAAATGAAGACTTTTGTTTCTTATTATGGCAGTGAACGAGGAAGAAATTGCACTGTTTAAAGAGTCCAGTCCCTTCACTTTATTGATTTTATCTACTTTAACACCTATTCCTTGGAAAAATGCCATTTGTCGTTTAGCTTTTCCCAGGCTGGTGATACCAAGGAGTCTTTCAAATCCCATCAGAATCACCAGGAGTTGAATTCAATCATATTAGGGCTTGATCCTGAAAGATGCAAAACATTCTCTTGCATAGGACATGGAAGGATGTGGCCCCGGGTTTTAAAAGCTTTGTAGAAAAACAGTGTCAAAGCAGATAGCAGTGCTAAAAAATTGATAAGAAAAATTCTTATATTCTATCTTACCCACTTGAATTAAATCTAGTTAGTCCTCTCTCCAGAAACCAAGAGACTGATATACCAAGAATCCCAAAAAGGCATTTCTCTATTAACCTTGAATATATGAGGGAGGTGCTTAGATACTAGATGGCAGTATAAAACCTTAATAAAATTCATTTTAATAATGACATTTTAAATAACCATGCAGTACATTATCAATATACTTGCCGGGTTAGCAGAGGAATTAATTTAATTTCACCATCATCCTGTGTATTCCAAGCATTCAAGGATTCCTTTAGAACAGATACAAACTTTTTGTATAATATTCAGATATTAATGAAACCTTCAGATAGACTCTACTTTCTCCCTAAATTTAGTAATTTCCATAATTGCAGGAAAGAAAAATAGAGTGTTATTTTATATCAATATTCAACAAGTATCTTCATTACAATCAGGAAAATTTTGTTACTGGTAAAGTCCTTAAATATAATTTCTCTCTGCATTGTTACCATGAATGAGAGCAATAGAGAGAGGAAATTGCCCCAGTAAATCTGATGCTGAAATATAGATTGTTGATAATTAGTAGTCTTATATGCTCTTTCTCGTTTGGGCCAATCCATTTTTATTTCACCAATATGGGAAACACATCACAAATCCAAGACTGATTGCAGAAACCTAAAGCTGAAAAATATATTGCATTCAACAGATGGTGGTTAAGTTAGATAATAGAACAGAGTACCCTGCTAAAGAGATTTATAGCCTTTTTATTGCTCATTCTGGGGCATGTTAGCATTCTCCATCTATGCTCATAAGGCTCTTTCATGGCAATATCCATAGTTCATAGACTAATTCTTAGAGCATTGTTACATTTATCTAATCCAACCTCCCACATAACACAGGTCAGGGCATTTCATTAAGTGTTTCTTGCACCTAGAAGCACACTTTTATAGCAGCTATCATAGCAATGGTAAACTGCCAACACCTTTCTATCAATTTATGCTCTGTTACAGTGAACTTTCACTGCCCCAGCCCAAAGTGCTACCCACTGCCATTTACTCTCAACAGCTCGTGGCTGCACTTTCACTCTCCCAGCTGCTGGTTCTGTAGATTTATCAAGTAGAGCCACGAGAAAGGGCAGAAACAGAACGTGCATGATGCTAAGTTCAGATGAATACAGAGTAAGTAGTAGTAAGACAGGGTATATTAAGTAGGAAATACAAGTCAAGGAAGCTGCAGTTGAAGGGCTCTTGAGCATTTTGCTAGGAAAGGTCCTCTAACCTTTGTGCATGGTGCATTTCAATTGGATGTCAAAGCCTCTCGATCTACAGCTCTACTGAACATAAAACAAAACCCACTTGAAAACTAGATGAAAACAAGTACTGCTTGGTATTAATATTGTGGAATGGGTTTTTTTTTGTTATGTTTCTTATTTTTTTCCCAACCGAGCAAAACTTTTCAAGTCATCTATATTCCACAAGTAACAGCACTTGCCTTTTCGACTCTCTACATATTTTATTTTTCCATGAGGTTTTGCTTTCTGAACTGGCACGAACAAAGTCACATGTAAAAGGAGTATTTGCTGACGTGGTAAGGCTGCATATTTTTTTGCAAATACACCCGCTGTTGCTCTGTGGCACGCCGACAGATAAGAAAGGTTTCATCTAAAAGCTGCTTAGCTTTTTCAGCACACCATGTTTGTGGCGCGTCTGGTGGGACACATCAAATCAGCCCAGCAGCACCTTCAAACCAGACTTGTAAATGTGTGGTCAGGCTGCAAACTGCTCTGCAAACACCTGCCCAAACCTGAATGTCGTTTAGCATAGGAAACCAGGCCCACACACCCCTCACATGGCCATCATGCTCCTGTCTCTGCTGTAGACAGTGCAGCAAAAGGACCACAGAGGATGGGAGGGACTGAGTGTAACAGGTACCTCAAATGAGCTTCAAAATAGCTTTCTGCAGTGTTGGCTGTGATCCCTATTCACCATGTTTACACAAACATTTTGTTGGTTTTGTACTTTTACATATTTTTCCAAATCCACCAGTTGGCTTTCATCTCTAAATCCAAGAAACAAACCTCAGAGAGGGGTGGGCAGTTTTTCCATTACACTGCCTACAGCTCAGCGCATAGTGGATCCCTTATCACCATGTCCAGATGTTATAGCCAAAAAAATAATAAATGACAGAATTTATTTAACTTCCAAGGATTGTTGTGCTGGATGGCTCCATATTCTCTCTCATGTCTGAGACTGGGGGTCGTTGTAATATCTCAGCATCTCAAAAGTATCCATCTAGTGTCTGCAGGAGGAAGAAATGTATTTTATTTTCCTACAAATGAGAAAGGCTCTCAAAAAGTGGTGAGTGAATTTCCAGGTTCTTATATCTGGAAATATCACCAAATGCAAGAAACCCACTTTCATTGTTCTTAAATGCAGTAGTTCTCAATAACATCATTAGTGAAACTGTTGTACTGAAAGAAAGTAGACTATTTCAAAATAGATTGGGTAGTCAATGAGGAACACTCACCATTTTATTAGACATTAGAGCTTAGGTGTAACATGTCTTGAGTCAAACTGAAATAGTCCATTTCTGTCAGTAAATTTATAATCTAGCTCATGATGGGCTGGATTTCACTTTGAAATGTTTTACACATCAAACCCAGTACTGGTATCATCCTTATTTCCCTCGATCTGTACCTAAATCCAGAATCACCCAACTGATCCACACCAGGGAAATCCCCTTATTTCCATTAGTGTGCTTACCCCCAGTAAGTTTATTGTCTTATTTTACACTCATTGTAAGAAGCAGGAATAAAATAATTGCATTTTCTTTTTTTTTTTTTTTTTTCAGTTACATGTTGTTAAACTCGCCATGTCAATGCATTCTCTTCTGGTTTGCCCAGAAAAAGGCAATTAGCATAAAGTCAAAATGCTAAATGCACAACCAGGGCATATTTTTAATTGCTTTTAGTCACTTTTAGAAAAGTAAAGGAACCAGGCATTTTCCTTTAGTTCCTTGTCTCATCAGATTTCAGATTCCCAACATAAATTACAGGCTATTTGTACACAACTGTGGGTTTCCTTTCTGAACCAGCTGGTCCTGACTCTGCTGTCTGTGTGAGCTTATGCAGATCACCCCTCATGTTGTATCTGCTTTTTGGCATCCAGTGAGGGACAAAAAACTACCAAATACCTCATTTTTTAAAGGCTTCCTATTGACAGGTAAGTTTTGGTTACAATGGCAGAAGTGATGTCCAAGCTCCTGACAAAAAGTTTTGTAATTGCAGAGTTGGCAACAAAACCCGATTTAAACACGAGAGCTGTAGTGAGAGCTCTGACCCCATGGCTTTCTGTAAGTGAAGGCTTAATCTAATACTAGAGGCACAACAAAATTCCAGAGCTAGGAATGGAAGCAAGGAAATTCGAATAAGATAAAGTAGGATTTTAACATTAGCTCTAAACCATCAGAATTACTTAATACAAAAAGCAGTGTTTTCCTTTCTTTGAAGAGTTTTAAATCAAACATCACTATCTTTCTGAAAGATCTCCTTTAAGTCAGCCAGAAGTCATTGGTCAGGCTTAAGACAGGAATTACTGTGCATCATTTTGTCATATAGAATCATAAAACCATTTAGGTTTGAAAAGACCCCTAAAGATCATTGAGTGTAACCATTAACCCAGGACTGGCAAACCCACCATTAAAACGTCCCCAGGTGGCACACCTACAGATCTCTTAAATACCTCTGACTCCACCCCCACCCTGGGCAGCCTCTTCCAGAACTTAACAACCCTTTCCATGAAGAAATTTTTCCTAATATCCAACCTAAGCCTCCCCTGGTGCAATTTGAGTCCATTTCCTCTTGCCCCGTCCTTTGTTACCTGGTCACCACCTGGCTACAACCTCCCATCAGGGAGCTGTTGAGGGAAATAAGGTCACCCCATAGCTTCTTTTTCTCCAGGCTGAACTCCCCCAGCTCTCTCAGCTGCTCCTCATAGGACTCGTGTTCCAGACCCTTCATGGGACCCTTATACATAAGGTCAGAGGAGACAACGGGTTTTTTGAGCCATAAAATGGAATTTCATTATGGTCGTGCCAAAAGGTTGATGAAACACATTAAACCCTCATGTTTAAGCCAACGGATGTGACATGGCAATCTAACTTCAGCAAAAAAACTATTTAACATACCTAAGCCATGGACCCAGTGTTTGGCTCTGCTCCCCACCACCTCAACCAGTGAGGAAATCTTGAGCCTTGAACCCGATGCTCTCTCACCCACCACTGACTGGGATGATGCCTCTTCTGTACATTCAGCATGGTTTCTACAGTGATTGTCTGTTAAATTGTGTTTTCCTGTGCCATTGGATACTACAAAGAGAGCCTCATGCAGCATTCAGTCACAAGCTGCTAATAGCTGCTGATTCTCCCTTCCACAGAAACATACATTAAAGAGGAGAAGATATTATCAGACCCGTGCTGAGATTTAGAAGTCCTCTGTGTGGGTGTGAGAAGAGAGAAATTGAAGGAAGAACAAGAGGGGTGATAAAGAACAGATACAATCTCTTTAAAATTATGGCCATTGAAAGGAAAAAAAATCCCGGATCAATTTTGGGATGGCAAACCCTCCATCTGAAATTTGTCTCCTTTTTGCCACTGAAAAAGTTCTCCTGGTGGGAGATACTTTATGATATTATTTGTTTGAGTCTAGACCTGGTTCCCAGCTTACTGGAAATCTATATTTGCTGCAGATTGCCTGCTTTATGCTTTTTATAAGGCACAGCTTTTTTCAAAAGGCTCGGCTCCCCCTGATGTCCGTGGGATATTTAGTGTTTGACTATAATGTGAGTAAAATTGGACCAATGCTGAGAAAAATCTCTCTCCCATATGCCATAATGAAACCCCCTCATGTGTTTATGTGTTTTTTAAGGCATGTTAAGTGATTATGATGGGGCAGACACTTTTAATATATAAATCTCTAGAAAATGACAGAACATTTCTGAAGCCTCCTGAGTGGGTAGGAATCCTGAATCAACTGTTATTTCATATTTAATCCCATTCCCTTTCTCCCTAGAACTAGGCAATCCTGATTAGGCTCTACTTTTTAATAAAAGAACAAATTCAAATAACAAATGCAAGTACAGTACTGTGCTCCATATAAAATTTACATTAGAGCTTTTCTGAGAAAATATTTAATGCTGTGCTTGAAGTAATTTTATTTTTACAGAGTGCTGCTCGTTAAAAGTTGTAAATCCCTTTCTGTGTTGCTGAGGTTGTGTCTAGCTCCCAGTTAAATGGAAATGTATAATCCTTCTCACTCATTTGCTTTGCTTAAATCGTGGTTGTCTCTCTGGGCTCAGTCCTGAAAGGTGCTGGATTCTCCCCAGCCAGGAAGACAGAATTAAAATCAGACCTTTCTCCTCATCTAGTTGTTATTTCACTTTCCTGAGAAAAATTATTTCCTTCTCCCCTCCATTCCTTCTCCCCCCTGCCCATCTTCTACATTCTGGATGAAGGAACAGAGAACAGTTTCCCATTCTCCCTCCTCCATCCATCCCTGGAGCAGCAAAGCTGAAGCCATGGGAGAGGCTGAGCGTGGTGTGCACTGTGCATTTTCTGTGGGTGTGAGGAAGACCATGAGGCAGGTTGAGACTTGGAGGATCACAATCTCTCTCACATCACAACTTCTTCTCCCCCAGCCACCAGGCAAGTGGGTGTGCCTAAAATGAGCCTGAAATCCAATATTTCAGAGATATTCTATCATCTATCTCTGTGGGGGTTTGATGCCTAACCACATCAAAACCCATAAACCACCCCTGAAAATTGGCAGCATCTGGAACCTCCCATTATTTCTCCCTCCAAATTTTTGCTGCAGAAATAGAGAAATAATTAAACCAGAGCAAAGTCACAAGGGGAATGTGACTCATGCTTTATTTGCCAAGCTGTTGGAAATGCTGAAGGTCTCCTGCTGTCACACAGAGCCTCACAGAGGTTTTGCCAGTTCTGAGCATTCCCAGGCTGTTGCTGAGGCTTTGGGAAAGAGAAAACACTGTGCCATTATCCACAGCTGGAGCCATGACCCTTAAAGAAATCTTCTCTGTGCTTCTAAAAGGATCAGCTTCTCTCCCAGTTGTATTTTGTCAGAAGTAGAGAAGGTGCACGGTGGCTTTTATCCTTGAATTTTAGGTTAATGTGACAGAAACCAGAAGTCTGATTACACTCTTATGTGAATTAAAATAAAATAAAACTCCTTTAAAACATGACATTCTTGCCCAATGGAAGCAAACAATTTTGTTTTCCTCCTCAGGTCTTTTCTTAAAGGTAAATTAATTCAAGGTTATCACTTCACTTCAGCATCCCCCACTTCACTGGAATTAGTCTTAATTTACTTTAATGAAACGAACAATATTAATCTTAATTAAAAGCCTTGGGGACAGACCTCTGTAGACTCATGACACAGACACCTTACACTTTTGTTGGAATCTCTCTTCTATGTGATTTGGGATCCAGGAATTTGTCTTTCAACAAATGATAGCCCTGATATTTTTCAGCCCTATTGATCAGTTAAGTAGCCAATGACTTCACAGAATTTTCCTGATAGACTCTGACTTACATTCAACTTGCTCCTTAAATCAGAATTTGTTGTCAGAGGGAGGATAAACAGCCTGAGTCAATGCGTTCTTGTAACTTATTTTGCTCATGCAATGCATTTCAACAAGTAAAAATGAACAATTAACTAAAAGTTCAACAAAACTGGCCACTGAGTGACATCAAGAACAAAACTGTACACAGAATATTTTATGAGGAAAGGCTGAATTGGGATTGTTCAGTCTGGAGAAGACAAAGCTCTGGGATGACCTTATTTTAGCTTTTCAGTACCTGCAGGGGGTTCACAAGAAAGCTGGAGAGGGACTGTTTACAAGGGCTTGTGCTGATAGGACAAGGGGAAATTGATCTTAACCGAAACAGGACAAGTTTAGATTGGCTATTAGGAAAAAATTCTTCAGTGTGAGGGTGAAGCTGGACCAGGCTGCCCAGAGAAGTTGTGAACGCCCCTGAACGTCTTCAAGACCAGGTTGGATGGGGCCTGGAGCAACCTGGTGTAGTGGCAAGCATCTCTGTCCAGGGCAGTGATGTTGAAAATAGATGGTCTTTAAGGTTCCTTCCAACCCAAACCATTCTGTGATTTGGATCTTCTTTTTTCTCTCTCTCTAGGTGCATTGCATGAGAAGAGGAAGGACGGGTCTTCTCGACAGATTTTTTTTTTGCTTTTTTTTTTGCTGGTTTTCAGCTCAGGCATGTGACTTCCTGCTTGACAGCAGCTACAAAACTGCTGGTTCCTTTCCAGAAACCCAAGAGGAAAGCTGGTTTACATTCATTTTTACGGTGTGAAACAGCACAATTTTCCACGATATTTGGAGAACACTAAGCCAAATATGAGGATTTTGCTTTACCTTATATACATGCATATATATGTACATATACTTATCCATGTATATATATGTATCCATTTCGCAAGATTTGGAAAGAAGTTTGCATGTGAGTGACACAAATGTTATTTGTACTGCTGAGTGATCCTCTATTTTTCTAAAAAATGAAAACCACACAGTTGTCTATCCCACTGCTTTTCATCCCACCCATCTTCAGTGAGTTAAAAAATACAATAGGCAGTTCTCCCCTGCTCCAGAAAATGAGAGCATGTTTAAATGGGTCTTTCAACACTTCTCCCTCTATGGTGAACACTCACACAGGCTTGAATATCAAACTCCAGATGTTTGGGATCTTGGCAGTCGTGCCCTGCTCCTGAACCTTTGCCATCAGCTGAAGCAAATGGCTGTTTCTGAGAGCGTTGTTGACCTAAACATTTTCTGACAGCACCTTCAACCTGCCCCTGTGATTGACACTTCCCAGAAAGCTGATGTGTCTGATGGGCTGTATCAGTTTCAGCTCTTTAGGTTTCAGATTCAGTAGCTGGTAAAATGAGTTCAGTTCTCACTGTGCATAATTTGGTAACTGCTGCATCAGCTTTAGCTTGCTCTGCATTTAATTTATTAGGAGAAGAGATGTGTTTCATACGCCAGATTGATTGTTATTTCACTTGGTGATGTGTTTCAATCAGCAGGTGATATATGTCATTTACTACATTACACAGTTACAGATGTTAAAATAAGGTTCAAAGGGATACGTACTTGATTTTGCAATGCATTCTAATGCATCTTGACATGCTTTTCATTTAGTTATATGTCCAGTTATTCCTTCTATTTTGTATGTTTGTAAGGTGGGGTTTTCTGTATTGGATTTTTGGGGGTTTTTTTACTTAAATGTGTGATTTATGAATGTTTCTCTTTATTTAGACTGTGCTTAAAATTTTTATCCCAACCTCACTCTGGTTTGCTCATTTATATATCAGAAACATTTACATGTGTAAATTATTACCACATGTCAACCTCCACGTACACAGCAAAAATAGTAAATACGTAGAGATATGGACTAACCGTTACAAGATACTCATAACAGTGAAACCGATTTTTGGTGGGATCTTAGGGCATTGCTCAAGTAACATTGATTCATAACCTGCTTCACATGCTCACTACGTTTCTTCTTGTCATTCATAACTTCTTAATTTTCTTATGTGAGTATAAGTAGGAAAAAAATTATACTAAGTTTTTTTTTTTATTTATAGAACTCCATATAAGCTAACAAAGTGCTTCCAGCCCTGAGATGCACTTTTAGGAAGTGTTATGATTTCTGTATGTGCTTCAGCAAGATTTTCTGAATTCCCAAGCTAACAACGTTTCTACCACTCCCAAACACATGCTGTTGGACACAAGTATATTTTTTTCCTGGTAAAAAATGGGCCGTGATCCTCAAAATGTATCGGTACACAGTTGGCAGTAGGCAATGGACAAATATTTTCTCTGAGAAAAGATGAAGCATCAGATAAAGCAGCAGCTTCACATCACAAGTTTCAGCTGGAGGTTCAAATGAGATTCAGGCAACCTCAGTTCTGTCCTTTGTCATTTTGGAGTGGATGCACTAAGACTGAGACATTTTGTTTGAATCACGAAGCTTTTCAGCCTAACTATGCTTCAGCACTTTAACTTTACAAAACACTCCACAGAAAATATTTAGGCCTTAAAAGAACTTGCTTAAAAACTAAGAATGTCAGTGTTCCACACAATCATTAAAGACTACATGACATTTTCAAGAGAAAATAGATTTAGTGTAGAAATAAGAACAAAGTTTTTTCTCGCCTTTGTGTGTTTCAGTTCCAAACTCCAAACCTTAAATAACTGCTGCAATTTGGAATATTCTCTAACGCTTTTGCTGGGAATGATTTTGCTAGCACATTCAGGGCACTTAAACTCTGCTTCTCCTCACAACTGCTCTCTGGAGGAGGTTTTCTCACCCCAGTCAGTATAAAGAGAGCCACAGTATACAAATCTCCTAACTTAGGTATCTACACTGTAAATACCCTCTCAGGGACAGTTGCTGCAGGATGTAGCATTAAAACCTCTTCCTATGCCTCAAAGAATTACTAAAATGTTGTCACAGGCAGGCAGCTATGTATCATTTTTCTGTCACTGAGCACCTTTACAGCATTACAAATATTCTATGTGATCAAACAATGTGCAAAGTAAATCCATTTTAAACCAAACCGGTTAAAATATAAACAGCAAAATGTTTGTCTTGGTTTTGCCTCTTCATATTTTCCCCAACTCAGAAAAGAATCATTTGCGAGGATGTAAAATGTTGGAACAATAAAGGCAATTTTATAAAATATTTTAAGAGTTTGAAAAATGTTCTGCATGAAGGATGAAGAGTATAAATGTATATAAATGTTTGTACATATATATGGGGATGCTGCTTTGGTTTTTTTTTCACACCACTTTTCTGATTCACAAAATGCTTCAGTTCATTGAATTTATTAAGAGAAAAATTGTGTGTTGCTGTTTCTGATCCAGTGATTAGTTGAACTTATCTCTTGAGGACTGTGGGAGAGAAGAAATTCTTCGGCTTTGTTTTTGCAATGCCATCTCTAGACATAGATCCAGAATATTGATATCAAGGGACAGACCTAAAGCTTATTGAAATCAATAGGAAGACTGACTGCTGTGATAATGGCACTAGCCACAATTTTGGAAATTTCTTAAGCAACAGCTTTATACTGCAATGGGATTTGAGTAAATGCTTAAGCGTTTTGCTGCACTGAGATTTCGTCCTGGCACTGGGGTTTATGTACCTGCATTTATCAGAGGTGATGTGTCTGTGTGCTTGCAGGTGTGTGTGCATGTGCTCAAATGAGCAATCCACCTAGAGCTGCTGTGCCTTTATTACCCAGAGCAGATAGCCAAAAATCCATCCGTCACATAAAATAACAGGGAACTGCAAAAACTCCCTGGTTTCGCCAGCTGCATCCTCCCCTCTTTTTCAGGGAGATGGTTTTGTTGTTACATTTGCCAGGCTGTCACCGGCGATTTCTGCAGTGTGAGGAGATCCTGACACCAGCCATCAATGTGTCACATCTAAGTGATGTTGTGTTCAGCACTCACATACAATTTTCAAGCTAGAATTGTGTGTTCTGCATAAGAACCTGCTGTGGCTTAACCCCAGCCAGCAGCCAAGCCCCATGCAGCCACTTGAAAGCCCTGCTCAGCAATAACAAAAACATCTCTGTAGTATCAACCCTGTGCTCAGCACAAATCCAAAATGTAGCCCCATACCAGCCACTGTGAAGAAAATCAACTCTACCCCAGCCAAAACCAGCATAGAACTTTTAGATGGGGGTAGGTTTGTTGCAGATTTACATTATGAGAAGACCTGAATGACAAAAATCAAAGTATTTTTATGTCTAACTTGTTATATTTAAAGCTTGCTTGGGTTTGCTTCAGACCCCTACATTTCATCAAGAAAGTGAAAAGATCTTATCTCTAGCTAATTCAGATGGAATATCCAAACATTTCCCCATCCATAAGAACTGATTTGTGCTCAAAGGTTTTTGCCATGCCCTAGTAGAATATAAGCCATGAAGAAAGGTCTTTAAATATAAGGGAGAAATCATATCAGTAGGTTTTGCCAAATAAAGCCCTCATAAATGCTGGATGACAAAAGGCTGCCAATAGGTCCAAGAGGCCAGCACCTGTCACTCTCAAGTAAAACTAAAACCAAAAGATTGAGAAGCTGGGTCCAAAGGTTGCTTTAGATGTTTTCCATGTCAGTTTATGTTGGTTTGGAAACGCAAAGCCCTCAACAGTGGTAATAGGGATAAAAATGTTATGTTACTATGGAGAGTGTTTTCAGGTAGCATTACTTGGAGTTTATTTTTTGCTGCAGTCCTGTACTGTATTAGTAAAGGGGGTTTTTTGTTGCTGCTCTGTGCTAAATTACTGCAGTACAAAAGTTTCCTGTCTCACTCTACTTTCTCCCCATCTTTCAAAAAACACTACATCAGTAACAAGTTGAAGGTAACTTGCTGGACACACTTTCTGTGTCTATTCTTTATCATTTTGCACTAAACAGTTTTTGTTTTATGGTTCAAAATAACACAAATCCTTGCTTACTGGAACTTCTTTTTTTTCCAGTGGCTGTGGCACCACATTAATCCTGAGTTATTTTTCTGAAATATTAGCTGTGCAAGAAACTACATTTAAATAAAATAGCATTTTCCTGGAAATTATATGAAACTGTAAGAGGTTATGAGTCTGTTTTAAAGATGGATAAGAATGATAGACATACCCAAATACTTATCTACGCATGTCCAGATGGTACACTTTAGTGATCTGAGCTTAGAGATGGATGAGAATAACTTGTGATTTTTAATCTTGGGTCTGACACCACTTCCCTCTGTGGCCTAAGGCAAACCACTTAACTTCTCCATGCCTCAGTTCACCATTTGCCTCTAACTTGGAGTCTTTAGCAGCAGCTGCTTTCACTTTCTTTGGTAATTAGGCAAGCAATCTCTTGCTGGAGGCCTGGCATTAAAAGCTACTCCCCCTGCTGAAAGGAGAGTGGAGTCTTTTGATATCTGTCATGCTCATTTTTCCTGGTTTTCAATACTTTTTAAAGGTTTCTTTTGACATCTCTTGCACATGATAATGCAATCAAAATGTTTAGGCTCCTATGGATGTAACATCCGAGCAATACACTTTTGCATCTGCCACTCCTCCAGCCAGGGTGGTTTGAAGAAACACAGGTGAGGATTTCAGGTTCATTCTCATGACCTTGTCAGGACAACCAGCACATCTGCAATGCCAGCCCCTGGACACTAATGTGGTATTCATGTAAATGAATAAAACAGCCCTGGGACCATTTTGCACAGCCAAGACCTTGTCTGTCCCTCACACTCTTACCACACGTGTTTTTCACCCCACCAAAGGGAGTGATTATATCCAAACTGCCCATGGGGATGGGCTCCTTTTATAAAGTGTCCCTTCTACTGCTGGGATAGTTAAATGACTGGGAGAGGGTTAATTAGCACAGGACCAAAATCACAAGAGGGAGAATTTTGTAGGTTACATGAGGACTGAAAACCATTTTTAACCCTGTTTTATTTGCCTATGTCATTCGTGAAATTTAAAAATTGATTTTCACACAGGAAAACCATCAGTGATTAAGTTCAGAGAGTTATATGTTATTAATTAATGAGGTTACCAGTTAAGATGTTTTAAACTAAGAAAGTTCTCATTTATTTTTGGTTCTAATAAAGTTTCAGAGTTCTAATTCATGTTATAGAGTGGGAATTATTGGAGTAAGTTTTGTATTTAAAAGGAGTGGGATTTTAAGGGATTTCAAGGTTAATCAACTCAAAATTATGATGTTTCAAACAGGAATTAAGTTGTAAGGTATTTTGAGTGTTATGTGTTGTCTCTAAGTTCTAAACCAACTTAAGAGAGTTATATTTTGCTGGAAAACCATTTGATTTTATGGACTCAGTCCCTCAGCTTAACCCAGGTTCCTAAAGGGAAAACCCCTCACCCCACAGCCAAAGGACTAATTTTAGAAGTCAGCCGTTGGTCTGGCACCGAGCTCCATGACAACATGGAATACTAATGAGCACTTTTCCCGCCTTGAGTACTATGGGACATCAGTCCCCCCAGGACAATGACCCATTGGTGAAGAGATATTCCATCATTTCAGCATGCACCAACCACCTTGTGCCATGGAGGCGGGACTGTGGGCGGTCTGGGGAGGAGCCGAAGGGATATAAAACCTGGTGCACAAACTGGGGAGCTGCTTTTTGCCCCAGGATAGCTGTGGTAGAGCCTGGTGCTGTGGGATCTAGGCCTGGATCTCTGTTCAGAGACTCAAATAAGCGGTTTGCTCTTAGACCAGCTGGAGCAGCCCCGGCGCCATAGATCTCTGCCCTGGGTTAACAGCCGGATTGGCTTTTTGGGTCTCTTATCACCACGTTCCCGGGTCCTTTTATTCTATTTTTTTACTTTTAATTCTGGGTCGTCTTAATTATCCCCAGTTAATAAATTTTTATTTTCTAAATTAAGTAAGAGTTGCCTTGTTTTTATGACACCTAGATAGATATGGACTTTTCCCAGGGATGTATCCTGACTGCCAGGCGAGGAAGAATTTTAAGAAATAAGTCCTTTTAAATGTCACAGAGCATTCTCTACAGGTAACTGAGATGTTTGCAGGTTTGACAAGAGTAATACCTAAGAGGCTACTCTTTAGCAGTGAATCTCTAAATATACAAGTATGAAGTAACATCATCTCCACTTTAGGAATGCAAAACCATGACCAACTAAAATAGTCCAGCACACCTGCAGGTGGGACTGGGCTCAGACTTGAGCCTCTCAAGACCTGCTGGGTGTTCTGTGCCATAGAAAACAGAGCTTCCCAAGAACAAACTATGGTTTGTTTTTTTTTTTATTTAGACACTGCTATTGTTTCTGAAGCATTTTTACAGTATTAACTCCAGTTAAAACAGTTTTAGAACAAACTAGCAAGTCCCAGGGTGATTAATGACAGGCCATGGTTACTCAGGAAGCTTTTCCCAGATCGCAGTTCCTCAGATGTCCCCACTGCTCCTCTAACTGGGACATGTATTTGTTCCTTTTGAGATATGACAGCAGTGCCTCCTGTCTCAGCAGGGCCTTGTTCCATTAGTTCCATTTGAGTAATATTTGTTTTCATGGCCATATCAACGTCCATTAGTCGTTTCCAACATGGTATTTCTGGAGGAATTTGTGCTATTGGTCCCCAGATGCATGCACTTGCCCTCTGTACTACTGAATTTCATTAAATTGCTATTACTCCAGTTTTCAGACTCACCCAGGTGCTCCTTGCAGATGCTCTGAACCTCTCTGTGTCATCAGAGAGCTTTATTGATGTACTCACTTCCTATGTCAGGATTGCTAGTGAGAATATTAATTAGTATTGCTGTTAAGGCTTATCTGTGAGCCTTCCTTCAGGCTGAAAATTTCCAAAATCAGCAGTACTTGTTGCTAAATGGTCTCTGGGCAACCCCACAGCTCTCCTCCTTCACTGTTTAGCAGCTTCCTGGTTTATCCTTCAACTTTAACTTTTATCTGTTTTAGCTGAAGTTCATGCTCCGTCGTTGAGGGAATCACTGTAGTTGGGGTTTTCTAATAAATGGAAACAATCAGGTTACTCCAACAAGAACTACCTTTGGTACCCCAAATTTAATTTTACTCTATGTCAATTTTTTCTGAATATTTTAATTTTTCTCTTCCTTTGAGATTTGTTTCAATATTTCATACTGTTCATACAGAACTTAAGGGCTGTAGTGAGTTGGATCATTTTTATTTCTACTTTCTGAAAAGAATCACTATATTTTCAACCATCTATCCCTTAGAGATTTTGTACTACTGGCTCTGCAACTTCTTATTGTTTTGTAAGTCAGACACATCAGGTCACTGACTTTTCTTAAACTCTCTGAGTTTCTGTTTGTCCCTAATTTCCATTTCCATATCTTGGTGTGTATTAGTCTTCCCCCCTTTGCTACTGTGTTCTCACAGCTGTTCTTATCTGCCACCTCAGCACTAGTAAATAAAGCAAGGACATGGCACAAGCTCAAAAACTGATAAATAACCATCCCTGACCCCATACAGATACAACTGACCAGTTTTAGTACTGGCATGATGCCCATGCCCAGCTCAGGGACGGATCCAAGAACGAAATCTGGATGTGACCTTTGTGCTTTGGGGGGTGTAGAAAGTTTAATCACATCAATGATTAAGAGACCAAGTCTGATGAGGAATAGCTGAGGGAGCTGGGGGATTTTAACCTGGAGAGAAAGGGAGAAAAGAAGCTTGGGAGGGACCTTATTGCTCTCTAAAACTCCCTGAAAGAAGGTTGTAGTGAGGTGGGGGTCAGCCTCTTCTGGCAGGTAACAAGTGGCAGGACAAGCAGAAATGCCCTTGGGTTGTGCCAGGGTAGGTTTAGAGTGGATATTAGGAAAACTTTTTCACCACAAGGGTTGTTAAACAGTGAAACAGGCTGCCCAGGGAGGGGGTGGAGACACCATCCCTGGAGGTATTTAAAAGGTGTGCAGATGCGGCACTTGGGGATATAATTTAGTGCTGGACCTGGCAGAGCTGAGTTAATGCTTGGACTTGATTATCCTAGAAGTCTTTTCCAACCCTAATGATTCTGTGATTCTATGTGATCCACCCACATGTGAGATTTTAGGTCATTTTATTCATTAGCATTTCTGTATCCACTGAAATCAAGACAGTATCACAATATTCATTTAGATGAGTTCATTATCTTTCCTCCCTCCACCACTAATTCTTACTTTGCAGAGGAAAAAACTGAAGGCAGAGGTGCTCAGTAACTCACTAAATTAGTAGCAGTCCTCAAAGCTGGGTGAAATAAAACAGGACTAGAAATGCGGAGAGTGTATTTTTATATTCCTTTATAGATTTCTTTGTTCGTGAAGCCTCTGGTTTGTAAGCACCTCCCTGCTTGGGTCTTTTTTTATTCTATGTTGTGATTTTATGTTTTCTTTTCTCCTCTGGACAATAGGTTATTTAACTTCTCCCTACCTTTTCCCCTCCTCGTTCCGTTGTCTCTGCTGTCTTTTTATAGCTTTGTTTGGCTGATTTGGGTTTGCATGATTTATCACTCTAACAACCTCTTCCTGCAATGGTGACAGGGAAGGTGCCATGGAGGGTGGAAAACTCCTTCTTTATTGTTGTCTCCTGTGTGATCTGACAGGCTGGGAGAGCAACACAAAGGTGGGAAGGATGGAAACAGGAGGCGTTGGAGCTGCCAGAATCCCCCCCCTTTAACATTTCTGCCAGGTTTTCTAGAAATGACAGATCCTTCCACCCCTTTTTTTGAGTCTTTCAGGGAGAGAGGGTGGGGCTGAGTCGCAGTAGCATGAGAGGGTGGGCAGAGAGAAAAAATAGTTACGGTCTTGATGTGGCAATTTAGGTCCGCAAAGGCTTCACCTTTGTAGATCCAGAGTAGTTGTGGTTTGGCTGCACGTGCCACATAATTCAGAATGGCTCGTTCTAGGGGAGAGGGGTGAGAGGAGGGATTGTATGGCTGTTCTGGGTTCTGGTCTATTTAATCTCTGCAAGGGGGAAAAGACACCAAAGGAATGGAAATAAGACTAATGTTTGGTCTTCTGTGGCTTTGAAAATTCTGAGCTATTACAACATCAAATAAGCTGAGCCCTGTCACTGTTTTCTCTCTATTTTATGCAAAGCACAGAGCAGCCAAAGGCCAATGGCCTGTTCAACTACTTTATAGCAGCTTTGTTTCACCTTCATGCTGAAAAAATGAGCAGAGCACTGATTTTGTCCATTTTAGTGCATATCTTTGCTCATTTACTGTTTTAGAGCTCCTCTCCCCTCATCCATCTGCTCATATGTCCCTTGCTTTAAATATTGCCATTTCTTACCCCATTGTTTAATATTTTCCACCACCCTCATGGTACCCTTAAGATGTTTTTGTCATAGTTTTTCACATTTTTTTCCTTTGAAAATGCCAAAATGAATTCTGGCTCAGGAGAGCCACCAACTTGCCAAACTGGCGACCAGGCCCTGTTTTCCAAAGGACTTAGATTATACATCTTTCCCAGTTAGGAGGTCTGTTTTCAATATTATATTAAACCCCAGTACTCCTAGCAAGAAGCAACTTCCATCACCTTCAGAATGTTTAAAAAAATGGCTCATGTGTGGTCAAGGTTTCTTAAGATCATGACTTTAGGATGCATTTATAACATCAAAAGTTTTTTTGGCTTATTTTTGTATGTTACCATCTCGCATCTGTTCTCGCAGCTCAGTCTCATTCCTCTTTTGTTTTTCATGGAGTCATAGAATGGTTTGGATTGGAAGGGACCTTACAGATTTTCTTCTGGGACACCTTCCACTATCCCAGGTTGCTCCAAGCCCCATCCTACCTGGCCTTGAACACTTCCAGGGATGGGGAATCCACAACTTCTCTGGGCACCGTATAATTAATTCATGGTTCCAGTTTATTACAGCACAGTACAAGCAGTTGCCTCTAAGTCTGTCAGGACTGGTTCTGACTGGGCTCCAGAGAATCAATTCTGCCTCTCCCTTCATCTTTCCTCACTAATATTTAGTTCCTCTTCACAATCCTTTTTTTTTTTTTTTTTCTCTGTGGGTTCCTCCTGCATAACCTGGACTTGGCTCATGTCCTGGCACTTTCCTTCAGGGCACGGGACAAAGTGTTGATGGCTCAAGTAGCTGGGGAGAGTAAGGAGAAATCTCCCTCCTGAAACCTGGGAACACTGCTCTGCATGTCAGCTGCATCCCAAAAGCATCAAAACTGGCAAAAATACAGGTTCAGTGAGCCCTTTTACCAGTGCTTTTGAGTGCATTTGAAAGATCTGTTCTGCATTCTGCTGCAAGGGAAGAGAAACCAGGAAGATTTTTTTTTTTTTTTTTTTAAGCAAATAACTTTTCACTGCAGTTTTTCAAGGCTAAATTTATAAGGACAAATTATGGGTCTCTTTGAGATATCAAAAATTTAATTAGAAACACTCTAAATATAACTTTATTTTTTGCCAGACAATTTAATAAGTATATTTGGGTGGCTCATTCCACTTTTGAATGCATAATTGTCTAATGCTTTCAAGTCCTATGAAGTTGCAGACAGTCCTAGTTACAGAAAGTTCTGTAATATCTTGTTGGTTACATATATCTCTAATTCTGAATATTACTTAATCTCATGTTAAACTTCTCAATAATACAATTTCATGTTAGCATTATTGTAACTGAGTATTTAACTGTGGTTTTCCATCCCATAATAAGCCCTTCATGAGCCCAAGAGTCCCTTCCCTTGACTTGGACAGTGAGTTCCATGACCCTGCCAGTCTGCAAGGTGATCCAGAGGCTGTTGGCTATGATGGGTGTCCTCTCCAGTCCATGGGGGTGATGTTCCCTGGGGACAGCCCAGGAGGAGCCAGAGCAGGGGATCCTTTCTCTGGATGAAGCCCTGGCTTTCCTTCCCCTGCCCTGCTGGCCCTGGACTCCTCCACATTTGTAGGGAAGAGGCATCAATCACTAATCCTGGCAATCCACAGCTCAAAAGATCTTTTTGTCTTCTGCACTTCTCTGCAATCATGAATCACGTCAGGTTATCATAATTTGCAGTCTGGGAACCGGTACCTCTAAGCACTACATCATCAGCTACAGAAAATTCTCATTTAAATGAGAAAGATGCAGTGGATATATTTTGTAATTCCCATCCCATCTTACACTGATAGCCTTGAAGGTTTCCTGCAATGTCTCATCCTCTGCTGCAGTCCCTGCAAATTTATTCTGTATTATTTCTGAGACTGGATAATTGTTTCTTATATTTGCATTATTACATTTTCTAGGTTTCTTCAGTCTGTACACTCTCTGAATCAAACCTAGGCTAAACATGTTTTTAAACCAAATATTGCCTTTTTATTCCTGTAACTATAACAGACTTGATCAGTTCCAGTTAAAGATAAACTTCAGATCACGTAATTCTTTACTCAGAATTAGTTTCATGCTATGCATTCTCAATTATATTTGTCTTTCCTCTATGTATTTACATTTCCCATTCATTTTTTTTCCTGAGTGATCTGTGTTTCTTTTATAATTTATAAGCATTTCATTATTTTTTAATGAAAAAATAATTTTTTTTTTGCTTCAGCATTTTTCAGCCAAGCCCTGTGCAGAACTCCTCCATGTCCCTGCCAGCTGTGTCCCCTGGAAGGAGGTCTGGGTGTGCAAGAGCTTGTCTGTTTTTCTGACTGTCTGAGCTGGCCTGTTGAAAGGTGCCCCTGTCCCTGCAAACCCTGTCACTCCCTGCTCTCCTGAGCACCGAGTCATGAGATGTCTTTTTTTTTCCTGCTGCTCAGGACTGAAAACTCTTGCAAAACAGCATTTATTTCTGAATGCTGCCTGTTGTCTGGGTCTGTACATGCTCCCATTCCTCAGGCAGCTGCTTTTCTTTGACATTTTCTTGCTGTTTATTCTACAGCACCTCTTCCAAACCCCTCACTTGCTGTGACCTCCTGCTTCCTGGTGTCCTCTCCTGCTGGTGAGTTTTTTGAGTAGTTGCATCTTGTTTCCCATTTAAAATTTCCATTCTGCCTTGAATATTCCTACAGTTTGGCACATCCAAGTAGCACTTTCCCTAAATCTGGATCTACATCTTCCAGCAATCCTTCCTTCCACCTCTGGAACTTTGATGCTGGTCACTGCCTGATAATTCAGAAGAGCCCTGACGAAATACAGCTACACATCTGACTCGTTAGTTTAGGATAAGTCTACAAAAACTTCAAAAGTGTTATTCTGTTTTTGGTTTCCAATCTTTTCAAAGCTTCCTTTTTCTTAGGAAGGCAATATTCCCCAAATTTTTGAAGCTTGCCAATTTGCTCTGGCTTAATTATATACTGCTAAAGCAAATACTTGTAGGGAGATGTAATATAATCTCTAGGTCAATGTTCTGGATTTATTTCAGTATCAGCCATGTATCTCTGACCTCAAAGTCCTAGCAACTGACATTGCTAAAAAAAATGATTGTTGTTAGCTCTTTCAAAACTCATTTGAAAGAAATCAAGCATTATAAGGTTTTGGGAAAGCAGGCACCTCTATATTCCTGCTTTCTAAGAGTGGAACAGAGAAAACTTCATTATTTGGCCACATTATGACTGAAAAAACTGTCTTTTCAGGGGAACTTCTTTAAATCACTACAGCTGGAAAACAAACAAACAAAAAAACCTCCAAAACCCAAACTAAGATGATGAAATTAAATGACATGAGAAATTGAAATTAAATGAGATATAGAATATGGAATGTAGTATTAAAATAAAAAATAATAAAAGCATAAAAAGATTGAAAGTATAATATATGATGTTAAATATGGAATATAAAATATAAGATATCGAAATAGATTTTTTTTAAAGCTTCCACAGTTGTAAGTTAGAAACAATCATTAAAAAAAAAAAGGAAAAGAGAGGAAAAAAGCTCCCCATAGATTTCAGCTCTCACACAGTTTCTTGATTCAAACTCTTGTTCCATTAAAAATAATTTGCATGAATCACGATAAAAATGTGAGATGTAGTGATTCTTTAAGGCTAGAACTGGGACCTGTGCTTTGCTTAAATGTGAAGCCAATAAAAATGGGAAATACTGATTAGTTAAAGGAAGATGATAAAATATATCTACATCCGAATATTTATTTAGAGAACGATTCCCAGTATAAAAGGTGTCATTCTTTGCAGGTAATGCTGTGGGAATTAATCAAACAAAAAGCAGAGAACTGCCTCCTTTAACCTTGTTATGTTATGGGCTCTGCTGAGCATCAGCTGGGACTCTGGAAAATTGTGACATCATGTGAGGCTGGCTGACTTTCTTGTATCAAAATTGATGATTCTTGGGTCCAGCTTAGATCTGGACTCTCTTCAAAGGTCTAAAAAACCACAAGAAACAGCTTTTCATACTCTTTACATTCTTTCATTTTGTAATTTCAAAGATGTTGTTGTGACATTAAAATACAAAGAAATAGTGCAGGTAAGCAACTTCTGGAAGGTTTTGGGTTTGTTTAGTGATTTTTCATGCTTTTTCTTTTTACAGTGTTACCCAAGCTGAAGAATAACTCTTTGAAATCCAAAGCATCATTTTGATTATACTGAAATGTATAAACGGTATTTAAGACATCATTTTACACACAGACAATAATGTTAGTAAAATCAAGCATTTTGTTATTGATTGAATAATCTGTTCTTGTGATTAAAGTTAGAGGCAGATTTTTAAAACAATTACACTTGCCTAAAAAAATTGAATATGAGCTAAATTGTTTAATTAACATTGAGACACCTTTCTAGAAAATAAAAAAAAAACAAAACAAATCAACCATATTAAAATTAAATTTGTGTGTGATTACTTCAAACAAGTCCTTATTACTCACTACTTGGGTGATCGTGGGCCTTCATGCATTCATTTTTAGTTCTCAATTATTTACAGTTTGTTAATTGGTGTGATATGGGATGAATTTTGATGGTACAGCCTGAAGATGATTTCCATACCAAAAGAACAGGCATATTTACTGTACATGTACACAGCAAAAAACAAAGTTCCCAGCAGATATGTCATGGAAATTTGGCAAACACCCTTCTCTGTGTGTTGTGTGCTGGCTCATTACACAGAGAGCCTTGCAACAAGAGAAATGGAAAACATAAGGGAATGCAATGGGAAAAAATAAAATAAAATAAAATAAAATAAAATAAAATAAAATAAAATAAAATAAAATAAAATAAAATAAAATAAAATAAAATAAAATAAAATAAAATAAAATAAAATAAAATAGTAATGTAAAGCCAGAACAAAGTGAAATGACTAAGTTGTTTGATTTGTATTGAGAGACTCTGGACCCTACTGGGTCCAGAGAGAAAAAATAGTGTTGTGACTTGGTGTTTTTAGTAGAGAAGGGCCTGCATGTGGTGTTGGCTATCCAGATTTACACCTGCACTGAAATCTGAGGGTGTTCTGTGAGGAAAAAAAGCCTTAGGAACTCAGATCTGTGTCAGAGTTTCCCCCAAGCTGAGTTACGATCCCATTTTCAGCTATTCTGTGCATCAGTGATAAATCCAGCAGGGCCATGAGCAGCTCAAGCTGGAGAAGCTGGAGGTGGTGAGAGTCTAATCCATGAGAAAATCATCTCTGAGGAGCTGGGAGAGAATCTCAAACATTTAAGGGAAACCTGAGAGATTAAGTCTGATCTAACACTTTAGCGGGATGGTCCAAACTGACTCTTAAAATGGGGATGTAACAGGAAAATATGAAAGAAGAAAAGCCAAGAGGTGAACAGGATTGAAAATTTTAATTAGAGGTAATACACCTAAAGGAGAACAAGGCATAGAATGACACAAAGCCTCATATCCAATCTGCAAGAAAGGATTTCCACCAAACCAGAGACAAACTGGGGTTTTCAAGGGAAAAGGTACATGCCCTACTGTGGAGACAGTAATTTATAAGCTCGCATGGATTGCACCACATCTCCTCTTCATCTTGGCCACAGTGTGCAGGGTTTAAAATAAACTAATCTAAACCAGAATGTGAAATTCTTAATTGATTTTGTTTTCTTTTGAAATGGCTCAACTTATCTTTGAAATGCAAAGAAACACAGCTGCTCTGTAAATGTTCAGAAAGCCAATGCATGAAAAGAAAAAGCATTAACATTTAACTTGCACTTGTGGTGGTGTTCACCTTTGATCAGTTAGCATAACCTGAAAAAAATTTTATTGAAACAGTGACATTTCCAATATTCAGGCAATATAATTTTTCACATAAAATGGTGTGTAGCTATGGCCCAAGTTCTTTGCAGTAAAAAATTGCAGTTTGTACAGTCCAGGTGCTTTATAAATTCAGCTCAACTTCTCTGACTTAATTCCAAAATAAATTTAAAGACATTATATAAAATAATAAATTAGTTTTTACTAGTTCAAAATTCTGTGGATTATTTTATAAAATGTACTAACTAAAAAACTTTTTCCTCACTCTGAAACAAAAAAAGGTTTTAGGTTAGAGAAAAGACTGTGTTCTAGATGAAGTGGTGTGTTTTAGATGAAGTGGGGGTTTTTGCATTTTAATTTACCTCTTTTTTTTTTCCCCCTAATCAGTGGCAGTGGCTGATGACCTGGGGAAAAAGACAGTGAAAGTTTCAGTTCTTCATACTGTTATAAGGACTGCAAGGCAATAGGATACCATTTCTTTGACGTAATTCTAAATGACACAGAGAGAGAGATGCTCTGGCTGTATTTACACCAATAAAATGAACATGGCAATGTGCAAGGCACAAGCACCCACTTTCCAAACCTTGCCCTTCTACAAATTCTCAGAAGTCTCTGGCAGGATTTTTACCTGGCCCAAATTACCCACTTCCAGTCAATGCCCAAGCTTGGTGCAGGGTTTAGCTTAGCCAGGAATATTTTTTAACAGACAGCTTGCACATATCTATCCCATTGTGGACAGAAAAACTTCAGCTAAATGCCTTGGAATCGTCCTTGGGCCATTCAATTTCCTATTAAATCCACAGCCTCCAAGGCTACATTTAAGACCAGCTTTAGTCTCCATTTAGGAGGCAGGAATGCAATCCTGGCTCCAGGCACAGCTAAAGGCTGCCTTCCACAGCACACGGGATCCCACCAGCACCTGGGAAGCATTTAATAAAACAGAATGTACTAAAAAAGTTCAGTGCCCAGTGATGTCAGCAGCACACATCTGCTCTCACATACAGACATTAAGTGGGAGAATCCCATCTCTGGCGAGCTCGTCGAGAAGTCTTTGCCCACCTTTCCACACTGAAAATAAACCAGGCAAACCAGCCTCTGTGATGTTTCCATATGAGGTTAGTAATGCTGAGGGAGGAAAATATGGACACAAAGGAAGCAAAAAGACTAGGACAAGAACATGGCTCAAAAGCAAGGAACAAATACTTTGCCATAGCAACTCTGATGATGTTAAAGGAGGGTCTTGTTCCACCAGCAAATTTTGGGTTAAAGGCTGCACTCTCTGTAATGAGTAATAAGGTGTCCACTCATTTTGAAAAGGGTCAGATTGCACCCTTGGTCTCCTCTATTTTTCTTTCTTGAGTCTATCTTCTTACCATCCCCATTTGCATCTCCCTCCACTCACTGTGTTTTCAAGTCTCAGACCAGGCTGCTAACCCCCCTCATCTCTTCATTTTCCCTTTTACCTTCATTTTTTCTCTTGTTTTCCCTTGGGATTTTTTTTCTCGTTACATTCACCTTTATTTTCCATTGTTACACCCACCAACAGAAGGAAAAGGGCACAAAATACCTATTTGTGAAAGACTGAGAGCTTAGTTGCAGAGCCCACAGAGCCTCCTTTCTAACAGTGAGTGTCTTTTCAGCTTTATGGCAGGGGTGGATTTCTTTTCAGTCTTGCAGATCTCTGAAAAGACAAGTAACCTTGCCAAATGTATAGGCACACACACTTAGGTTTGCACACCTCAGAGCTATCAAATGTGTCACATTTTATTTCTTTCACCTGTTTATGGACTGTGGACACCGGTGATTTTACTGGTTGCTGTGGAGAAAGTTTCTGGCACAGGAATTAGCTTAGTAATCCTTCAGCTTCATGAAACCATTTTGGATTCTATTTCGAATATTTAGTGTCTGTTTGAAGCAGTTGTTTATGTTTAAAATTATAATACTTTTTAAAAAAAAAAGAAAATAAGCACTTCCATTGGAATTTTACAAAAGCCTTCATGTAGGAGAGTAAAGAAAACCTAAGGAAACCCAAAAGCATGTAACAATTTATTTTTCCTCCTACACAGTATCTTCACTTACGGCAAGTGGAATCAGCAGTATGCACACTGATCAAGAGATCCTGTCAGGTAGTAAGAGTTAGTAAGCACAGAGAGCTTTAGTAGCAGTTGCTAGGTGGTGCAGGGGCTGTTTCTGGTAGCAGATGCTACCAGGTACTCAGGATATTTGCGCTTCTCTGATCATCTGTTGCACAGGCTTCACTCTTTCTGCCAACTCAGAGCTGAGGCATTTGGAGTTTAGTGTATTTCTGTTAGATTTAGGTGAAGTTAATGAGTTTCAGAAGGGCAGTGATCAGTAGAAAAGGCACCTTACCTGAGGACCATGCAGGAATAGAGTTTTCATGCACGTATTTTGGTAGAGTTTTTTGAACATTTGTCAATAAAACATGGATTGATATTATGAGCATATTTTTTCCTATGAACAAATAGAAAACTTACCAGAAATACAGACAGTTTTTTAAGTCAATGGGGCCCCAATTCCTTTGAAAAATTTTTTCTTCGCAGCAAATTATATCATCTTATTTGACAAACTAGATTGACAAAGCAGATGACTGCTGTATGATGATTCTGCTGCCCAAAGGCAGAGGGACCAATGCTTTTGGCACCTGTCAGGGTATTCACTCTCAATTCTCCTTATGGGATTTCACACCTGTATCACCAGCAGAGTGTAACCCAGCCAGTGACTCTGATGTACTGGGCATGTGTCTGCTGAGGTTTTTCATAGGAACATAGATTTATGGAATCAGAATGGTTTGTGTTGGAACAGACCTTAAAGGTCATCCTGTTCTAATCCTCCAGCTGTGGGCAGGGACATCTTCCACTACCCCAGGTTGCTCCAAGCCCCATCCAACCTAGCCTGGGACACTTCCAGGGATGGGGCAGCCACAACTTCTCTGGGCAACCTGTGCCAGGGCCTCACCACCCTCACAATGAAAAATTTCTTCCTCATATCTGATCTAAACCTTCCCTCTTTCCATTTAAAGCTATTCCTCCTTGTCCTGCCCATACAACAAGCCCTTGTAAAAAGTCCCTCTACAGTTCTCTTGCAGGCTCCTTTCAGATACTGAAAGGCCTGTTGAAAGGTTTCATTTCATCTCCAAAATTTAAACATTTAATGAAATAAAAACTGGGACCTTTGTCCCGAGTCCTGGTTCAGTGCCCTAATTATGCAGATAGTGTCTTATTTGTCATTGTTTAAGGAATTATTTTAAGCGTTTTGTACAACACAAATGGCTCCAACAAGGACAGCTGAGATAGCAATGTCAAAGCAACCCAGCCAGGGTGCTTCAAGCAACATTCTAAGTGACAGGAAATGTGTGAAAATCTTTAATCTGTATCTTGTTTCCCTCCTCGTAGGTACTTATTCCAGCCACAGAGAGATCTATCAGACAAAACCACTGACCAGCCCTTTCCAAGACTGAGCTGTGAGCACAGTTCAAACTCCACCATCCCAGCCAAACCCGCATGGCAAATTCAGCATGAATTTGGAAGAAAGGTTTCTGACATTCAGCTGTCTTTTCCACCCCGTGATATTCATCAGCTCTTCTGTCAGTACAACAGTGCAAGGATCCCAAGTCACAGCACAGTTCTGCAGAAAGGCAAGTGGGTATTTTGGGACATGATTTGATTTTTGGCTCGGATCCATACATAGGTGATCATTAGCAAAACAGGTTAGAAGGTATGTAATCACTTAAATAAGTGTCAGAGGGCTAGGAATCTTGCCTTGTAAATGTAATTACAGAACCTGTCAATAGACATTGATTTCCTTAGACAGATCACTGGAAAGCATTCAGAAAGCTGGGAGTAAAATGGAGGAATGCTACAGAGCTCCAGCAGGAAAAAATTCTGTTTTTCTGTCTTTTTCTCCAAGTTATATATTTACACATTGGAGCATCTTACAGACCAGGAGCATCTTTTGTATATTTGTGAGAAAATGTTCAACATTCCTCTTATTCCTGTGTACATGCTGGCTTTAGTGCATTTCGTTAAAATTTTAAAAGCCTGACAAAATGTTCTAACATTAAATGATTACTAATCTCCAAAATTTATGATCTCATAGTTCATCTGCCCTCTCTTGAGTAACTATATTCTCATCAATATCTAATGTTTCTTTATAGTATCAGCTCTTAATCTATCCTATTGTGAACCAAACTATGTTATTGTTTAGTCTACTCTGAACCTGTTAGAGCAGTTCCAGAGGAGGGACACAACAATGATCAGAGGGCTGGAACACCTTTTTTATGAGGAAAAACTGGGATAACTCAGATTTTCCAGTCTGGAAAAGACAAACTTCCAGTGAGAGCAGCCTTTCAGGGCCTTAAGGGGGCAAATAAGAAAGACTGCGACAAAACTTTTAGCTGAGTGTGTAGTAACCAGATAAGGAGTAATGGTTTTAAATTAAAAAAGGATCAATTCGGACTAGACATAAGGAAGACGTTTTTTACTGTAATGATGGTGAAACACTGGCACAGGTTGCCCAGAAAGGTGGTGGATGTCCCTTCTCTGGAAACATTCCAGATCAGGATGGATGGGACTCTGGGCAACCTGATCCAGGTGAAGATATCCCTGCTCATTGCAGAGGGGTTGAACTAGGTGACCATTAAAGGTCCCTTTGAACACCAGCTATTCCATCATTTTAAAAATTCAATCTTTCAAAATTGTTCTGCCTCCTTGCTCCTTCTTTTCCTGAGTCTTGAGTCTGAACTTGTTGATGGAAGAGGAATATTTAAAGACTGAGTGCAGAAGTTTTTTCACAGTTTGTTGGAATTAGCAGCAGAATGTATTAAATGGCACTGAAAATATCAAACAAAGCTGAACTGTATTTGAGGACAAGAGAAAGAAATGTAAACTTATTGTGGAAATCACTCATCATGTAATAAAAAAGTGAATATCTGGAACTCTGATTCAAAGAGTAGCCTGGAAAAAATTATTATAATTAGTGCCAGCCGAAAAAAACCCTCTTTTCTGTGCAATAAATGATAGAGATCCAGCCAAATATTTAATAGCAGGAAACAAAAAATAACAATTGCGTCTATGTATATCACATTATTCTTTCATCTTCTTACTTCTGAACTGTTCTTTCTTAACAATTGCCACTGTAAATCTTTCTCATGCTCTCATTTATAGGAAATATTACAAATTCTAGCCCATCCATTTGGCACTTTTGAAATACATGAACACGGCTGAATCTCAGCTTGAAATAACAGGGAAAATTACCTTCCTGTTGAAGCTTTTTTTCTGGAGGGCAGGATGAAAGTCTAGACTGTTGTATTAGGTTTGTTTGACAAAGCTTTGGTAGCAGAGAGGTTACAAAGGTGGCTTTTGAGAAGCTGCCAGAATCTTCCTCATGTCTGACAGAGCCAACATCAGATGGACTCAACACTGGCCAAGGCTGAGCCCATCAGTGATGGTGGCAGTGACTCTGTGATAAGACAGAGAGGGGAAAAATCCTGATGCACATCAGCATAGAGGAGGCAGGAGGTGCTCCACTGCTTCTCTTTCCAGCAGAAGTATGGTAGGACTGAAATAATTTCTGCCAGGTGAAGGTTTAAGGAGAGATAACAATCCACTTACACTGCTCAGCCATTTTAGCCTGACCCATTCCCACCCCTTCCTGAGAGCTACTGGCCAATGCACCTATGATCGAGAATTCAAAAACTGCCTAATCCTGAAAATGAGTGGAATCCCTCTCACATACTTCAGTGATGGGTTCTGAGATGAGTTTAGAGACCTCCAAGGCTATAGTTTCCTTCGTTTATTATATATATCATGTTCCTTTGCTTTGAAGGGATTTCTGCTAGCAGCTCAGTGTTGAGGGGGAAAAGGAAAGCAAACACTGAAATTTCATTCCCTGCTATTAAACACCATCCAACACAGGATTTTTATTTTTCAGATTAATGGAGAAAAAATGAAGCTGCCTGGACTTCCTTACTGATCTGGGCCGAAATGAAGATTACCACCATGTGTTGGCCTGTGGGATAAAAGTTCTTATAACAATCTAGAGATCTTGACAGCACAAGTGCTACATATGTGGACATAAGCCAAGTAACCATATGTGGTCCAAAGGAGTGTATGGACATAATTTTCTTTCAATAACATCTGCAAGATAAAGAATTAATTCGACTGAATAGCCTAAGAAATATAATAGAATCATAAAATATCCTCAGTTGGAAGGGACCCACAATGATCATCAAAGTCCAACTCCTAGGCCTGCAAAAGATAACCCCAAAAAATCACACCGTGCCTGAGAGTGCTGGCCAAACACTTCTTGAACTCTGCCAAGGTTGGTGCTGTGACCACTGCCCTGGGGAGCTGTTCCAGTGCCAAACCACCCTCTGGGTGAAGAACCTTTTCCTGATATCCAACCTAAACCTTTGCTGACAGGGCTTCATGTTGTTCTCTCAGTTTCCCATTGCTTACATAGAAAGGAAAAAATACTTCCAGGGTGTCAGATTGCCTGAGAGTCTGGCCTGTTGAGTACAAGCTCTTTGGAACAGAAGTCTTGTCTTCTTTAAGGTTTATGGAGTCCCTGTATCCTCTGTGGTAGAAAACAGGTGTATGGAGAGCAATAGAAAACAGAAATCTGCTGAAAATGCCACCCAGATTTGAGAACAAGACAGACAGCTAGGGAAAAAAAAAAAAAAGAAAAGATAAAAATAAAAGTTAAGTCACAAAAAAATCCCTTAAAAACTCTCCAGTGTATTGCAAGTCCCTGTAGGCATGGAGACTACATGGCTGTGGATTTTTCTGTAGAATTCTGCAGATTTTGCAAACACTTTAGCATGTTGCAGGCAGCAGATGTTTTCTAGCTGTCATCACTGGAGTATTGCTACCCAATTATGGTTTTGTTTCACAGCACCTTTAGTATTTTCCATTCACTTTATAATTTTCCCTTAACTTTTATTAAGTTAATCATAGGCTTGTGGTTGCCAGCCTGATGGACTTGGAGAAGCAGTTGTTAAGTAAAACTAGCTTGTCCCTCAAGAGATTGTCTCAGTCATACAAAAATTCTAATAATAACAACGACATGGGGAGGGGAGGACAGCAATCATTCAGGCATCAGACTATAGTGTTCACTATGTTAATTTATTCCAAAGTATTTACACAGTGTTACTTGGCACCAAGAAATGAAATTCAGTTGGTCCCATTCATACAAGGAGTGTGGCAACATCATGTGAATGTTCAGTTTCATTTAGGGCAGGTAAGGAAACGGGGTAATGTTTTAACCCTTTATCACATAAAAAATGCATTAAAAACTTTACATGCCCGAAAATACATGGCTTTTTTTTTCCATGAAGCAGAGCCATTTGGATTTTTCCTTGCTACACACACTGCTGGCAAATATTGTGGCTGTACTCCTCCAAGAGAGGCTCAGGGCTAGAAAAAGGTACAAGGAGGAAGATAAGGCAAGTTAAAACTGAGGTGATTTGACACAGAGGTGTGGAAACACCTTAGTGGTAGTGTTTTGCCCTCTGACTGTTAAATAATTTGTATATCTCTTATCTGATCCTCACTGGGGGTGACTCTTCTCTGTCCAGTCACCACCAGCATCTGAGTTCCATGGATGATTTCTGGATAACTCAGATTTTCTTCTAAGTCTGTCACAGAAGACACAGGGAAGGGAGAGTCCACTGTTTTTTTAAACTCATTTGAAGCACCCAGGTTTCTCCCCTATACAGTTGCTGACATATCATGTAAAGACTCAACAGTATGAGGGTATAAAACATCCCTTGGATAAAGGGATTCTCCTCAAAAGAAGGGGTTTGCACAAGGACATTGGTACCAGATGTTGCAGGTTGAATGGGGGAGTTACACAAAGGTAACCTGGAGTGAATAAATCCCACTGGAAGTTGGTTCCACCCAGTTTGTAAATGGCAATAGGTTCACTCTGGACCTGACCTCACTTCCTTCTTCTTCCCCAGCTGTGGGACCTTCCAGAGTTCTGTTTGCAGAAAGAGCCAGAGCACAGCGGAGGTGAGGAGCATGTGATTGTCACCCTGACATGGTGCTGGATCCCATTCCACACTGCTACAGCAGTATTTTTGTATCACTGTTGCCTTGGAAGATCATCTGCGGCTGCCCATCCTGCCCATCCCATAATGCTTCAGTTTCTCAAAGAGATGTACAATACTGGAGCAACAGGGGCTAAATATTTCATCCAAATTCTAGGAAGGCTTTAAAAAAAAAAAAAGAAAAAAGAAAAAGAGGATGAAAAAGAAGTCTTTTCTCCATCTCTCTTCTGCCTTCTGTTTCCAAGCACAAACTGAGCAGAATCCTAATTCCATTGAAATCAGCAGGAATCAATTGTGCTCCAATTGACTGCACTAGGAATAAGTCCCTGGTGAATAATAATTTTTTTTCCCAATGTCTTTAGAATTTGGAGATGAGGAATAAAAATGTTGAAACGTGGCGTAATGCAGGGAAAAAAGAGGAATCTGTCCACTTAACCAGATTCAACAAATATTTGACTGTAATACAGGGGAAAAGAGGAATCTGCCCCCTTAACCAAATAAAACAAGTATTTGACTACCTAAAAAACCCCTACCAAATAAAACTTTCTGAGCCTGTATCTGATTATTCTCTCTCTACTCAGGAGAGGATGGGAGAACAGAAATGCACTTAACTGCATGGTATGGTTTGCTTTTCTGTTATTTGTGGGATTTGTGGAAGCAGGTAGAGAGGTCAGGCAGACAGGCTCCAAGATGGTGAAGAGAGGACTTTATTTACAAGAAGTTCTTTTTATACACACTAATAAACAATTGTCTATTGGCCAAAGACAATCCACCCCCAAAGACCTATTGGTTATGGCTCGTACACCTCTAACACTAAACACAGAGATTAAGAAAGTACAGTTTATCTATATTCTCCATGAGAGAGAAAGAAAAATCCTAAAACACTGCAACTACAGCATGGGGCTGCTGAATTCCTTGGAAGTGAGGCAAACATCTCAGCCCCAAAGTAGCTGCCAGCCTTTCAAAAAGTTTAGCCACCCCTGGTTAGGAGAATGGCATTGCAAAAAACCAAGGCACAGAAACTACCTAAAGTGTGATTTCTCTGCCAAAACATTGATGAAATCTTCAAAATGCTGAAGGTACATAAGCATGACCAACCAACTTTTATTTTCTTTAAAATTAGATTATTAGCACATATACTTGCTAGTGTGAGAACATGTGTGCACCTGTGTGGACATTTGTGTAATTAACATTCACAGACTTAAGCAATGATTCCTCACATAGTTTCAGTTATATTTCCCACTGAAATGCTTCCATTTAAAAAATCTTTCCTAGAACCCAAAGCAGAGAATGTTGGTATATCTCATCTTTTCAATGCCATGTCAGTTCTTGAGCTTATTATTTTTATGGTAGGTTTCCTGGTGTGTTGTTTGTGGGGTTTTTTTGGTTGGTTGGTTATTTTTTTATTTTTTTTCAGTAGGACGTTACCACTAAAGTTATTTTCAGAACATCATATGGATTTTTCATTGAAACATCTGTGTTAACTTTTATCATCCTTGCTCTGCTTTGTAATTTTGGAAACAGATATAAAGAATGAGCAACCCAGAGCACAGTAATATAGTGGGAAGCATCCTTCATAAGTCAATTGAGGAATTTAATAATCTCTTTAGAAATAAGCTCTGCAGCTATGAGAAAAATGTGTGGGTTAAAGGCCTTCCAATTAAGAAAGGTTTCTCTGTGGATTTATAGGCTGGTGGTTAGCTCTTCCTGTTCGTGTTTCCATGGCAACTGTCAGGTAGATTTTCTGCCACTTGCTAGGAAGTTGGAAATGTTGAGTCTGGTTGAGCCTTTCAATTCACTGAAGCTTAAATGAAATTCTTTGCAAGGAACTGGCATTTAGCCTGGGTCATTTATTCATATCTAGAAGAGAAATCAATTATAGTAATCAGAAGTGCAAATTTTTTTTTTTATTGGAATTATTTTGAGTACACTTTTTTTTATTATTATTATTATTGTGCCACAATCTATTTTTAATGCTACGGTAGGAAAGGTTTGAAATGCTGCAGCTGGCCTCTTTGCTGCTGACGGCTTATGGCTTTAATTACAGCCCAAGACACACAGAGGCACGTCTCTCTCTGGTCTACTTTTACAAGCTATAATCACCCCTGGTGATATTCATGATACCAGCTCGAATCCTGTAGACTCATTAGAGTTGAGACACCTGTATTGTGAGAAACAGAGCTTACTTGCCTTTCCTCCTTTCAATTTTCTTGTCTTGTTGATTTGTTTGAATTAGGCTTGAGGAAAGTAAATAATTTGTGTGGCTTTTATTCAAACTTTCTGGGTACATCGTGGCTTTAATTCCACATCAGAATCCCCATGTGTTTGCACACTTCTCTATGCTCCTGTTTTCCACCCTGCACTGACTGTCGCTTGACAGCTCCGCGCTTCATTGCCGTAATTCTCCAACATAGGATACAGGGTGGGGTGTGGTGTGTTCCTACAATTTCAGCCTTTCCATGGTGCACAATCTGTGCCACCTAACGAGCTCTGTCCTGTAGGCTTTATGTGAATAATGCCATGCAGACTTCATTGACTTTCCTTGCAAGAATAAAGCCAGCAGGGCTTGGCCCAAAGATCACAGATTATCTAAACAGAGGCAGGATGGCCTTCTGGGCGGAGAGTAGTTAAGAGCTCGGAAAACCTGAGGGCTCGCTTCCCCTCTCTTCCCCCGGCTTCCAGGGGGAAGAGAGATTCATTTAGTGGCAGATCCTAAACTCCATGAAGTCCTCTCACACCGGAGTTAATGGAGCTGTGACAATTTATGCCAGCTAAGAATCTGCTCCATTACCCAAGCTCACTCCAGCTGTATAATAGAAATAATAGCAGTGCCCTACCTCAGAGAGGTGTCGTGAGGATAAATAGTTAGACGGGAAAGTGTTATGATACTATGATAATGAAGACCAGAAAAATACCTGCAATAGACAGAAATCAGCATAACTGATCTGACATTTACTTTTATTCTTCCAGTCCTTCTGCCACAGAGAGACAGTAATAGCTTGACAAAGAAAAAGTGATGCCTAGCCTCTATTTCTCCTGCTGCTTTGCTTTTCTTGCTTTGTTTTCCTGCCTTCATTGTTTCTTTCTTAGGATTTCACCTAACTTTCCTTAAAAGCTTTTAAGAACCAGTTAACAAATATTTCATTTCATTTTCACCCTCATTTTATCCCAGCCTATTTAATTTTGCTTCTTTTTTCTCCTACTCATCTTCATTTCCCTGGGTTAAGCCCAAAATCTGTGCACACAAAAGTCCAAACAGATTTAGTTAACTTTAAATGAAACAATAGTTCCTCTGGCATTTATAAAGCAACCAAAACCAAGTTCTGATGTTGCAAATTTTAACAGTTGTTTCCAGGCCACCTAAGAGAATGAGAAATTATTTGGGTCCAAAGAGCCTAAATATCCTATCCAAGATATAAAAGTTATGTTCGGACTGTAGACTTTGGATATATAGCTCAATTGGCTGCTAGAGGCTGTGTAAAAGTCATTAATTTTCCAGTTTTCATGATGAACTTTTTGTCTTAGGCAGACTTGGCACCCCAGGCGCATCTCACAGGACTTACTTTGTTATGTTTTATAGTGTAAAATGCCTTGAAGAATAATTCTTCCTAAATTCTTAGTGTGGATATCTTCTTTCCCTTTGCATCTGCAGAGAGCCATCCTGAGCTTTTCTGTGCATTTCCAGAGAAGATTGCATCCCCCTCATCACCAGTGTGTTTTTGGGTTGCTGTCATGACACAAACCCACACACCCAGGAGCTGCATGGACTCACAGGTTCTCAGGTGGGAGGAGATGCCTCTCTAACATCCAGTGCACGAGGAAACAGCTCCACTGCTCAATGGGTGTCTGGTTCTTACAGCCAGGAGAATGTTTTGAAAAACCATTCTGACCTTCTGCACTGGTTAGGGGTGTTCACTTCACCAGCACATGGAGCTGAGACTGGTTCATTAATCAGATTTTAAATAATCTCGTTCTCCAAGAGACCAAACTCTTTTGTACCATAGACACGTAAGAGAAAACCAACATACTCCCAGTGCCACCACCACTGTACTACAGCGCTTCTTTGAGCTCTGTTTTTGTTCTGTGGTATTTGATGTCATTTTTAACCAGAAGTGGAAGGGGCATCTGTGCCTGTTCAGAGTCTGCCTTTCCAGCAATACAGCTCTACCAAGATGGGGCGTCCCAAGGCTCACACATCGTTCCTTTCCTCCACAAAACACACCTGGAATGGGCAGGATTGATCTTTCATCAATGCTATATGAAATTGTGGTGTCAGCATGATTTTGGAAAGATTTTAAAATGTCCTCTTGTGGTGTTAAAGAAGCAGAACACTGGGACTCTTTACTATGGTTGGGAAATTTTAATACATGGTGGATTATAATTCCAAGAGGCTTCCTCATATGGGGAAGAGGAGGGGCAGATGCTGATCTCATTGCTCTGGTGACCAGTGACAGGACCCAATGCAATGCTGTGAAACTGCATCACAGGAGGCTGAGGTTGGACATTAGAAAAAGATTCTTCCCCCAGAGGGTGGTTGGGCACTGGAACAGGCTCCCCAGAGCAGTGGTTGCAGCACCAAGCCTGTTCAAGTAGTGTTTGGACAATGTTCTCAGGCACATGGTGTTACTCTTGGGGTGTCCTGTGCAGGGCCAGGAGCTGGACTCGATGATCCTTGTGGGTCCCTTTCAACTCAGAATATTCTAGGAGTCTATGATTGTATGAAGGCTTGGGTTATAACTTGGTTTTCCTCTGTACATCTCTGCTGCAGCTACTCAAAAACTGGGCTCAGGCACACATAATAAAAGAAGCCAAGTGCCTAATTAACCTCAGCCTAGCACAGCACATGGCAAGAAAAGGCTGTGGAATAATTCTCCACCTCACTGCAGAGCACAGCTGACCCAGCAGTGATGAACTGACAAGCTCAGGGTGCCACTGGTGCTCTGGTAACTTCAGTCTTGGTAACCACCTTGCTCAGTGCAACTAAGCAAGGAAATGGGAGGAATTGAGACTGCAAAGGATGATGTGTTTAGGGTGGTTATGTTTATGCACCAGCCTTTGCAGACAGCTGTACATAAAGTAATTTTTTTAATAATCTCTATGAATGCACGCTGAATATCCCACTCCAAAGCAGTCCTGTGTGTAAGCTGGAAGTGTCAAAATGGCAAAGAGCTGGAAAGCGCCGGTGCTTGTTACACAAAACCTGAAGCAGCACATTCCTTCAGTGCTGTATATAGCCACATCTGTTTTAAATGTAAAGGCTGCTGTTTCAGGTGACCTTATATACTCTCAAAGCATTAGAGTATGTTAGCGAGTGTGTTTTGGAAAGGTTAAAAAATATGTCGTCTCTTTTTTCAGAAGCTATTAGTTGGATACAAGCTGAGTTTTTCAGCCACATGGTGTTATTGTAGGAAATACGAGGATCACTTCGAATTCAGTAATGGCTTGTTCTTCCTGGCACTAAAGAATTGTGGCATCTAATTAATGACTATACTTCTCCATCACAATCCCAATACAGATTCATATTTCCATTTGTGCAGACACTCACAGGATTATCTATATACAATTACTCAGTGGTTGTTGCTGCAAGGCAAAAAACAGTTTTACCAAGTCACTCTCTTTCCTTCCAAGCAGAACATCAGAATGAGGAATTGAAAACGAGTTTTTCTTTAGGTGCAGTGTTTGCAGTACTTCTTTGAGGAATGAGGAGTGCTGGCAAAAGACAGGACCTCTTTGGGCATCTCTGGCCAGTGGTTGCCCAAACTGCTGGGGAGGGCCTTAAACTGGGGATGGGAGGGATGGTCATAAACTTTAATTTCAGCTGATGATGAGGTAAACCCTGTCAAAAGGGGACACCTTAAGCACCTGTACACAGTGTAAACCAAATGGAAACAGGCAGGGGAAAGCAGGCTGTAGATGTGCCTGCAAACACTGGTGGAATAACTGGGACATGGTAGGACTGGAGTCCTTCCTGCTTCCCCTACACCCAGCTTGAGTTATAGAGTCATTAATGTTGGAAAAGACCTCTAAGATCATTAAGGTCAACCATTAACCAAACACTGCCAGATCTAGCACTAAACCATGTCCCTATGCACCATTTCGACACCTTTTTGAACACTTAAGTCCATGATCTGTGACCTGAGTGGAGATGCTCAGCATTTGCGTTCCTGTAGGAGGCATTCATCCATACCTGGTTTCTTGATTCAGCTCATAGTCTTTCCTTTTCCAATTATTCTTTCTTAATTGATCAAGATTGTTTCTTTCCAGAACAATAAGTTTTACTACAATTACCTTTCAATTCTTCTACTTGCAGTGGTATGGTATAGCAAATTCATGGAGACAATGCAATGATCCAAATTTGCATTTGCTGTCATTGATGTGTGGTTCAAGTGCAGTTTACAACATGAAGGCTTCTAAAGATGGTTGTGGGGAGAGATGAATTTTGAGATAGACTCCATTTATATTGTTATACTCACCTTTCCAATCTGGAGAACAGCTCTTGAGTTTTTGACTCTCATTTAAATTCTCAGTAATGACACTGAAGGGCTACAGTTCTCTTTTCTTATTTCTGGATTTAGGACCAGTCTGCTCCCTTCCCAGCTCTCCCGCTCTTTACATCATCAGAAACAAGCCAATGTCATGTAAGCTCTGATCTGAGGGAGAACAAAGATGTACAGATCATCCAAATCACCCAGTTCCTTATCTCATACCCTTTCAAATATCAGCAAACACAGATCATCAAGAAGATCTTTACATTGCATAACTTAAATTGGAGACACAAATTTATGTGAATATGTTTCAGGCACTACTGATTGTTCTTATTATTAATAAAATAAAAAAAAAGGAAAAAGATAGTCTTAATTGTTGCTATGGTAACTAACACATCTGCCAGGATATGTTGCAGTGGGAAAAGAGTGTGAATTCTGTGAACATTTCCTGTTGTCTTTCCATGGAAAGACTTAGAGCAGGGCTCCTTAGTGGCAACTTTACAAACTCAACTAGAAGGCACTGTGAAATTGAAAGGCAAGCAGTGTGAAATGAACAGAAAGCAGCACTCTGGTTTAAGTAAACAAGCAGAAAAAGCAGGATTGGCCAAGAGGACTCATTGCCTTGGTAAAAAACAAAGAATTTTTTTTTTTTTTTGTAGAGTTTAAAACACTATTCTTACTCAGTAAGAATTCTACCTATATTTTCAACAGACTCAACAAAATTACCCTTTAGGGTTAAGGCCAACTCATTAACATGGAAGGAAGAAGGGCAGCAAAGAAAGAGGACAGGTTCTGTGGAGTTCCCATCGTTTGAATGTGGCCTTCCAGAGGGTGGGTGTGGAATGCTTTTTTTGAGGTTTGCTTACTCCACGTTCTACAGCATAAAAAAATAAACAAGTATTTCCCAACCTTCATCTCTCAGTGTCAAAAGCTGACCTGCACCTTCTTTCTCACCCTTCCTGCTACCCATATTTTTGTGTTTCACTCTGAAAGAATTTGATGCACTTCTCCTCTATTTATAGCTCAAACAATCCAACCACAAGGCAGGTGGTTTCATTGAAAGACAAACAAACTTCTAACAAAACCCCACTGATTCGTAAATGACCAACTCTGCTGACACTGCAGGCTGCAGGGGACTTAAACTACCCTGGGAAGTTGGCCATTTACTGTAGTACAGAGTAAGAGCCCCTGTGGTTTCCTAAACAGCTGGTGGGTTTATTTCTTTTTTTTTTTTATTTCTTTCTTTTTATCTTTCATTTCTTTCCTTAAAAAAAAAAAAAATCAATTTCTGTATTGTTTTATAAAAAGATCCAAATTTAAGATTTTGTTGCCATTTTAATGTAATGTATAAAACAGCATGACTTCCATTCCATCCTTTGTCTGACACATTTATTGATTTCAAATTGTTTTGGGGCAGATTGTTAGCATCTTTTCTCCTTTTAAAATGTACTTCTGAATATAATGGCTTATTCCCGCATGTTCAGGACTTTTGACCTTTGCACTGGGATTTCTTGTCTTGATCTTGTTCTTGTTGATGCCTCTGTCTCCCTGAATTAAAGCAAGTTTCTATTCCACTGGCACTTTTATTCCATACAAAAGAGGTGTTAAGACACAATTTTGCGCTCTGCCTCCTTTCCAACTCAATGGACTTCTGGGTGACAAATAATTTTTTTTCTCTATTATTTCAAAGGTAAAACGTGCCTTTGTCAAACACCACAGTTGCATTTTGTTTAGAATCTTCTTTTATGGAAATGGCCTAATGTCAATGAAATGCAGACTCTGCATCCCTTTTAGAAGCCAAGGAGGAGAAGAGATAAGTGCACAATTATGCAGCATTTCTAAGCATCAAGAGTACTCTGAAGGCAGATATGTGCATGATCTTTACACTTCCTCACTCCCTGATTGGATTCCTTTCCTTTTTTATACCCACACAAATTAATCACAACTGTTTGATGTGAAGATACAATTGATCCACCCAGCAAAAACTTCTTGCACCCACTGCCTCCACTTGAGCTTCCTTCATTGTAGGGATGACTCAGGTTGCTGTATTGTCAAGAGAAAAGTGTCCTTTCTGCATTCTTTGACGGAAGTGAAAGAAAATAGAATGAAGGATTATACAGCAAGTTTGGGCAAGCAAAGATCAGGCATTTTTAGGGCAGAGAATTACACCTGCCAGTGAGTTCAGTTAGATCAGCGACTTGCTGCTTTCTGCCTCCTCCCCCCAGGCTGTACGGATGTGGTTAAGTAACTTTGTCCTGGGAGCAATTTCTGGTCCTCACCCCAGTGTCCCACAGCACATGGACCACATGCCAACCCTCCCCACATCCACAACCTGCTTCATCTGGCTGTCATTCTGGGGAATGTGTGGAATATCCGTGGCCCTAAGATTTATTATTCATTCATTTGTGAAAAGTTTGGGATGTTTGGGGTTTTTTTTTCAGTTCTGAAAGTGTGAAATAAGGAAGCAAACATGTGACAGTGCATCAGAGAGTGTTTCTGTAAAATGACCCAGGAGTTTAAGTTGTAAGCCTTGAACATGCACAAGAGCCACGAGGGAGGTATAAATTTGCTGAAGTACTGTTGGAAGGACTGTGCAGGGAGAGGACAAAACAAAGTGTGATTTCATCCATATTTCCTACATGGCATGATCTTTGGAAAGACTAAATTGTGTCCTGGTATTCCCTAACAAGGTGTCTGGTTCCCATCAACACAGGGGACACAAATGAACCTGATCAGGCAAAACTTCACTTAGGGTTACCAGAGAAGTTGTGAAATCTCCATCCTTGGAGATATTTCAAAGAAATCTGGATGCTGTCCCAGGCAACATTCTAGGTGACCCTGCTTGATCAATGGGGTGTCCTAGGTGACTAAGTGTCCTCCAGAAGTCCCTTCCACCCTGATCCTATGAATGGATGCAGAATGATTGGGGAACAAGACCAGAGAGAAATGTGGATGTAAAATCATTCTGCCAAGCTTTGCATATTTTTTGTTTTGTCATCCTGTTGAATAGTTTTGCAGGAAAAAAAAAATGTTTAAAAACAAAGGTGAAGAGGAGACCGAGCCTGAATACAGTATTTTTAGTGGATTTTTGATGGGCTACTTGTTAACAAGGACACATCTCAGACAAAAAGTGTGATTTTTGCACCTTCTTTGACTGTGTGGGAGAACTGCTGAAATCCATCTCTGGACCTAGACATAATACATTTGACTCTATTTAGCAGAATTCCTCAAAAAGAGGAAGGAAACTGGTAAAAGTACTTTATTGGGATTTTTTTCTTTTCTATTTAAAAAAAAATTCTGAAGTGCATGTGTTTTGTTAAAAATTGGTAAGGCTAATTAGAATTTTTAGATTAAAACTTTGGTAGTTAATTCAAGCTGAAATAATTTTAGCATATTTTCCTTCTTACAAAAATTAAAATACAACAGAAACAACAAGAAAGAAAATCCCAATTTTAAAACATCTGTTAGATAAGAGTGTCATTTATACTTGCTTAAGTTTTTGGCCAAGTTATCAATTCTCCTACTCTACATCTTTTCTTTCAGTTGACTCCAAAGTGTGTCAGCTGGCTTGTTTTACATTCCTTTTAACCCATACATTTGTTTTAAAAAGCAAAAATAACAGGACTGAAAGGGGGGAATTGTCTTTAAATTACTCAGTTTCATATTTAACATCCCACTGTGTGCATGACAGAACCACAGAAACCAGCAATGTCAAAGATATTAGATCATCCAGTCTTTCTTTTTTAAAATGCAGAATTCTATTTGCTTTGATATCAAATCAAAAGAAACCAAAATGGAACTGTATGTAAAAAATTAAGGCAAATGTTCCTGGCCTTAGAATACAAGTTACTTTACTACTTTACATTTCATGTCTCTAAGGGAGGATTTTCTGAAAATACAAATGGGAGTTGGGTGCCTGAGTCGATGGAAATCGGACACCTGACTCCCATTTGTGCCTTTGAAAAATCTTCCTTTTATAAATCATTGTGGAATTCCTATACTATGATAAAATGTAGAAAAGGAGAGAGGGCTTAGAAGCGATGCTTGAAGTTCTCCAAGGACTATAAGGATACTCTTTCTACTTTCTTGCCTTTGAAACTGATATTCTTGGTTAAGTCCCTGTATTTAAATATAGCTGTTCTTTTGCAGAGAATTATGGTTTGCAAATTATGATAACCAGATTTCCTGCTGCTGGTCATTCAAAATTCTGCTGTATGATCTTTTTTTTTAAACTGCACTCTTGTTTGCACCCATCTTTTACTAATTGTCTGAAGAAATGAATCTCTGAAAGAAGCAGAGAGATAAAAGTATTCTGTGGCTCATTGAACCACTGTTTGCTGTAATTATTGCACTTTTCAGTTATTTCTGTTGCTTTCTTTTTTTCTTTTTTCTTTTTTTTGCTGTTTTGAGGCTTCCTGACCACCTATTACACTATCCTAATAAGAATGTACAGGAAATCAATGACCTGAAAAGTTCATCGCTCTGTAAAATGACTTAATTTGGAAATACTGTGCAATACAGTAATACTCATGGTCTAATCCTACCTCATTTTTAACTTGTTGCAACAGTTTTCTTAATCCTTTATAGACCTGTGACAGCATAACTCTTCCTTCAAAGTACAACCATTTCTGTAAGGTATTCAATAATAATGAGAGATATTTTCATTTCCCATCATTACTCTTTTCATCCCATGGAAACCCAGGAGAAATGCCATTCCCTCTCAGTTGTGAGAATATTTTGAAGATTTGTTTGTGTTATCCCCCAGGATAGTTTTCAAGGTCTTAAAAACAAGCTGGAATTCATTCAGAAGAATAGGCAGTCGTTTAGGGAAATGAAATATGTTATGATGGAATAGTAGATTATGTTTGAGGAAGATTAAACATTTCTTAATTCATTAATAACTGAAGAATACATAAAATAACACCTAACATATATTACTTTTTATATCAACAGACTACTCAAACATTACAGTTATTCAATGAAATATTAATTTCATTGAATTTCAGTTAATAACATGTTCTTAATATATCCTGGAATATCAGAAAAAACTCAAGACTGAAAAACACACTAATGTGGTAATATTCAGAAAGGATGCAAGGAATCATCTGGTAAGCTTCAGGGTTGTTAGAGTGACATGAAGTTATGGAAAATATGTAGAAAATAAATAGGAATTAAGTGAATGTAAATGCAAAGAATGAAATATCAGCCAGCACTAATTAATGTTAATAAATATCTTTTACAAATTTGAATGTCATCTTTGATGGGACTATGAGTTTTGTATGGATAATTAAGAGATGAAATATATCACTTTGGGTATGGATATTAGGCAGATAGGCATTTTACAATGTCTAAAATGACCTCACATGGAGATTTACAACACCTGCCTCATATAATTCTTCAGATGGGCTTTGGCAGTGTGTAAGTCCTTGGTCCAAGAGACTTGTGTAAGTTGCTGCCCAAGGCTGCAGGCAGACAAGTCCTCTAAGTCAACCCAGCATCTTTCTGTTGTCTAAAAAGACATTATTGATCCTCCATCCCTTCTCTTCTCCTCCTCCTCTTTCCCAGCATCTTCCATTTCAAGCCATTTCTTTCTATCTGCAGAGCTTATCTGACCCTTTGGTGAGTTAATTCAGCTTGCAAAATCTAACTTGAATTTATTCAGTCTTTTGCTGGGCTCATTTTCTTCTGCTTTAATGGGTGAAATTACTCATCAAGAACTCAGACAACTGTCACAGCTGGGGTGTGGAAAACAGCTGGAGCATGTGGCCAGGAGCTGGCATGGGGAGGTGGAAAAGTGAGAAAAGTCAGAATTCCTTCTTTTGGAAGGTCAGAGCTGCTGAGTCAGCCCCGGCCATCCACTTGGAGCAAAAAGTTCATTTGGTGCTTAAACTGAAACATCTCCAAAGAAGCACCTTAGCTGAAGGAGATTTCAAAGAATATCCTGAGGTCAAAGGGTTCTGTGATTTGGAGTGTCAACTGAAATGCCTCCAAAGCAAGATCTCAGTTTGAGCAGATTGAAGAAGAAGAAAAGAGGTGTTTAAAGGCCACACTATATTTTAGGGAAAAAAAAAAAAAATCCCAGAGGAAAATAAAGGAAGATGGTTTGTGAGACGCAGTCCTGAATAAGAGTCTGAGTTGCTCTTTTGCAGTGCCCAAACTCTGACAAAGTCCATAAATTATCCAAATTGGCTTGTAAGTACCCATAGGCTTATACTTTTGAAAAGTACCAAGTAATACTGTGATAAAAGAATAGCTTCACAGGAAATCAGTTAAACATTGAAGATTAAACGCACATCATGAAAAAATGCTTACAGAAATCATTTCACTCTGTGAAAGTATATCTAGCAGGATTCTGCAGGAATCTATATTAGGTCTGAGAAACTTCAGTGTTTCCATAGTGATGGAGAAGTAAACATGATACAGCTGCCAAAAAATAGGTAATTATTGGCAGAATGATAGAGAAACGATGGTGACAAGGATTTCCTGCAGAAGAGTCTGACAAGCAGGGTCCATTCAAAGAGAAACAGATATTTTCATCTGTATATTTAGCTGAACACATTAATGAGGAACATTACAGAAATGGGGATTGCATCCTGGTAAACTACCAACCCTAAAATTATACAGTATTGCAGTGTAACAGAAACTCAGTATAAAGTCACAGCAAGTTATAGGGCCAGAAGGACAATTGCAAATATTTGAGAAAAAGGAAAATATTTATACTAAATATTTAGATGGATTAGTAGTCAAATAATCTTGCTTGGTCTTGTTGGGTTATTTATTTATTTATTTATTTTTATTTACTTCAGAACGTGAATCTACAAAAATTATTTAAATTCTAGAAAAAAACAGCTTTCATTTCCCTAATTAAAGATGTTAGAGGATTTCTTTTCTCTAAGTCCATGCAAATATGCATCCTGTACAAATTTGCTTGCCCTGAGAAAAATGTAGCCACAGGACACAACTTCTCGAACCCCAGGAAATCTACTCTCACCAGGAAAATATTGCTTGGTTTCCCACTGAAGGTAATTTTTTCTGGAGGTGAGATAGTTTTTTTTCCTACACAGCTTCCCAGGTTCATTTGTGCACGGCTCTCCTCTCTCGATTAACTCCATGCTCTTCCCTTGGAGCAGCTCCACACGCACAGCCCTGGCTGGAAGGGGGGTTGAGAGGTGATTTGATAAGTATATCCAGGAGCAGAAAACCAGAGGTTTGAAATGTCTATTTAACTTAGCAGAGAGAGTTGTAACAGAGCAATGCTGAACCAAGCCAAATTCAAACTGGAAAGTGGGTACCTGCTGAAAACCGGGAAAGGGATTAAACACTGGAACAAATTACCAGTGGAAGTGTTGGTTCCTCTGTCTCCTGCTGTCTTCTTGTCAAGCATAGATGTCTTTGCAGAAGTCAAACAAATTGCAGTTGGGTTCAATTTAGGCACAATTAAATGTTTTCTGATGTATGGATGGTCAGTGCGCATGAGCTGGAGGTTTTATCTGCCTCTGTCTGCATGGCTGTCAGCAAAAGAACATTATTAAAGAATTATTGCACATGTAATTTTAACATTATTAATTTCATCAATTATTCTGGTGTTGATTAAGTACTAATATATAAAATTCAGGGTTTTTGACTTCAAGGTCCACTTGACTTGTTTTCTCCAGTGATGTTGATGAAGATACAGGAATCTCCGCATTTTACAGGACTAAACAACTTTTCCTGCTTTCTATGATTTATCTCAGTTCTTGAAGTCCTTCCTCAGCTTTTTTTAGATTTTTAAAGATTTTTTTCTTCTAGTTCATCTACTCTGTGAGTCAACCCCACTTGCTTAAGCCTCAGCTTTACTTTCCCTCTGTACTCTGCGCTGGAGAGGCCTCAACTCTAATCCTGAGTCCAGATCTGGTCACCAAGATAAAAGAAAGATATTAAATTATTAGAGAGGATCGAGAGGAGGGCAACAAAGATGGTGAAGGGCCTTGAGAGCAAGCCATAGAAGGAGGGGCTGAGAGGACTTGGTCTGTTCATCCTGGAGGAGACTGAGGAGAGACCTCAGCACAGTCTGGAGCTTCCTGACAAGGGGAAGAGGAGGGGCTGGTGCTGATCTCTTCTCTCTGGTAACCAGTGACAGGGTCCAAGGGAATGGCATGAAGTTGTGTGAGGGGAGGTTTAGGTGGGATATCAGGAAAAGGTTCTTCACCCAGAGGGTGGCTGGGCACTGAAACAGCTCCCCAGGGCAATGGTCACAGCACGAACCCTGACGGAGCTCAGGTGTTTGGACAACATTCCCAGGCACACAATGTGACTCTTGAGATGTCCTGTGCAGGGCCAGGAGTTGGACTCAGTGATCTTTGCAGGTCCCATCCAACCCAGCTTATTCTGTGATTCTGGTAGTTGCATAAGTAAATGCCAAATTCAATCATTTTTCTAATACAAACAAAATATTAGCACCCGCTCTCACAAAATCAGTAAAAAACTAATGTTTGTGCCTTCTGAGATTGTAATCCAATTTAAGAGGAGAAAGAATGATTTAAAGAAAATCCATGTGTGTGGCTAGTCAGCTAATTCATATGAGAATTTACTAAAACATTTTTGCAAATGGGGGGAATGAATAGTAAGTAATAAATTAGATAACAGCAAATATATATCTGTTTAAATATTTATGCTCAATACTTTAAGGATTCAAAAGCATTTTTGAAACAGACCTGGTTTATTGAATATTCCAATAACATGACCCCTCTAGAAGCAGCACAATGATTAACTGTATTTATTGTTTATTTATGAAAATGGTCTTGACTAAACTTTATTCTTTTTTTCTACTTTTTTTACTCAAACAGCCTTAATGGCTGAATGTAAAGGAAGATGTTAACTACAACATGATGGCAAGATTGAATAGTTTTAATTAGAGAAGGGTAATACTCCATATGTAATGGAAGTGATTTACAATGCGGTTAGTTTGATCTAGATGTCTCTCAACTTGAATCTCACAGCTTTTTTCTCTAAAAATTACCCAAATCCTGACAATTTTTTTAGTATTTGATTGTCTTGATATTCTCTGAAAAATTTTAGCGCAAGTCCTTTAAGGTTGCAGTAATGCATGTAAGAGCATTTGTGTGCTTAACAAAGTGTTTAAATGTGATTTTCAGAAGATATTTCTTTAGTAAATTAAATGTCCCTTTTCCAGATATCTAGTAAAGCAACAGTTTTTATGCAAAAAAGTCTTTTAGCTGCTTCAATTAAACTGTAGATTTGATACTCAAAACCCCAGAGAGGCATTGCCCATACAGACATTACCAAGGACTCATAGAGAGGTTTGTGTTGAGTTTTTTGGTACTTGCCTGAGCCATTTTTAAAAGATGCATAATTTGATCCTGAAAATTTTAATTATAATGTATAATTGAAACACTCACATTTAAATTAAAACAAAGCAGTCTAAAACCATAGGGTGTTAGAAGCTTATAAGTAGGGTATAATTCATTGCCATTTTGATGATCTCTATGTCTTCAACTTATACCAATTATAAATAACTCATTTGAAAATTGATACAAGTGAAATTAACTAAATTGACACCAGTTTCTTTTTGTGATCTGAAAATATATGCATAAATGGCAAGAAAATGTTAATTGACCTTAACCTTTTCTGTGATAAGTCTCTTCAGTAATGTAGTAATACTTGGCACTTATATAGCATAGTACCTCTTATCTGAAGATCTCAAAGATCTTTACAAAAATTAATTAAATCTCACAGCACTTCTTTGACGTAGGCATGTGAAGTATTAAATAGGTGATTAAACTGGAGACTAGAGGCTAAAACTAACATTTTCAAAACAGGATGCCTGATGTTAGAAACCCTAAATCTGCTTTTCATGATGCCTTACTCACCATAAAACCACACTTGCCATTGATCCTAGGACTCTAATGACTCATAAGCACAGAGCTTTTGGCTCAAAAGGTCTTTGATGCAAGGACTTGATTATTTCGGCCTTTATAATGCCAAGCAAATCACAGGTCAGACAGTGCAGAGAGTCCTGTTTGGGGGAAGTAAAGACATTCTCTCATCTCTAACACCTTCTAATTGTGCTGAGAGAACACAGAGAATTTATCTTTGAAACACATCACCATCCAAGACACTGGGGTGAACTCTCGCCTGGAGGTGCCTCTCTCCACCAACAGAGGGGATAACCAAGAAACTTGCTGAGAGTGACGCTAATTTTGAGAGAGCCAATATCATGCGAGATGAATTTCACCCTAAATAGGGGGAATTCTACACTAATGAAAATTATTACCACAACAATGTGATAATTCCAGCATTAGGAAAGCACAAGGAATAGGTAATACTAACAGGCATCCTTTAAATACACTTTGAATCACATATTTCTTTGTCACTTTGAAACTAAAGATATAAAGGTAGAAAAAACTTTATCATTATTACCCTATATTCTTGTTAACATATGTTGCAATCTGGATAACCATAAAAAACTTCATTCCTGAGCAAGGCTTACAATCATAAAGCATGGAAATGTGAGGTGGTGTCAAGCAAGGTGTAACCACATATTTGTGCAGATGAATGCAATGGTGCATGCACATATTGCACCTTAATTCCAGGAATTCCTGCCTGAGGAAGCAGTTCAGTGTCAATTCAAATAGAGGCATCTGTGCAGGATGGGAACTCTCTCTTGCATGTAATTCATCCATGGTGGATTTGAAGAAGACTTAATCTCTCCAACAACCAAGAATTCCCCCTGGGAATTAACTAGGATTATGAGCAGAGGTAACAAATTGTGTTAGCATGGAGCTCAGAAGTCCACCAAAAATCCCCTAGGGGAGACTGGACAGTCGTTGGTACTCCCACCATTGAGGGGACACAGACAGTTATTTATTTTCAACATCTCACTCCCCAGTTCCCAGGTGTCTTCTCAGGTGATGTAAGAAAATTTTTGAATTCTAGCTTCTAAGTGCCTTGTGTTGGGTATTTCCCACACTGAGAACTCGGAACCACAGAGGGAGAAAAGAAACAAAAAAAGAAAAAAAAAAGAAAAAAAAAAAAAGGACAGAAGTTTTTAAAGCTTTATGAATGCCTTATTTTCACAGGAGTCACTGTCTATAGATTTGTGGTGTTTAATCCATGGATGATCTCAAGCTTATATAATTTTATCTCATATCTCTTGACTACCTGTGTCTCTTGTTGGTTTTGTTTTATTTTGTTCTTCTCTACTTTAATCTTGAGCACAAGTCACCCAGGCAAAAAAGCAAAAGCAGGCAATTCTTATTTGAAAACTACCTACCAAAAATATAATCACTTGACATTCAGTCTCACAAACACTTTGTAGGTCTGGCCCCCTTTACCCATCACAGGGCACTGGCAAGAAATGGCAATTGAGAAGAACATGACCCAGCTTCCCTTGCAAGCAATGGAGATTTTTCCTTTTTTTTTGTTTGGTAGGGCTCAAGAACCACTACATGATCTTGCTGTATCCAATAAAAAAATTACATTATCTAATTTTGTAAAATTCCATTCATTTGTGGGTGAAGATCGCTGAAGTGAAAATATTTTAGAACAATCAAGTGTATTTCTGAGTATTTTATTAAAATAGCAAAAGACAAGTTCCAAAAATACTTTTTATGTTGCTGTCACTGTGAAATCCTTGAACTGGAGTATTCAGGGCAGAATAAGACCAGCTGGAGCTATCGAGTGTAATTCTGGTGGTAACTTGCACTTTTATATCATGGGGCCAGTAATGTACATTGTGTAGTTGGTAGCACAAAAGTTTTGCTGTCAATCTTTGGGGTTTTTTTTTTAAAAACAGTATTTTTGTTCAGTACATAGGGAACACATGTTTTTTCTAGGCATCTCCATGTGCACAAGCATGATGAATACATTCCACATTGTTCAATTACACAGCTGACATTTTCTAAAACAGCATGTTGGGTATTTCCTTACAAGCTTGAAGCCTGTCCCTGAATTAGTTTAAAAAAATACAGAGCCAAATTAGGTATAGTCTTCTTTTCTTAGATTAGTTTGCCTTTTCTAATTCTGGTAATAGAGTTTGCCTGGATCAGCAAATTTTGGAATTGAACTTTTGTGTTATCTGTTGGTCCTCCATCAATGGTAATTTTAAAGTTAGCCACCTCCTCAAATGGATTAAAGCAACCTTATACACCATGAAAGAACACCCTAAGTGCACCCAAAATATCATTTTCAATTGAATTTTGCATTCTCTTTGAAAAAAAGATCTTATGCAAGGCCATCAGCTGTATGGATGCCAATTAATAACTGGGAAGACAGCTGCTGGATGAGTTATTTATAAAGATTTATTTACCAGTATGACCACTGAGAAAGTCAAAACCCTTGGCCTAGTTTATGTTTTCAGCTAGATTTGGCATTGTCCATCCTGTTACCTCATAAATATCATTATTGGTGCTGAAACAGCATAAGACCCACGTCAGCATATTTAAAATTCAGAAAGTGCCGTGACTGAATTTGAACTTCACCCTGCTGCAAATGAGCACTGTGATTCCTGGATAAACCCTCTCCTCGTGCCTGTTGGCAAAGCACACAAAGTCTCCTTGTTCGGCACCTGTCTGACACTGCAGCCCCCCTTGGCAGCGGCTCTTTTTCGGGTCGGCTCCAAAGACCTGCCCCACTCAGCTGCTCTCGCCCTACTTGTCTGGGCCTGATTAGCATTGCAGCAGAGCACCCTGCAAACCACATCTGTTACCTGATCCTGCCCGCTGACACATCCATGGATCTTCCAGGGAGCCTTTTCAGCCTCTCCTCACAGCTGCTTCCGGTTCCTTTCTTGTCCCGTTGCACTTTTGCACAGCTGTGTGAGTCTTGCTGTGGCTTAGACCCTAATTCTCCTTTCGGTGCCTCTCTGTGTGCGTTGCCCTTGCTGGAGATTTGCTCTGCCTGATAGAGCTGCCTCTGGATTTTGATGGGAAGGAGTTAAATCTGGTGGATTTTTAGTGCTATTTAGTCAGTGAACTTTTTTCTTCCTCCTGCCCAGCAAAGCAGTTTGCTGCTCATACAGGACCAACGCTCAGCTGACAAATAACCCCACTGACATCAGCACAACTCAGCAGATTTATATCGGCTAAGGAGCCAGCTTTCCGGGGAATGCTGAAGGCCTATCTGCTCACACAGGCTTTTGCTTCTCAGATTGTCAGAAAGACACTGGACTTAACCTTTGCTGTTGGCTTAACCTTTCAAAACCTAGTCCTGAGCACTGCTCCTCCCCAGCTAAAACGAGGGATCTGATCAAGCTTCGGCAGTCTGAGAACTTCCCTTGGCACCTGAGCCCTGGCCCTCACCCCAGCCTGGGGATAACTGAGGCAGCTGCAGAGTTCACCTGTGTTCAAAGGCATCCAGGGGGATGTATACAGGGTGGGGAACTCAGCTTGGAAAACAGTTTTTAAGGTTCAACATTTGCTTTTTCTTCTTCTTGTTGCCATTAATAGTTTGTCACACAGAGTTATATTTGCAGGACTGGATGTGTCACTTTATTAGTTGTAATTTGACAAAGACAGATAGTCGTGGGACAAGGGGCAATGGTTTTAAACTAAAAGAGGGGAGATTTAGATTAGGCATTAGGAGAAAACTTTTTATTCAAAAGGTCATGTGGCCCTGGCACAGGCTGCCCAGAGAATTTGTGGATTCCCCATCCCTGGAAATGTTCAAGGCCAGGTTGGATGGAACTCTGAGCAACCTGCTCTAGTGGAAGGTGTCCTTGCCTACAGAAGGAGTTTGGAACTAGAGGATCTTTAAGGTTCCCTCCCTTCTATAATTCTGTGGACACTAGGAGCTCCAGGGAAGACTACAAAAATGACCATTCATTTTTGATTGCTTGATCTTGATTGTCTAGCCATGGAGAGATTTTTGATAATAAATATTTTCACTTAGTAAATCAAGGTGGACACAGAAAAGGAAGATACACTTCCCAGTAACCAACAACATGAAATATTTTTAAATAGCTTGTCTGGTGCTATTTTTTAAATCTACTTTATATATTGTAATTGATGACTTTATAACTTCTTTAATGTGTCCCTTCTGATTGTTCAAATGCTCAGACATTGAGTGATGCTGGAAGCCAAATGAACAGGAGCCTCATCCTGTGCACTGTCCTTGCAGTAATAGAAAGAGAACAGAAAAGTGCATCATTGAAAACAGTCCCTTATGGGTTTAGGTGACCCTGTAAAATGATACCATTCATAAATGTATTAAACTCCATTTTCAAACCTGTTGTTATAAACAACAAAAATTAGGCCTTGCTGTGGGCCTTTAGGGCATACAAGGAAATATCTCATTGTTTAGGCAGCAAGATGGACAAAGAAAGTCCAAATTCTGAACAAATACTGAGAGAAATTAGCTAAAGCTTATGGCACTGAACACAATTACATAATGCAAGGAGGGTTTGTGTAATTTCTCTTTCTAAACAGTGTGATCTGATTATTTCCTTTATTGCCAGCTCAAATATCAGCAGAGTATGAAGAGGTTTCTAAATTCCAGTGAAGACTTACAACTAAAGCCCCTGGTTGTGCCTTCTGAAGCATGTCTAAAACTGTAGTCAGGTAAAATTTCCTACTGATCCATGAAATGCTAAAGTTTAAACAGTACCATTTAGCTGCAACCACCTGTTTCAATTAATTCTCTAACATGTTTCATGCCTTGAAAGCTTTCATCTTTCTCTTTAAGTCGCTCTGTCAAGGACCACAGATGTTTTATTTTTGCTGAAGCCCTATTATGCTTTCAGTAACAACAAGAGGTGAATTAAATAAATCTCCAAAACATGTCATACATGGGCATCCATCATCACTTGCAATATATGTAGGCATAGCTGTCAAATAAGAGAAACAATCCTAAAGGACTTGGCAAGACAACAGCCAGCCTCGTGCTGTACTTGCTGGATATCACATTCTGTTACACACTCAGGGAAAAAAATACACTTACAAGTGGGGTAACAGAGCTGCTGGTTATAATCCTTGCTCTCCTGCTGGCCTGGCAGGCAGTTTTATACCTTCCAATCCATCTTGTGAATTTATGCTTAGTGAGTGGGGCATCACCTTTGGCAAGAACCTTTCAGTATAATACTGAGGGGGACAATGATTTGACACCGGAAACTTGTACATGGTTTTTCACATTCTTGATAAAACTGGAGGCACTGTATTGAGTGCTGTGTGACCAGCAGCACACAGCATGGAAATAAGATGATACCTAAATGCAATGCAATGTAAATGCAATGAAGTGTTGTCTCAAATACTTTCAAAGAGCTCAGTTAACATTTATTTCCCACCTATGGCTCTCGTACAATGTGAAGGCATCCTGCTCCTGCCACCCAACCACCACCCTCCATGCACTGCAGGGTTTGTCACACATAACCTGTGATTCTCTGAGGACACCTGCAGCTCCTTGAATTTCTAAACAAGGAGAGAGAAAGGAAAATTTATAACTTTATAAGTGGAGGCTAACAGGATCGTTTATCTCTCTTCACATTGTTTTTCAGGAGGACCACAGTGGTGCACTGAAGACCTGGATCTGCCTCCTTACATTATCCACAGGATGATTTTGGATTATTCTTTGAGTTGTTTTGCAACCAAACCTGATACACACCACAGACAACCCACAGGTCATTTATCCAGGAGAGCTTTTCCATACAGCATCCTGAATCTATTAGTGCAAAATTTACAAGGCTGCAAAAAGTCATCTCTGCCACTGTGACCTTCTGTCATAGCATCCACAACCATCTCACTTCTCCCAGAATTTCAGCTGGTATCAGTTGCACATCCTGCCTTCCCCTTTACACAAATATAACTTCAAAATCCCTATTCCTTTTCCTCCAGTAGGAAAATATGGAAAAAAGTTTCCTGCATCTCCTCTTATAAAAGCAGCATGAATAAAATCCTGATGCCACCAAAATTACCTAAAAGCAACACCTGTGTGAGAAGATCTTTGTTTGATTTTTCCTGCTTGGTTTCAATTTCAAGAAGAACTGTGATTTTCTTTAGTCTGGTCAAATTCAATGTAGTTCCTTTGCTTGTAAAATATTTTACAAGACTGTGTTTAAACTGCTGTAAAAAAGAAAAATTTTGCCCCATGACACTACAGGAGAGAAGTGTCTGTAGAACAGTTTTTTAACATAGTTCTAACTGGAATAGATATTTCCCATCCACAGTGAAAAAGGCTTAGAGGGGAGATTTTAGGTAAGACTTGGATGTTTGTTTGCTTGTATGCTCATTTGGATATTCTTTATGCTGAGAGTTTTTGTGAGACACTTGAAACAAAGATTGTATGACTGAATGTCTTATTAAATTCCAATAGTAATTTTACAGGGTTTTTTTAATGCCCACCTGAGAGTAACAAAACTTCATTCAATTTTGGGAATGTATATGATAAGAATTTCAAATTAATTTGTCAGTAGCTCCACCTTGAAATTTCCCTTTGTGTTGTGCAAAAAAACCCTCACAAAACTGTCAAAACTTCTAAATCTTTTTCCACCATGTCAGCCAGTATGTAAACACATGTTTTTTTATGGCAGGCATTGGAGACAAAGACTTTCTTTGATAGGATAGTTCTTGCCCTGTTGGCAGAGTTTCAGGCCAAAGTGAAAGTACTGCAAAAAAATTGAGAATTATTTCAAAATATGGACTGAACAATACTTAAAACATGAAAATAATATTTTAAAAAATTGGCAGGGATTAATCAAGTGTGGTAATCCATGAGATATTGATATTTTCTGGTCAAATTTTTAAATTTAAGATTTGTGTGCAGAAAACTTTTCCTGAAACTTCTCACTAACAGATGATGGCCATCATTACTCTACTTGCCATACAGTATCAAGGTGCTGGAATTAAAAAATATGTCTTTCTATATTTTTAATTCAGCGGGAGATTTTTTTAGATTTCCTGGTCAAACTCATCTCAAGTTCAAATATGAGGGAGCTTTAGTGTTGATGTTGCTAGGAAAAGAAAGGCCAAAGCCTCTTAACATTCTTCTCCAAGTGGGCAATGATGGGATAAATTGCTGAGTCCAAAAACCTCTTGGCTTTACATGAAATTGGACTAAAGCTGAGCATTGGATCTACATGAGCATTATTAACCTTTCCCTCCCTGCTGAAATCTGAGGGCTATAGGAGAAGGCTTCAGCCTTGTTTCAATCTGTAAAACTCTAGGAAAGCACTTTGCTCATGCCAGAAGGTATTTTGTTTAAAATATGGTCAGGCCCCACTGAAATGATTACATTTGCCTAGAAAATATTAATGGTGGACCCAGAAATTTATATCAAGAATTAACTTTTTGTATTGTAAATAGGCAGAAGATGCTGGTTTAATGGCTGCTAATATGACTGAAGAATTTAGCAAGTAAAGAAGATCAAGGAAATAAACTTTTTTTCCTTTTTTCCCTTGCAAACGAGTCCTGCGGCTCAAGAAGGAAATATCACAATGGTACAGGAACCACCACTAATATCACAAGACCAATTAGAATCATAGAATTGTTTAGATTGGATATAACTTTTAAGATCAAGTCCAACCATTAACCATTGCTGCTAAGTCAAGCACTAAACCGTGTAAATCACTCTAGAGATTCATAGAGTCAGTAGGGAGAAATACACTTTGAGCATTCAGTTCATCTGATCTTAGCACTCCTCTCTTTCCTCCAAAATTATACACAGCTGTGGAGTTCAAGGAATGCTTAGATGTAGATTTCAGTTACTCACTTCAAGCACCAGTCTTTATTTATTCCTTTTACACTTATTTTTCCACACATTTCTCCCTGGCTTCAGCCAACCATAACAGCAGCTGTCCTTGTAGAAACAGATATATGGAACTTAATACAGGAAGAAACCAACAGGTATCCAAGCAAATAATTCTGCCTTTTGATGCACATGTTTCTCTCTCCGGGGCAATCTGGAGGTGGGTGGCTATCCTGGGTAGGTATATTCAAATAACATCATTCCAGCTGTATCTCCATGGTAGCAAGGACTTCCTGTGAGGTGAACAGTCCTGCCAGGCATGGGGTGTGTGAGCTGGGAGAGCTGTGCCCCCTGAGTTCCACAGCTCTCAGATTAAAGCTCCCTTGGAGATCTCTGTGTAAAATGCCACTGTGTGAGAGTTTTGGGTGTATTTCTCTGTTGTTGAACAATTTTGAAAGAAGTCACTTTTAGATGATGATTCAAATCTGTGTAGATTGGAGAGGGAATAAAACCTGAGGTTCTCTTCCATCTGGGGAAGAAAAGAACAGGGCAGCATTTATCAGCTCTGATATTGAAGCAGAGTCTCTGTGGAGACACAGACACATGACTACAGTTCCAATTAAAATATCTAATTTCTAAAAAGATCATTCTATTTTTCAGTGTTTTCCTGTGGATCAGTCTGATTGTTACATGGCTTATGTATCTAACTCGAGATTTCGGGGTTTGCTTTGTAAGATAGTTAAATCAAAATATAGATTCTGCAGCACTTTGAAACCCAGGTACCGATATTTTATTCTTCCTATATCTCAGACCCTAAAGAGTCCCCATGCTGCTCATCCTCAAAGGAAGACAGATGCATTTCATTGTATTCCATGGAATGTCTCTTCTCTATTTTGAACTCAGACAGCATTAATTCATATCCTGGCCTCCAACAAGCTGCAACCTGACTAGAAAGAGTGAGATTAGCTTTCAGAAAACTTTCCAGGCTAAGGATAATATAGATATTTCATGTGTCACTCTCTTATCCTTATCACAGGGATCTATATAAATTACTTTCTGGCGTTCCCTTACTTATCTGTTACACAGCATTACAGATCTGCAAGATTACACTTTCTGTGGGCTCTGAGATTCTCTCTTGAATCCAGATATTCAGCATTGTTTTCACCACACTTGGACTTTGTTCCACTTTTAGTAGCAGCGTGAAGTCAGTCACATTTAAATCAGATGAAAACCTGAATTTTTCATATTAATTAAAGTTCAATAGATTCCTTATAAAGAATAGATGAAAGGAGCAGCAGTGACACAGGAGTCATGTAGGCCGGATTTTCTGCAGATTAGCTAAAGCTGCTATGAACTTCCTCCCCAGCTTTGTCAAACATTTCCTGATTTTTTAAAGAGATTGACAAATAAGATTTTGCATAATAACACAGAAGCAATTTCCTCATCATTCCCACAATGTAAAGGAGAGAATTTTTTTTTTAAAAAAAAGGCTGTCTGCTCTAAGTGTTGTTTCTTGAAATACTGTTAAATGCACAGGACTCTGATCATTCTCCAGTGTAATTCTCCCAGTCACACTGGGTTACAATGGTGATGAATTTAGCTTTGGCACATTTAGGTATAGATTCCTGGAAAAAGAACTAGTAGAGTCTCTTAAAACTGTCAGTTTTTGAAAACTGATCAAAATGGTTATTTACAAAGGAAAACTCCCACATTACTGTACAAACTCATTTTTTGAGGTAATGGACTATATTATCATAGAATAGTTGGAGTTGGAAAAGACTTCTGGAACTTTCTCTTCTCTAGACTGAACAACCCCAACTTTTTCCGCTTTTCCTCATTGGAGAGATGCTCCAGCCCTCTGATAATTGTTGTGTCCCTCTTCTTGTCCGGCCCCAACCAAGCTACACTTACCGCAAATGTTTATCCCAGTATTACTTTTTGAAGAACTGATTGCTAAAACATTATGTCACATTTATTCTCAGTTTCCTTGAGCCTTCAGAAGAGACTAGTTATACATCCAGAAATAAGTCAAAGTGAGTGTTTACAAGATGGTAATTTAAAAATGGAAAATGTGAAAGTGTTTTAATTTAATTTAGAAAATAGATAAATACATAAATAGGTTAAAAGGTGTAGTACTGACAGATTGTTCAGATAATCCCACATTTTAATAAGTTCTGTTTTAAACAAACCACTCATTGTTATTACTTAAGGTGTGGATTCACCACCTTTTTCTAATTAATATTTGTAACACGAGAGGAAGTGAGGCAATTCTATATTTTTCTGAGAGACATCAGTCAATGCTATTGTTAGTTAATATTGCAGAGGGAGTTTTTTTGGTTGGGTTCGTTTGGATTGTTCCCTTGGTACAAAGTCTCTAAGCTAGTGTAAGTCTTGATTTTACTTCATTTTGGAAGACAGTCTCAAAAAGGGTCAACCCAAGAGAAGCAACCCTAGAAGCCTTTGACTTGGAGTTCACTTGTAGCCAGGGAAACAACAAGAGTGCCTAGTGTGAAAATCCTCCCATGAGTAGGGAAATTCCTTCTGACTTTCTCTTTTGAAAGGTGGGGTTTAGGATGTGGGTCTGCTTTGAGCAGCAGATAAGATGTGCTGCATTGCATATCCCATCCTGTATTTCTGACACATGGAGGGAAATATTTCCAGTTCCCAGGAGGAACAGCATTGCTCCACTCACTCACAGCGGCTGTGAACAGTGAACCTGCTCTGCCCTCAGCCAGCTCTCAGAGGACAGCAACTCCACATTTACGGCCTTGGGTCACCTAGAAGCTTCCCAAGGCTCCCTTAGCTGCAAAGACAGTTTCCTCAGCTGTCCAGGACGGCTCTGAAACATGGAGACCCAAGTTTGGGATAGCAGGGTACTGAATACTCCAGGTGGCTCAATGGGCAGGTGCCTCACAGGTCCACCGAGGCAAGCCATGAATTGGTGATTTCCCTGCATGAGACTGGAGAAGAAACCTCTCCTACTGCAGCATCTACAGCCATGTAGAGACTACTCTATTTCTTTAGTCTGTACAGACACCAGGTATGAAATGTACACATCCCAACATGACATTAAAAAGTTATCCTGACTATTAGCCAAGCAGCAGTAACACAGGGAAGTTTCTAAGTAGATTAACTGCTTTCTCCATCTCTGCCAGATCCAGGTGCACTCTGACTTTCTACAAATAGCAAGGTTGAAGTTGATGCTACAGTGATTCTAAACTTGTATTCCAGCACAGGGATCAGTGAGATAACATCCATTAGACAGTGGGTTCAGCATTTAATATCATCTTTCCACTAAAGCTGTTCTTGAGAGAGTCAGAAGTGTGGTCCAACTGGAGTATTACGGGGAGCATGAAGAGGAGTTCTCAGCAGGAGGCTGATGCCATGGTCTGTTAGCCCTCCCTGTACCAACCAGACACACCAAAACTGCCTTTCAGATCAAAACTCTGTTTTGAGAGGGAAACTTCTTGTTTCACACAGACTTAAACATCTAAAGAAGTTAAGCCACACAAGGCTGTGGTAAAGACTGAGGCTAGCCTTTCCTCTTCACAACAGAAATCTGAGCATTCCAGCCCAAGCCAATAAAGATGGCTTTGTACCATTGCCAAAGTAGATTTCTGCGTGGGACAACAGGACTGAAAGGTTCCCTGAGCTATTTCATCTTGCTGCAGTATCCTGACAGTGCAACATGAGGGTGTGCTGAGAAGCAAGAGATTTCTGGAAAGCTGGAAGGTAGCCTTCAGCAGCATCAGCAACAGCAAGCTTCCAGAACATGCTGGTCTGATGTGGAGCTCTTGCTAATCCACCTTTACTGGGATTTCTTCCTTGGTCTTCGTGTGTGAGCATCTACTGACTTCCCAAAATTAGAGTACTTTGCCCACTTCCTAATTTTGGGGAATATGCAGATCCGCAGCAGCACAGGGCCACTGAAAAGACTTATGGAAGCGCTGGGGATTTATTTGAGGATTTCATATTACAGTGCCCCATGACTCAGGTGCTCCCTACGTGCCTCATTCCTTCTCCTGTCAGGGCAATCAAGACATTGCACGGGCAGCCAAAGGGCAATAGAACATGGACTACTGGAAATTTTTTACCCTGCCTCATGGAAGAAGGCCCAGACCCTCAAGAGGCATTCTGCAACTGCCTTCTAATTTAAGTTCTTCCAAAGATGGAGGTCCAGGCACTCCCAGAACTCATTCTACAACAGAAAAAGGCAAATGAGCCTTCAGCTATGGTCATCTACTAAAATAATATTTACAAATACTGTAAATAAGCAGGTGTATAAAACACTTCAGAACAATTTGATAAGAGCTATGTTGAATTTGGCTGAGGTAGAATTAGTTTTCTTCATAGTAGCTGGTATGGGGATATGATTTGGATTTGCGCTGAAAACAGCACTGATAATTCAGGGATGTTTTTGTTATTGCTAGGCAGGGCTTACACAGAGCCAAGGCCTTTACTGTTTCTCCCCCCACCCATCTTTTTCTTGTCACTCACATTGAAATCTGTCCACAGGACTCTAAATGATGGGTAGTGAAAAAGTTGAATGTTGCTGGGAGGTATCCAGCAGATACTGCAGGAGTCAGGTCAGGCCTTAATGTCTTCATTTTGGTCCAGGGGAAAAGAGTAAACAGAATACTAATGAAAGTTGCAGATGGTACTAGAATCAGTAAAGGTTATCAACCCCAGTGAAATAATGCAAGAGGACCTGAATAGGTTAGGAATGCGGGCTTAAAGCAAAATTGTGTTTAGCCTAGAAAATTGCAAGCTAATCCCACCAGAGAAAAAATAATTAATGTTGAGTAGCAAAGGCAGGAAGGTAAAAAGAGCCTGAAAAGCAGAGTTACTGAAAGAGATCTGAGGTGAAAGAAAACTTTTAAGTTAGAGATAAATTTGCAGTGTGAAGCAGAAAGAAAATATATTGTCATGTTAAAGACTTAGGCAAAATTCACTCATGTCATAAAACAAGATGAAACGTTGGAGCTTTGTGCGTGGCAATATCTGGCAGAGCATCTCTAAATGAAAGCAACTCAGTACCAGAGGGTGAACTACAAGGAGAGAAGACATTTTTTTTCCTCCTTTCAGGGATAATTGTTTTCTAAGGAAACAATAAAGAAGCTGTTGAGTAAGTCTTGTAAAAGAGGGCTTGGATAAGTGATATGAAAGTGGGCACGTCCCTCCAGAAGCAAATATTTTCCTCTTTTACTAATACTTTCACTGTAGTTGGTCAAAGGGAATAAGATGAATTTAGAGAGATCAGAATCAAGATCTAGTAGCCACACACAGAGAAAACATAATCTTTAGCACTTCAGGCATTTGAAGGAAGGAGCAGACAATTTTAGAGCTGTGCAGTAATAAACTTTGGTAAAATTGGAAAGAAAACTAGGTAGTACAACAGATCTTCCACACTTGTATCTTGTCCTATTTCCTACTGATTTATGCTTTCCCATTAGATAAAATGTGATTTCTAGGAAAGTTTTGTTTCAAAATCATCCAGTCTCCTGGAGGGGATCCCTCCAATGTTTTCATTAAGATAGGGAGTATTTTTGGTCAGGTCAAATTAGTGTCATTAATATGACTGAAGGTCAGCCCTAGTATTTGTTTATTTACAGCTTCACCTGGACAGCTTTGGAAATGAAACAGTAGTAATGCATTCCCAGGGAATGTGCTTTGTGTTCAGAAATCTATCCTTTTTCCTGTCCCTGACTTTCTGTGCTTCTATAGTAAAGTTATTTAATATCTTTAAGACTTTTCTTACACATTGAGAACATGGACGTAGTAGTACACATTTACAAAAAGTGCTGTCAATGTGTGAAATCTTCCATACTGGAGAGAGATTTTACATCATGAAATATTTTATACACACTGACATTGAATTTTAATTTGTATATATTCTTTTGTTTAGTTAAACTAGTGATATTTCTTTCCAAATTATCTTAATTCTGAATTGATAGATCTTTTTATTAAGTATTTCATAGTCCAGAAGACTTTTCCAGTAAATAACAACTTTCAGATTGATCAAAATTTACACGTAATTTACATATTGGAGGTTTTTTCCTTCTGACAAGTCCAGGTTCTACCATTTCAGTGAGAGGTTCTTATTTTATGTACAATACTTAAGAATGATTACTGACTTTAATTTGTAACTCCAAATCTTTAAAAAATCTATCCTCACTGCTGTAATAACTAGTTCCATTGAGTTATCTAAACTTAATTGAATTGAAACAAATACAGTTAAAACAAAAATCACTTGCTTCTTCGTTACTTATGCTAAATACAACATAGAAATTGCTAATCTTGCACAAGTAACATAAAAAATGAACTATAGACCAGCAGTGGAGTTGTACCTGGAAATGTCTGTGCTGAAGGTTTTATTCTTTCTGCTTCATGGCAAATGGTCATTTAATGTTTCACAAAAGGAGCAGGGATTTCTGAAGGTACAGGCATGAGGCAAGCTGATCACTGGTTCTCACACTTGCCATCAGGAAAATCCCATTTTTCCTCTGCCCCATTAGAGAACGAAGGGATCTGGGAAGGGAGTTGGGCTGGAATCTTGCGAGGCTTAAAAAGACGCGTCGTTCAGACACACAGCTGGGTGTTGGCACATGTTTTGCCCCCGGTGTGTCTCTGGAGCTCTGTGCAGGAGATCATGGGAACCCCTCTGGAAGACAATTCCTACACTGAGCCCCACCTGTGAGCTCTGGGAACGTGCCTGTGGCACACAGCACGGCAGAGCAGCAGAGCCACACTGCAGCCTGTGCAGTGGCAGCTAGGGTGCACTGATACACAAGTGCCTGGCAACTGCTCTAATTTATTGCAGTAGCTGTTATGTCTCTCTGTGAAGCCTAAAATAATCTATGAGCGTTTCACATTTTAATAGTATTCATGTTGAGGGCCTCTGTGTGACTGCAGCTATATGATAACATATGCCCCAATCGGATCTGCCCTTTGTGTGCGAGATGACACAATTTGTGCACAGTTAGCCATGAGGGAGATGGAGATTATCCATTTCCAGTGCAGGCAACACTGGGTCTTCCAGCCTCTCATATACACCAAAGAGACAAATATTTTCCTTTTTAAGAACATTTACACCCTCAGAGCTCAACAGATGGGATGTTCTTGCCCTTCAAGGCAAAGCTCTGCTGTCAGAAGAGACACAGAGGACTAAGTAAGTAGCAGGCGCAGAAAGTAGTTAAGAGTTTAATGGGATTTGGCTGATTATTATGTTTTCTTTCATTACAATTAACTCGTATTTTTAATAACACCAAGGACCTCAAACAAGGGACAACATTAGGAATATGTAAAGTTCCTAGCAAAAAAAAAAATGCTGTCCAAGAACATAACTATTTATAGAAACTGAGCACTTCAAAAAGTTAGGAAAAACTACAGTTAAGATCACTGTAGTGATGTTCACTCCTTCCTCCGGAACTGTGGTGTCCAGTGCTACCTAATCATGTGTCCTTTAATACACAATTTCTCTTTATCCATCCAGCCTATTTCTGCCAGTTCAGCTCCATGTCTGAACCAATTCCTCTGACTGACTGCTCACACCCCACTCCCAGGCAAGGAGTCCTATATAACCAACCTATTCTCCTCTCCAGAACCATCTCAGTTTTAGTTCTCTTTTTCCAGGCTTTTTTTTTTTGCCCATCTCTTTCTGCCCACCTGGATCCATGCCAGATTCGCTCTCCTAATGTATTGCCTCCATTCCATTCTTACTTCTCTTGTCTTTAGTTTCAGAGCCTTTCTAACCACAATTCAAGTGCTCAGCGTGGCCATATCTGCAGTGGTGACTGAAGTGGGTGTCAGTCTTGAGACTAAAGGGCATTGCAAAAATCCATATCATAGAATCATAGAATCATAGAGTCATAGAATCATAAAATCATAGAATCACAGAAGCATGGAATCATAGAATCACAGAGTCATAGAACAGTTTGGATTGGAAGGGACCTTAAAGATCATCCAGGTCCAGCCCTGCTGCTACAGGCAGGAACCCCTTCCACTAGACCAGGCTGATCAAAGCCCCATCCAACCTGGCCTTGAACACTTCCAGGGATGGGCCATCCACAGTTTCTCTGGGCCTAAACCTTCTTTCCTTAACTCCCAAAATTAGGGGACATCTGTCATTCCAGTCGTGCTGCACCACCACCTAAACCATGTGGGATATAGCTTTTCCATCCCATGTTTATTGCTAACTTCTTCAGAAGGGCCCTCATTTGTGTAATTTTATAGATGTGTTTTTCTGTCATCCCTGATATAATAGTCACCTCATGGACAAATTTCAAGTCCCTGCTTGAATCTTGTCAGAAATCTCTACAGACCTCATGAAAGAAAAAGCTACTGCCATATCTGGATGCTTTTGCCCCAGCCTGGCTCTCCACTAAGATTGGGCTGATTTGACCAAACTTTTCTAGCAATCAAAGGCAGACCCAAAGCAGAGAAAATTTGATCCTGGAATGTAGCATGTTAAAAAGCCATAAGTAGCTGAAAACAGGACTATACAAAAGGAAACACGAAACTTTGACAAGCACTGCTCCTAGCCCTGCTAATAATACCTCTTTGACTGGCCTGATATTCCTTGATCCTCTTGTAAAGATTGCAAAAGATTAAGATTTTACAGGCAGGCTCAATAAATACCAGATCTTGTCTTTGTCTGCATATTTGCGTATTTCTCACCTCTTAAGTTTTAAGCCCAAAAGCTAAAAGATGTTCAGCGAGAGGCTGACAACCTCCACCTCCCGAATTCCTGTTGGATTGCTCCCAGATCTGTGCAATAAGGTGCAGACACACAGGTCAGATGTGAGGGTCAGCACCGCACACTCGGGTGATTTTCTGCGGAGCAGCTCGCAGAGCGCGCTCCTACGGCACATGTCAGGATTTGCTGAGTACATTTAGGGAAGCTGCCAAAGCGTTTGGAGTGCCTTGGCAGCAGAAGAAACAGCTGGTCCCATCAAAGTAATCACATTCTTGGACATTAATTTAGAGTCTGAGAGGATGGAGTGATGCTTGCCAGGGAATAAGCTTCATGATCCTAAAGGGTTAGAGACTCAGAGATTACAGGTTAGTAAAGGTGTGGTTAAAGCAGGTGCAACTTCTTTGTTAACAGGTTGCTTGAACCTTGGAGAAAAGTGTATTTAGGCAATATGTTAGTCTCTGAACTGGCAAGTTCTCTCAATTGGAGGAGCTCTAAGTAGATTGGCATCAGAAGGTATTGGACTCTGAACATTGGGAGTCATTTTATGGAGTCTCAGTAAATAACAAGAATGAATTATTAATCAGTGTGTATTCTCAAAATACACTTGAATGAGTCTGGAAGGTTTTGTTCTGGGGAGAGCATGCTGGAGGTGTGTGGAGATACATATCAGAAAAAAAATTAAAATATGCTTTTGTAGTGATTTCCATTAAAATATTTAAAGCCCATTGCTGCCTGACTTATTGTGGCATTTCCTAAACACAAGGTAAGTAGCTCCTGTAAAGTTTTGGTGTTGACCATCTCACAATGCTACAGACTGGGTAAAAAATACAATAGCAATGAGAAATATCCAAATAATTCCTGAGCCCTTTAATAAGTCCCTTTCTGCTCCAATGCTGTAAAAAAGAAAATACAGGAGTCAGTTATGAACACCTGAACTTAATGTTGGTAATGAGACTGTGGTTATCTCCTCTCCTTCTCCTATTTACACCACTATGGAAAACATCCCCTTTCACCTTGGAGCCAAGGCTGTTATTGCAACATTACAAAATTGCTGAGCAATTTTCTTTCTCAGCTTAGCTATTATTTCCATTGAATCATCAGTTACCACCCATTGAATGCAACCAAACATCAAAGCAACCCCCAAAATACATTATAAGTAGGCACTCTTATCTTCCGCATTATTTCTTCCGTGAAAAGAGAGGGAATTAATACACAGCATCTGTCTGTCTTTCTTGTCTTATGGCTTTACTTTCACACCACAAACTATTCTAAAGAAATGAGCATTCGGAAGGCTAACACACAAGGATGGATTAATTTATCAAAGCATTAAATTCCACAGAGATTTTTTTTTTTTTAAGTCAGGCGCCATTGATTGCAAGACAACAGGATGTACCAAGGGGACAGAAATGCAGGTATGAAAAATGAATTCAACCACAGGCAAGGCAACAGGGAAGGTCTAAGATGTGTAACTGTCATTTATTAAATCACATAAACTGAAGAATTTTTTCTTCCTTGAGAAGAAATTTTGGTAAAACTATGTGCTATAAAATAATGATCTTTTAATGGAAATTGTAGCAAGCTGTTTTTTTCAGCTGGGAAAAAAAAATAAAATTGAGTGATTGTTATCCACAAGGTAATCAGAAGTTTAAACCCTTAGTTTCCACTTTACCAAACCATTTTTATGGTCTGGATTTGTCTGGGGGAAGGGAGAAGTCCATTTTTTTTTCCCCCAGCATCAGTGATTAACATATATAGGTCACTACATCAGATGCAGAAATCCTCCAACAACACACTACTTCTGAAATAATGCACTGGATTCAAAGACCCCACAGAACTGTACACAAAGTACTCCATTAACAGCAGGTGCTGTACAGAAAAACTCTCTTTAAAAGAGCTTTTAATTACAGTATGTCTTTGTTTAGGAGCCACCTTCAACTACCTTTTCCTTGCAAGCTGCAGAGGAAAGCAATTAAATGTATGAAAAAACCGCCCTCAATTTAAAGCTGCAGGAGAAAGCAATTAGCGTAAAAGAAGGTTTAGCCTGTACACAAAGAAATACGGTATGTGAAGTCAGTGGAGGCTGGGTACTACTTTGACATAATTAATACATGATGTAAATCTTAAGATGTGCAACTACCCCAAGCTGAAAGCCATAGCTGGCTGTACGGCCCATGTTTATTCCCAGCTCTCCCTCTAACAATGGAGTTTACGCAAAATTACATTTATCTCTCTCGGCTGTATAATTCACACCTTCTCTGAATTCCCTTTACAGAGGTGAAGGGTTTCAGTGGAGCTGAGTGAGCAGGAAGACACAGCAGTTTATTTATTTGAAGTGAGGCCACTTACATAGATCTGGCTACAAAGAAAGACTTCACTAGAGGAGGAAAGAGATCTTTTTGGCCTTGTTTGGTATTTTTAATTTGCAAGTCTTGTTTTTAGTACTGGAACTAATCTCATACTCAAACCTCTTCTTCAACCCTTTTCCCATCACAGTAAAGCAGAGTCCTTTTAGACGGTGCAAAAAGGGGTTCAAAGGTTTGGTGCATTGCTTGGTTTTGGATGGTGGGTTTTTTTAAGTATTTGAAATTTACAAAATGGTTTCTGTGTTTTTAGGAGTTAATCTTTGATGATCAATGACATCAAAACTTGTGGGGAAAAAAGAAAAAACAAGCAAGAACAACAAAACAAAACAAAAAACCAAATCAGTCAATAACTCCACTGAAGTTAAAGGCAAAAAATGTTCCTTACTAAAACAGCACCAGAAAATGCTTCATTTGATGGCGTTTTGTAGAGGATACAAAGGTTAATTAGATACTTTCTATTGCATTATATAGCAGGAACCCTCTGTTAATTACTGCTTCTCTAACATAACTGATTCATTAAAAACTGACTATAGAACCACAAATAAAAAAATAAAAAATATGTTTTTCCCCTTCCAGACCAAACTATTACAGGTTTTGAGAATTGTGCCCTCTGGGTACCTGGTTTTCTGCATAATACCTAATTTACTTCTACAGTCTAAACCCTATGACCCTTAATCAGAATTCAATATTAACAGTGACATTGAATGGTTAATTTTAACGTACAGCATTACTAAAGCCCTAAAATTAATGAAACTTCCGCCAGCTTCTAAACATCTTAGCATTTGTTCCTGTGTTTTCTCATGTCCCACATTATAGGAGATAAAGTTGATATTAATAGCTTATTTTACCACTATTTTTATTTCAACTTTATAGCACAACCGAGGTGTTTCTCTAAATCTTTTATTTTATGAGCTTTTGTACATTTTTTCAACCAATTAGTCAAATTTCTTCCTTGAAGGTATCTAGTTGCTAAATCCAGCTTTTTTGGTTTTTGTTTAGTGCACTACTGTATTCCTTTAAAGGCAAAGTTCAATTATTTATCTTTTGAAGGTCTGAGTGCCTTGTTTAAAATGCCAAGTGCATTAAAAGCAGTCCTCCCTTGACTTTTGCAAGGAGATATAGAAGGATAATAAGTTAGTTGGATTTAACGGAATTTTGAAATTGATCATGTGTCTGTACGTGTGCATGAAGATACCAAAACAAGGATTAAATGCTGTCAAATATCAAGAACACTTGTTTTTTTTACCTTCTGCCATTTTTATTTCTTAACAAGGAACAAAAAGAAGGAGTGTTTTGTGGTTCAAACAAAGGACAGGGAGCCAGGAGACACTGAACTTGGATGAAAACTTGCACTAAAACAGTGTACAAGCACAAAAATAGGGCTTTAAAGCCACACAAGTGTAAATGAGATCAAATTATAGTGGAAAAAAGCTACATTTTTCCTGTTACTACTGGGGGAATCTATTGTTGCACCTCTTCTGAACACTCACTGTCCTTACGTATTTGAATTTGAATTTAGAAGATAACACTCTATGCTGTCTTTTTCCTCTATGCTGGTGCTGAATCCACAGGGGATGGCAAAAGTTTTTGCAGACAACCCAAGTCTGCTACGAGATCTCAGTGAACTTTGCAAATAGATGGTTCTCGGCCATGACAATTTATTCCTGTGTGGAATGGTGGTAGATTTCTACCAGCAGTGGAAATGCCTTGAGGTCATTCCCTGTTAAAAGGGTCTGGACGCTTTAAAAGTGAAGAAAAACAACTTTAAATTTGGCTGTGGTGCCAGTTTATCGGGGCTGGATATTCATGAGCAGGAGTTTTAGGGGGCTGTAGGGCAGACCCTACACCTCCAGCCCTCTTGTGCAACTCCTGGTGGTACGAGGCACCTTTTTGGATCTACTTTGATGAGTAAAGGCTGCAGGAGGGATGTTTGTGCAGGGTTTTTAAAAATCTGTTTAGAAGCCAATTGTCTATGGTAGGCATGTTCAGCATGCATGTGTCTCTTCCAGCGCAAACTTTGAGTAAAACCAAGATTAATTCAATTCGTTTAAACATTTCAGCTTTTCTATTTTATAGTTACACACATAAGTAGAGCAATAACTGAATACAAATGTTGCGTATTTACTGTGGCATGATCCAAGCAATTACTACTAAAGTATTAAGGAAAAGCATCATTTCACTCTTTTAATTTTATTTTATAATTAGGCAGGAACCATATTTTGGTGAATACATTTATATTTAGAAATTATATATTATGCTTATCTTTGTTTTGAGAGGATGATTTTAGCCCTGCTGCTACAAGCCTGTTAACAGCAATTAAAATAACTGTTTAAAAAAGGCATTTATATCTTTTGTACTTGGTTTTTTCGTTAGTTTTCATCAAATATTTCACACTCATATTATGTATGCAGTCTGTTAACAGTCAGCAGCACAGACTGTCAAAAATGGTTTCAAACATCTGGGTAAAAACAGCCTTTTTATGTACTGGGATTATTATTTCGTCCTTTTCACACAAGTGTTGTGCCAGTTGCTCATTATGCCTCTGACTTCTGTTACTTTTTGTTCTCAAAAATTATTTGAAAAAGTTTAGCAGGAAAACTTTGAAGCAGAGCAAAAGCAATACTGGCAACTTTTTTTGAGCGCCAGAGTTTTAAGTGCTTTCTGTTGAAATATTTTCCTGGTTTCCATTCAAACAAGAATTTTTGTACAAGGTGTTATGAGGAGGGTTGACTGCATCCCTGCAAAGTGCAACAAAATAAATGTCTGTGTATGGTCTCCACATACCATACTATTAAAATCAATCTGTTCAGGTTAGTTTCCGTTCTGAGGAGAGCTGAGAAACACAACCACCAGTTTCTGTCACGTGCCGTGCCGCATCAATTAAAAATAAATTAAATTTCATGCAAAGAACCTAACTTAAAAATCTCAGCAAACAACAACAGAACCTTTTCACTAATGATTTTCAGTCATCAGAAGTGGAGAGAGACTCAGACAGCAGACAGCATGGTCCCAGCATGCTTTTTGCCTTTTTTTTTGTTTGCACAGTAGCTGTCAGTTGCAGCCCTGCAGGTAGTAGAACCCAGTGGGAAGAGGGGCGGGACAGAGCGATGCTGCCTGAACTGACAGCAAATTTAAATTACTGAGCTTTCTTTTGCTTTTTTTCTTTCTTTGAGTGCCCTTTCTTTTTTTTTTCTCTTTTTTTTTTNTTTTTTTTTGGTATTTTTCTACTCTGCGACAAACTGAAAAGATTCGAGCACACACTAATTTAACAACCCTGCTTCGTCGTCCTTTTTTTTCCCCCTTCTGCTTCCAGGATAATTAAAAGAGAAACCTGTAAAGGCAACGTTCCTTCAAGCAAGTTGGTGCTGTAACGTGCTGGTAAGATGAATTTAATTTATTTTTTTTCCCGTTCCTCATCTTTTCTTTTCCTTTTTTGGAGCTGAAAGCTTTTGTATATCTAACGCAGTCATAAGTGTGGTTCCCCTGCTGTGGAGGGTTAGGATGTAATGAAAAGGTGTAACGGCTTGATATGTGACCTTCTCCTATTACTTAAAATGGGTAATAACAGCTTTCCTGTCTGTCCTCATGATGCTTTTCTCTCTATGAATTGACTATTTGCTCAACAGAAGAGATGCCGTGATTGTCGCACTATGACAATGAGGACTTGATTGTTTTTTGGTTACTGTTCCATGCTCCTATCAGAACAGATACTTGAGTTGGGGGATTTGTGTTTGTGATTTTTTTCTCCCTCTGAACGTTGCCTGAAGCACTGATACGACAGGGGGGTGGAGATGGGGGTGGAGGAGATGCTCTTGGGTATCATCCTGCCTGTTCAGCTGTTTACTAGGTAGGGAAGTGCAGCACTGAAACTTTTTTTAAAAATAAATAAATAGTTTTCCGCTTGCATCAAGTGGGGTCAGTGTATCCAGGATTTATTGTTGTCCAGCGCTAGGTAAAGTTCTTGCTGTCCCTTGCATTTTTCTTCCAGAGGAGGGGGGAAGGGGTGTTCCACTCCATACCTTGTCATGCCATGGTAGCAGCTAATTGCAAGAAGCTGACAAACTTTGAGATGAAATACCAAGCGTTGCTTTTGTAAAGAATGAGTTTTATGCTGTGGCTCACATCCTATGAATACCAGCCTGCCAGATACAATCAGATCTGTATTATACACGTTGCATTCCTGACTTGCAAGTCCCCTCATTTCCAAGGTCTCCCTTCTAGTCTTTTTCTGATACTAGCACATTATTTTATTTTTTTAGGAAATGAGATGTGTTTTGCTTTTGCTTTTTGTTTAAGCTTACAAAACTTATATGATGACGTGTTTTTCTCAGGCTTTCTTAATGTAGTTCTGCCAAGTATTAAATGCTACAACACCTATGAAATCAACAGGAAGGCTGAGCTTGTCCTGTATGTAAGAGGAAATTGCTGAGTACTGGCAGGACTGGATCTTATGCTTGCTGATCTCTCTTTTCCCAACAGCAATTAATTCTTGTTGCACTTTAGACTGGATCCTGTAGCTTGTGGTCATGCTGATAAAATTTTTTGATCATAGGATGGGGTTTTCAGAGGAAATTGAATAGAGTTAGAAAACCAGTGAGATTTAGTCCTCTAATTCCTTGAAAGCTCTTCTCCTTTTTTTTTCTTTTTTTTTTTTTAGAGATGTCCTGAAACTCATAATCTGCATGTTGATGAATCAGACTTTCCAGACTCAAAGGTCTGTTTTGCCAAATGCATAATGTGATATCATGAGAGAAGTTGTGCAAGGAGAGTGGAGATGAGGAGCAGTGGGATTGAACACAGAGTCCTTTCCGTGTCCCTGGATATGAGAGGATGTGCCAGTGCCATATGGAAAATCACCTTTCACAGCAACTTTGTTAGGGCAGAGGGTTAAGGGTGCTGTACTTGCAGAAGTTCATCACTCCCTATTTCAGTCTCAGTTTCAAGAACTGCAGTACTTTTCTGAGGGTTTACTTTGCTTGTGCAGAAAATGCTGGTGTCTTGTGAAATGAGGTCGTTGTAGCTCCCACATCTTGCTTTTGCCCTGAAAACTTGCCTTCCCCCACACCAACACCAAGGTCTGCAAGGCCCAGAAAATTACGCTTTGTCCCTTGTAATCCTAAACTCCCACCCATTTATAATCAGAGAAGAAAAGGGTTGAATTCAGTGTTCTTGTTATGGAAATAAGTTTTTATTCACTCAGTATCAACTGACAGTTAGAAGCGTATCTGATGTAATATGAATAAACTGTAGGCTGTTGTCGGTAAATTATGCATTTATAGTCTCACATTCTCCCAGAAACAGTGCTTTTAAAATGCTCCAGTGGCCTAACGGGGTGAAACAACCACCAATATTCTCATCTGAGCTTCCTAATCACCCAAAGTCATGAGAAGTCCATGGTGGTTGGTTCCCACTGCCCATGGTGGGCATCTCAGCCATGGGTGAGGCTGCATGGAGGAGAGCCTGAGTTTAGCCAGGGGTCTGTGGTCACAGAGGTGGTGTCAAAATCACTGTTTTGAGGCATTATGAAAACCTAGTACAGCTGAGTTTAGATGCTGAGTTTTGTGGCAAGAATTGTTTCCTAAATCTTTAAACTACAAAAAAGGTGATATCAGTATATTAGAAAAAAAAAAAACAAAAAACACTCTAGCCCAATTTACCAGTCTACATCCTCTGAATTTAGTCTTTAAATATTTTTTTTAAATTAATCTGTGCACTTTAAATTGCTGTTGGCTTCTAGCAATACTTTCCTCTATTCAGTGCTTAGAAATTTCTAGTTGAATACAACTGCTTTCATTGTAACAAAAAAAAAAAAAA
>VZTX01014858.1:943756-1007201 GCA_013400915.1 Pardalotus punctatus
AAAAAAAAGCAAGCCAGAAAACTTGCTGTAATTTCCTGTCAGTAACAGAGAAATAAGAAAACACTAGGCTAATAAAAATTATAATCTGAGTTTACAACTGTTAACAAGAGTCCTGAATAGAAATGGTGCTATTATGCACAAAGAATTTCTATCATCACTGGAGGAATGTAGTATAAAATTATGAGGTTTATTATTAGGGTCCTGTCAACCAATCAGAAATCAACCCATAATCTTGCTTGTGAAATACCATAAATTTTGGCATCTTCCCTCCCCTCCTACTAATAAAATATTAAAGAAATTTTATAATTAGAAACTTTGATAACATAACTATGAATTTCCTTTACAGTAAAAAGCTGGCATAATTCTGTATTTCTTCCACATCTCTAGCATTCCATATAAAGTCACTGTGAGTCTGAGTTGCACGCAGCAGGTAAAATGAAGGTAAATCACAGACTTGCCATGGGTAATAATGATGGGATTTCATCAGTTGCTTTCTCCTGGGAGAAGCCAGATTCCCAGATTTTTCTCACAGAACTCTGAAGAATTACTAAAGAATGCGTCATAGCACCTCTTTCCCTGAACAAGGTTATTTATTAGCATGGCATTTCTGGTCAGCTCAATTCAAATATGATAGAATCTTGGCCAAATTCTTATATTTTAACCACTGCAGATTATTTTATTTCATTTAGTAGTAAAAAACTCTTAGATTTCTCTTGTAACTGCAAATGATTTATGTCACTGTAAGGGGTTTGCTGTGTTTCCATTTGATTTAACATATTAGCCATGGTCTTCTTTCAGCAGGAACCACTCTTGCAGGAACATTGTACATGGGCTGTGTGTGACCCCGAGTCTCTCGTCCTCCCCCACTCCCTGATTGGTAACATATTGGGCTATCACTTGCCAAAACACGCTTCTCCCACAGGTCTGGCAGCCTGTCATATGTCCTTCATCTCCTTGTGATGTGCTTGTGGCTCGCTGCAGAGTCTCTAGTCCCCTGTAGGGTGTAGAGAACCCTAAAAATAATCTAATATCTCCTAATGACTCTCATCACCCCAAAGGCAATAGAGTTCACAGTATTTATCAGATCACTAGATATGAATTAATAATATAAACAAATATTTTATCTATTAAGGTAAACAGTAATAGCAAGAAGGAAACCAAGTGAAAAGAGAACTAAAGGCCCATTTCTAGACCGTAATTATCATCACCAAAAGTTTTAGATTTGCTTTCTCAGCCTGGAACCTCCAACTGCCTCTGTGTTACCCATAGAGGTGATTGTTCTCTGTCCATGGCATTTGGGCACCAGAGGTAGGATTCATCTCATCTAAATTTAGATACCTGTAGTGTAGACACCTGTATGTGAGCGAACCACCTCTGGCTTTCATTACAGTCAGAGAAAACAAACAGGCGCTTCCAGGGAGTGATTTATCTGGCCTATTTTAACCATCTGTTTTCTTACAATCCCACTGAAGGACATAAGTTTCAAAACTCAAGGCATTTAACCTCCTCCCATCCTCAGATTTTCTCAAATAATCATATTGTTGCATTGCTTAATTTAGACATCTCTTGTATCTACTTCATGAAGACAGGCAACTTAAAACTCTATAAATTACATACCTTGAAAAACTATTGACTTACCAAGCCTCATGCACCTGACAGTGGTCTTAAAACAAGGCTAATCCTGTGAAGTTAGGACTGGATTGCATAGGCACACCCATATATCACTGACATAATGTCACTCATATATATCATTAGTCCTCCAGGGCTGCTGGAGGGAAGCTGTCACAAGTGCATTCCAGGAAATGTGTTTAACGTCCAATTAATCTTGTTCCTCATGGTTAATTTTATTAGGCTGAACTGATCTAGTGAAAGGAGGTGCTGTGATTGGTTTATTTGTTCTACTTAGGAGACCAGTGGCATTTAAAAGTCATGCTGCAGTACTATAAAAAAAAATCCAAAATTCAGGAAACTCCAATGAGTGTGATAGAGTCTACCTAATTTAGGCATCAGTATTATAATGAGTTGATGCTCATGATGTAAATTCCCTTATCCAGAGGAAGTTTCATGCATTTGAAAGCTTTTAGACTCATAATTTGGCTTCCTAAATTTTTACAGCTAAAGCTGCATTAAGAGTGCAAAAATTATATTCTGCAGAGCAATCCCCATCTCCCAAAGGTACTTCCCACATGCAACCCACCTGGCCAACTGTGGAGGGGCTTTTTGTGTCCTCTTGGCCCTGTGCTTAGCTCCAGGCATCTGTTTTCATTCCCAAGTCCCTGGTATGAGGCATGGAGGGCTGTGAGTGATGCTGATGGCTCACAGCCCACCTGAACAGAGGGGTTGAAAGGGTCTAGGGAGGCAGTTTCAGATCAACCTTGCTCGTAAGGCCTAAGGATGACCATAACCAGCATCACAGTGAGGTTTATATTCAAGGAAAATCTGATTTATTTAAAAGACAAATGTGTCAGCACGTAAATATATATTAGTATGTGTATAAATACACAGTATGACTGTTGAACATATAAAACTCCACTAGAGATGTAGGACATTTGACAATAGGAACACATTCTTCCATCAGACAGACATGATCTCCCCTAGGACTCATTTCTCTCTTCACTTAGGTAACCTTCAGCATCTTAAAGATTAAGTGTAGGCTTGGTTTAAGTCAGGGAAACTGGATTTTGCCATTCATTTAAGCATAAAATTGTTGATCATCCACTCAGTTGTTGATCTCAATATGGTTTAGTGGGCATGGTGGTGTTCAGTCAAGGTAGGTTGGACTTGATGACTGTGGCAGTCTTTTCCAACCTTGATTCCATGATCATCACATGTGGTAGAGGTAGCTCTATTCTGAACCTGAGCTCTGCAATGTTTTGCAGAAATAGACTTTATCCAGACAAGGGGAATGGCCAGATTTTGAAGCCAGCAGAAAATGTGTTACTATGCAGTAGAACTGCTCACCTGATAAACGAGCTCTGAACACAGGATTGGGTCTCTTGCATATTTGCTGTTTCCAGGGATTAATGTATGGACACTGCAGCAGCCACTAACACACTGAGCAATCCAGAAGGCCTGTTACCTGCATTTTGGATAACAAGAGACAGAAATACAGATTAATAGTGGCTCTTAATCAATCTGATGCAGTCAATATTTTCCATAGGCGCTCCATTAGCAAGCAGCTTGCAGCTCCACCAAGACATTCATGTTTCTGCACCCTAAGTCTCTGGCAATTATGAAGGACATGTGCATACTAAACGAAGATTTTGCACTCAAGTGAAGAGCAAAGGCTGCCTATCCAGTGTCACAAAGTAAGAGAGACCGCATTCAGAGGACATTAAAGGCTGGGTACTCTTGCTGAACAGGTTTACACATTTAAGCCTTTATCCTGCAAGGACTTACACACATGCTTAACCTTACACACTGCAAATGAAATCCTGGGCCTCTCAAAATCAATGACAAAAGTCCACTGACTTCAAAGGGCCTCTCTGTGAATAGCCTTTTTGGTTTCAGTGCAGCCACACAGTGTGCAGAAGTGTGTGAGCTGATCTCCCCAACCCTGTGTGCTTGTGTGAAGTCTTAAGAGATTGAGTGAGCTGCTAAGTGTATCTTTTGGAGCACTTCTGTCTCAAAACAAACTATAAGCATTCAAAGATGTTTTCTTGTTTGATCTGTGTTCTTTACGAGTTTTGCCCAAACCCTGTGGTAAAACCTGCTGAAGAAGTCTGTGAGCAATCCATAATGCAATTCCCTCTCTGGCTAGTATTGCATTCTGAGCAGTTTGTTTTCTTTACTTTCTAAAAGATTCAGTCCCTGGAGTGAGGTGATTATTCTGGAATCACATCTTTCTTTTTTAAAGAAAAAAAAAATCTATAGCTCACATGATTTTATAGGAAATCTGGGAAATATCTACTGAAATGACTTACAGGTCAGAAATAAAAAAATAGTGTATGAATTTGTGCAGCAATCAACTGCTGGTTTTCATCTACTTTCTGCTGGTAATTGAGATACCTTCTTGCAAAATCTAACATCTGTCTCAGGATCTGTTGGAGGCCAGAAACCAAATCCAGGCTGTGTCTTGATATAGAAAACACTCCTCTGGCAGGGGTATTCCTCAGACTCACTGTGGAGTCCTGTGGAATTTAGTAAAGAGTGCAGGAGAATGAAAAGTGGTATCAGTCCCATTTTTCAGCATAGATCCCTTCCTAAAGCAGGCTAAGTCAATGATCCAATGATGCTGCACAGACCCTCTGGTTCTGGGAGCAGTAAAATCTGCTCCCAGCCTTTCTGGTGGATGAGGTGCTGGAGCTGGGGGCTCTTGGGCAGCCCTGAGGAGCCCCACAGTGTCTCAGCTCCAACAGCAGAGCTCACGCTGGAAAATGCAGATCCTGAGAGTGAAAGAGCTGCACTGCTGGGCAGATGCACCATTGCACCCCGCACATGCTGGGGACTAGGGAGGTTTTGGCTATCGTCTCCCTAAGCCTGCAGAAACATTTGTGAGGACAATATGTGTACTGTGACAGGGAGCAAGGGTTCGGAAAAGATATTTATATAGGTTTACATCCCAGTTAGGCTTTAGGATAAGCCTGTGTTAGCCTTTGTGTAAGCCAAATTACCTCTTCTCACCTAAATTGGTGGCAGTCATTTGAGAAGGGGAGTAGGCTGGGTGAGCTCAGTGAAGCTACTTTTTCTCTTTCAGCATTTTCCTTTGACACGTTTCATTGCTCTAGCAGCAAAAAAAAAAAAAAAAAAATCCCCAGACTTCACTCTTTTTTTGGCTGTTACTGTAAAGGTATTTTAATTTTATCTTCATCGTGCTCCTGTACTAATGGGCTTTACACATTCCCAGCAAAGTCCTGTGTGAAATTCTTAACCACAGAGATTACAGAAATTTACTGCTTCACTGGCGTGGTCAAGTTGCCACAAAATTGCATTTGTTAATGTAGCTGTGAAAACACATGGCACCTGCCATCTCTGAGCATAAGGATTTTAAATATGGCTTGGAAGAATTTAGGAATGCCTATAAAATGGGGCTTGGCCGCGTCAGTTTAGCTTTAGGAAGGAGACTGTGCTGTAAAATACTCACCCATAATTGGACACAAGTGACAGCTTTACTTAACTAGTGTTCACAAATGAATGAGCAATGAAAATGTTCTGCCTTTCTCACCCCAGAAGAATGACCACAGCAGATGTTAATACCGTTAAGAACAGCTTTATTGTAGCTACAGGTGAGACAAATGGAGGATTTATTAGTCTGGGCATTGAGGGAAAGGGAGGAAGGGTGAAAGTCCAATGTTGTTCCAAAGAAATGCCATGTCCATTCCCAAACACATTGCATGGCACACACAGTCCACTAAAGCAGAGGCTATTCTGTGTCCATGAATTCATGAGCATGCCTGCTTTTTTTGTTTGCTTTTAAGTAGCCAATACCCAGAATCACAAATTGAACATGATTCTGCTGTTTGTTTCCTCATGTCCTATCCTGTACCCATTTAAGTTGATGGCAAATCTCTAACTTAATTGATAATACGATGTAATCAATGACTCAAAGTCTGGGAACTCAGTGACCTGTGAAAGTGTAAACAAGAGACAACATTGTTTCTTCTCTGATGAAAGTCCTGAGACGGGGCTTGGTCCAGCATCTGCTGGATCCTTTCTGTTCATTTTAATGAGCTTACAAATGGTCCCTAACATAATGTGCATTCAATAGAAATCAGCATTGGTTTTTCAGGCACGAATCCAGTAAAGCCCTTAATTATGTGCTTAAGATTATGGTATGGGAATAGTCCCATAGAAGCCACTGCAACCACAGAAATGTTTTAAGCTCAGCAAGTAAGAAAATGTTTTTTTGGTGGCGTATCATCACATTTTTTTCCAGTCAGTTGCCTCTGCCAAGAAAACTAACAAACAGAGTTTCTTGAAATCCAACACTATGAGATGCCATAAATGCTGCGATATTCAGATTTGTACCCTTTTTTTTTTTTTTAGCTACTTTAGATTTCTCTATGCCCAGATATAGCAAAACACTTTACTGCAGTTGTGACATGAACAGGAATACTTACAACTTGAAACTCAAAGCTTCCTCCCCTTTTAGATTCAGGGGACACTCACACGTGGTGCTGCTGTCAGTTGTCAGTCCCATTTCTAGGTAGAATGATATTTTTAAATTTATAAAAAGTAAAGCTGCAGGATAAGTAGGAAAATGCTCTTCCCTGTATTTTAAGTAAGTTCTGGTGGTTTACCCCAAATTCTTTAACCAGGTGCTTTCTTTGATGAGCTGCTTAAATGCAGTTTGAGTTTTTGTGCCCTGTGGAGCACATATGGTTTAACTGCTTCCCTTCAGCTCATCCTGCCTCACTAGAGGGGACTGCACTTCTGCATCCTCTTGTTTCCATGAAACCTCTTGATATTCACCATGATTTTTTCAGGTAATGCTGTTTACAGCAAACACAGCCTATAGTGTTTCCAAAAGTTTCCTGCTGTCAGAAGCAGGAGGGCCAAATTGAAAATATTGGTTAGGGAGAATGTAATCTTTTCAGCACAGGCTTTGGTCAGCGTGGCTGTGTGCAGTGCAAGTGCCCAGTAGTAATGATGTCCAGGCAGAGGGCCAAATGCTAAAACTGCCCCCAGAGTGAATATACTCATACTCTGTGAGAGAAGCAGTAAAGTATTCTTGTTTCCTGGCCAGCAACACAGCTTCCCAGGAGGATAACTTTTGCCAGGAGTATGAATAAGCTGCATTGAGGCTGTGCCTTATGGCAACTGCTGCATCAGGGACTGCTAAGTAACTCATAAATAAGCAGTCCCTGCTGCCCCCCAATTCCAGTATCCAGCTTCAGAAGGTACTTATGTAGGTCCAATTATAAAAGCTTGCACAGTGGCCTCTGTGGGCTTTGAGAAGCGCCAAAGCAGAGGTGGCTACTTTCCATCTCCTGCTCCTTTGACTAGCCATAATTTTTCTGGCAAGCACAAATATACAGAGCCTAGAAGGATTTGGCTTCTATTCTTTAGCTCATATTCGTCATGTGGGTTGCTCCAGTGAAGTTATGAAGCCAGGAGCTCCTGTTATGGTGGGATAAAGGCTCCACCACAGCTGAAGTCTTTATTAGTAAATTAATTATGAATAAACACAGGAAAAATAGGCACACTTTAGTAAACCCAGCAATTATTTTGTTTTGGGCACACAAGTGTATTTATACACACAACAGAACTACATTAAAATGTAGGGGTTTTTTACATTAGTGCTCATCTTCAGTTTTCTTGAGAACTTCAATTCCACTCACATAAGCATGCCAGACTTTCTGCTGATATAACTCAGAGTGATCCCTTGAAGTCTGCTCAGCATCTGCCCCAGAATGGCAAATAATAGTCTCGAGAGCCCCACGAATCATTAAGGATGGTAGAAATTACTGATCCACATATAGAATTTTTTAGCACCACACAGACAAAATAATTTCAGCCAGGAATTCCTACACTAGGGATAACCATATTCTGTAAGGCTGTAGTATAAGTTAACTGCATTCTTGCAGAAAAGCACCGTATTTTGGTTTAAAAGGTTTAAATCCTACAAGGATGAAGTAGTTCAAAGTTTTGTCGGGACAGATAGTAACAGATATAATAAAGAACATGAGCATTAGGCATCTATAGTGTTCTATACTGTCTCTGTATTAGGCATTTCCCAGCTCTAATTCTGACATACAAGGATCCAGCTGCTTCTTCTTTGCAGCAGAATTGAAAATTCTGATTTCAAATAAGCCAATGAAGTGATTTTCTGGAAGGCAATACTCTGTCCTTGTTCTTCTTTTCTTCAGATACATTTTTCTTGCATTTCAGGACATTTCCTAATTTACTGCACAGATACCATCTTTTGCAAAAAGGTAGAAATATCATCAGTTGATGTGTTTATCTAAGAAAAATCTGTATAATTCAGATGAGGATAATCAATCCCTTCTGTACATGAAGGCAATCTGAGCACTGTAAACCAGAAAAACATTGTCATAGTTTAATTTTCTTTATGTTCTGTCTCCCATCAGTATAAGAATATACTTTTGTGATGTAGCTACTTATCTTTGGTTGAATACAAGAGTGAGCGTACAGTAGCAGTTCTTTTTTCTGTTATTTCCAATCAGCTTCATACCTTAAATTATTAAAAACCTTTGGCAAGTCTTTCTCATGAAGTGTGATTCACAAATTGTATGAGTTAGTCTTCAAAGATTTTATTAAAATAAAAATGGAAGTCTATGACCCTTACTAGTGGTTTGTCTTATATAAATGTATTTCTCTGCTTAACTTTCACAAAATACATTAGGACAGAATAAATGACATTGAAGCAGGACAGGAAACACTTCAAAAGGAACTAATTTTCACATTCTGCAAAACTAGTTTGGTGAACATCTTGAAAGATCCTCCATGCCTCCAAGTTTCTTTATGCAGCTTCATTCATTGTCTTAAAATTAATATTCCAGAGTGAGAAAACTTGTTCTGAGGGAGGTGATAAAACTGGTTTTGAAAGTCCTGGTGACAGTGGTTCATGTTGCTGCTGGTGAATACATTTTGAACAAGTCTCCAGGGTTCTGTCAGTCCTAGGAATGAAACAGCCAAGGACCACTCTGTAGCCCAACGTTCTGCTGACCTGGTGCAGCTCATGTCCATCCACACACACTCCTCCAGCCCCAGGCTGAACCGCCAGCATCCAAACTTTCTGTGGTTTCTGCTGTCCCCCAAAACCTGGAATGTTTTGGAGAATGTTATTTGGCACCACCCAAACTTTGAAAGGGAGCAAACTATCGATGAAAGGTCTGTGAATGGTCAGGCAATGGTGCTTAAGCCGTGTCCCTGGTCTGGATTTTTATATTAGAGAAGACATAACTAGTAGAAACACAGATCAAAAGGAAAGTCGTCCCCAGAGTACTCACAGACTGTGATGTAAACTCCAGCCAGGTGCAGTTTCATACTTTACCAACCCTGTTAGAGGGGACCTGAAAACAAGAGATGGGAATAATGGCAGGTGTCTGTACAGATTAAGTAGGATTCTTCCAAATATAAAAGTGCATCCTAATCTCTGTCATAAAAATTCAGTGTGTTGATATATCTACAGAGCATCCCTGAACCAGGAAGTTTTGGAAGATGGAAAAGTAGTGTAAGCTTGGTTTGCTCCTCCAGCCTGCTCTAGGCATCCACTATGGACCACTGATGGACGCAGGACAGTGACTTGGACAAACACCTGATCCAGCCTGGTGCAGAATCTCCCTGCTACCTGAAAGACTGTGGGCAGAGGCAAGAATTATGCCTTCCTTAGAGGAAAGAAGGCTGACTGTTGGTACAGAGCTATTGAAAGTGGATAAGGGCTGCTGAGTGGAGCTGGCTTTCAGACCAAGCACGTCCATCCAAATAAACACTCCAGGTACTCATCAATATGCCCTTGTCCAGGAGCAAACTGGATTCTGAACAAGCATCCAAAGGCATAAAAGTGTAAATATACTGATGCTGTCCTTTTGGAAAAGTCAGCTGCATACATTTACTAGAGCAAGAGGGGGTGAGGGACTGGGGGTTATGTTATTCTACTCACTTAAAATGTTAGTTTAGATAATTTTTCTAAATTAGTCTTGATATTTCACTGCTTCCTATATTTCCCAAAATTATTATTAACAAATAAACAGATCTTAGTTGTCTCTGAAACAATAATGGCAAAGGCTTTGTTGCTTATGCAGGAGCTCCAAATTAGGTAAAATTTGCTTCTGGCAATGGATAGTGGCATTATACAGACACATTTACTAATGATATTTCTGATATGTGTTGTGCAAGCAGCTATGGCAGGACATGTTCCAATCCTGGTTTTATTAAATGAACAATACAGACCACCAATAAGTGTCATGTCAGGGGAAAACAAAAGCATAAAATATGCATATGATATGATGATGTGAAAATGCATGTAAAGGAGCACACCAGTGCGCTCTTCCTTCTGCAGGGTTTTGGCAGGCTTTCCAAACTGTCCAGTTAGTATTAACAGGGTCAGAGGAGATGTCCCAAAATTTAGTATAATTTGGATTTGTCAATACCAGACTCCTCTGGAGAGAGGTAGGTTCTCTTTTCACGGGATAGATAAGTCTTCTCAGAATATTTCCCCAGACAGATTCTCTTCTGCACATCTCCTTGCCAACTGGAACCTTTTGATCTCAACATCCTCAGTGCCAAATTCTTTAATGGTGTAAATGAGTGAAACTCCACCTAAGGCAGTGGAGCAGATCCCATTTGCACCTGCAGAGAACTTGGCTTTGATTCTGTAGCCAAGGAGAGATTAAAACCATTGGTTCTAGTAGATTTGTTAGCCTGTAAAAATGCTCCTCATCTCCGGTTGCAGATAGCTCTGTTATCCAGTCCAAATCCAGCAGAAAATGCTTTTGCGGGTGTGAATCCTGGAAAGGGAGGGCGATACACTGGAGGGTTTAACAGGATTTTGTGATCTCTGTCATATGATGGAGGATACATTACCATCATTTTGATTCTGATCTCTTCACTCGCTCCCTGTGCAGGTCTTTTCCAGATCTCCTAATGTGAACCACTTATTCCGGATTTCTCTTTGGAGAAGGCATCCATTGATACATCAGAGATTAAATGAGTCACCCATGATGGATTGTGGTTCATGGCTTTATATACCACAGAAAATTATGCATTTTACACTCCCTTGTAAAATAACCATTTATCTAAGTAAACATATTGACTTCTTTTGGGTTCATATGAAAACTATCCTGGGCTGTGAATCTTAATTTAGCAAGCTCTTGACAGGCAGGAAAAAAGACAGCTAACAATGATGGAGAAGAATCAGTTACTTAAATGTCAATAAAGGGAGGTTTAAAAATGAGCTCAAAGTAACAGATCAATTTGTTCTTCAGTGTCCAGCCAGAGACACAGACTTTGCAACTTCCACCACCTTTTCCACTCTCTGAAAAAGGGAAAAAAAAAAAGAGATTTAGAATTTGTGGCAGTTGGTGCAGTTGTATGCTGCTATGATGTCAATTCCAACATGACAACAGTACATGCTGGAGAAAGAAATGAGGCCAAATGTTTAGAACAAAGGAAAACGGTTGAGTATCATTTTCCAGAGATTCTACCTCTTATCTTTCCACACTTACTGTAGGTACCAAAGTGAGATATGTTTTTTCTAAGCACCACAGTTTGCACATCTGTAATAGGGAAATTATTTTTCTGATCCAGATTCTCTCTGGGACCTTCCCATGTAGGTCACAGTAACATTTGAACATCTTACACTGGTGAAATTGGATCAGCATAAATGTGCACCAGTCCTTCTTCTGAGTTGAAAGTATCAGAAGACATAAGGGCATAAGGATGAGAGAATGTAGTTTAAGAATGGAGGTAAAATGGCTTCATCCTAGGTCCTTTGGAAAGCTCTGTGTCTGTCTAGTGGAGCAGGAGTACAGCTCAGCACTTGCTCAGCTTTCAAAAAACAACAGGTAAAATTTTCAACAATAGGTTAATTTTCTAGTATCTGACCATTTCTGCTTGTTATCTCAAATTGCATTTAATTGGTGGGCCTGCCTGATTTTTGCCCTCTCCACATCCTTTTTCTAATAAGTATTTACACCCCTCTCACTCACAATAGGATCCAAGATGCTGAGTGATCATTGACTTTAGCCAGCTTTGGATCAGACCTGTAACCACTGCAAGCTTCTGACTTTCTGTCTCTATTTAGGATGAATCATCTCAGAGACAAAGCAGAATATCAGAGCCAAGTATTATCTTATATATTTCTGCTTCCCCAAAGGTTTACTCTCCAAAAAAATCCATTGTCCTGTATGCAATATAAAATAATTCACTGTGGAGCAAAATATTGTATCATGATACAGATCTGGGCAGTGATTGAAATAATAACAGACTGTTTAATTGCTAAATTACAGTAGTGATATTATGAAATAACATATTATATCCGCATTTATAATAAATTAATCCATCATGATTAAAGGTCTCTCAATGAATACCAAATGAATTAATACATGATTGGCCTTTATAAGTATAAGCCTTTAAAATTATGTCGTTTTCTGCAAGCAGCTAGCAGCCCGCAGAATAAAGTGGCAATGAGAAAATCTGTCACAGGCAAACTTTTCCACATTTCACGCAGAACACCTTTTCTTTCAGAACATTTTTGCATGGGATTCGTTACCAATTATGACAGATAGCTTTTTAACAGGAGAAAATATGCCCATAATCGCACAATGTTTGGGGGAGAGGGGGAAATTACCACAATATGACTGATTTTATGAAAGACATCTGTCACTTTCTACTGTTGTAATACAAGCTGTTTAGTAAGTAAATTTAATTAACCAGATTTCTCATTTTAAAAAGGGGAAAAGAAGGCTTTTACAGCATGCCAGGAGCATATCCCTTGAATATAGTTTGTTTAATGCACCCAATTAAACTGAATCATCAAATTTTCTGAACCTTAAATATCTCAAATTAATTTTTTCCACATTGTTCTTCTATGCAGCACTTTGCAGCCAATTGTGCTGTGTCGTGGATACTGTTTATTGTTGATACTTCTTTTTTAGAGTTTCTGTGTAATGCCAGAGCTTTTTGGTACTTGGCGTTGCACTTAAAGAAAGAAATCTACCTAAACATGTCCCATTGAAAAAGAGTGGCATAAAAAGAGTGAGGAGCGGGAAAGGCAGAGAGAGCAGGTGTAACTGTCCCAGGTCATAAATAATTCAGTGAAACATCTGAGGCTTGGTCCGGTGTCATCTCAAATACCAGGCCACACTATGCTTTTGGCTTATAAAGGGATATAATTGTACGTCAATGGCATGCTCCTGCTTAGGGGTGTGAAATTCCCTCTGTTGTTCAAATAATTGCAGACCTGAAAGGTTGATCCTTTTTTAAAAAGAGAATAGGGTTTATTTTCTCAGAGTACTGATTGCACATCCTTCAGACAACTTATAGCATAAAGAATGAAGTTCTGTAAAGGGTGTTTTTTTAGTAATATGTGGACCACTGCTCCCCACGAAAAGCTGCCAGCCTTTATGCAGAGTTTTCCAATGGTCAGAAAAAAAAAACAAGTGAAAATTTATTTTATTGATGTTAGTTGGAATCTGAGGTAGCTTAAAATCGGTAAGTAAAACTGCCCAAGATCAAAACCTGACTACGAATTTCAATTCAACCTCAGCTAAAACAAATATTCAAATGAAAGAGCTGATTGCAAATTAATATAATGTGTTTTCCATTTGCTTAAACTCTTCTCAAGAATAGTTAAGTTAGTAGAAGCTCACCTCCTAAACAAAACCTCTTGGTGAATTTCTGATGTTAGTGCACCTTCTGAATTCTATTCTGAAATACAGCACCATCCAGAATTTAATATCTTCCCCTTTTGTACACAAGGGAAGACTTCATCCCTATTCAGAAAAAAAAAGCAATCAATGCAAAATATACCCACTGCTTGGGAGTGTGTTGAACTGTACAGAATTTCACTGAGAAATGAAAGCGTCTTCTTTTTTTCTCTTTTTTTTTTTTTTTTTTTTTTTTTTTTTAATTTGATTTCATTTAGAAACATTTACATAGGTTATGTATGGAGAGAACAGCAGTAATTCTGGTATGTTTTTGTTGCCCTAACAGATTTAAGAAGTTAATTGTACATAATATATGTTTGGTATTTAGAGAACATCATTCACTTAATAGCATGAATAGAGTTACTAAATGTGGGGAATAAGTCAGTCCAGCAGATAATAGATTGCTTAGTGGGGTGGAATAATCATGCAGAGAAGTGGATAGGGAAAACTGAAGGACTTTGGTTATCCTCATGTGCATGCACACATTGTAAATCTGTCAGAATATCTGCAAGCTAAAATACTGCATCCAGTTCTTTAGACCAGTGTTTTCCTCCAACTTGAAGGATGAGTTGGTAACTGCAGTAAATGCCCCCTCTTTCCTACACAGGGCTTTTGGATGAGTTCAGATGGAGAAAGGTTATAAAGCTGGTAGAAAAGTATCAGGTTGAGAGTTGAAATGTGAATTTAAACATCTTTTTTTTTCTTTTTTTCTTTTTTTTTTTTTTTTTTTTTTTTTTTTTTTTTTTTTTTTTTCTTTTTTTTTTTTTTTTTTTTTTTTTGCTTCTCTCTTTTTTTTTTTCTCTTGGCTTCTCTCTTTTTTTTTTCTCTTTTTTTCACAGACTTACCCTGCCCCATTTATCAAGGCTATATTCAGGCAACATGAAGTGCCCATCTCTACTCAGGGGAGACAGTTGGTTTTAATGATGTCCTATGTAGGCGCTGGTTAAAGCAACCAGGCAAAAATATAGATCCAAAGACCTGTTTACAGTCCAGGTCACTTGAATATGATGTTTAGATTCTCTATGCTTAAATTGCCTTTCTAAATGTCTAGGACAGATTAGAGCAAACACAGCTTAGAATTAAAGGACATATGGTTATCTATATTCATATCTGTGCCATACAGATAGAAGAAATATATGGCTCATCATGCGAAGCATGCAGACATGAAACAAACCCACCCCTGAGGGGTCAACAGCAGAAAAGGTGTTAGAAGCTCAAGGGAAATTTTATCTGAGCACAGGCAACACGATCAAGCTCTGAGACAGAACAGCTTTTAAGTGAACACAGGCAATCCTGCAATTAATGGAGACATATCTACTCAGTATTACAGTACAGCCAACCTGCATCCTTGGCTTATTAATTTGTCCCACTAGTACAAGTAGGTTGACGTCTTCTAAATTAAAAACAGTTCAGCCTTAGGAAGAATTGCCAAAGAATTTGTACATTAGAAGTCTCAGGAGATGAAACTCTTGCATGCCGCCTTCGCTGGGGAAGAGTACAAGCTTATCTTTCAGGAAGTGTCATCTGCCAGTTATGACAGCTACACATTTGTATTCGTTTATGAATTCACCATTTACAACTGTGGCTATTTAACACAACAATTCCCTGGAAAATCTTTGGACTTCGTGTTTGCATAATAAGAAAAAACTTTCAAGAACAGCTCATCTCCTTCCACCTTTTCCACTATTCCTGTTTTGTACCCAATGAATTTTACACAGGGATAATTTAGGACTGCATTTGGCAGGGTTGTTCTGGTCTCTGTGCACGTAGGAGGCTTGTGAATCTCTTGCAATCTTGCTACAGGGGACAACATTTCTAACAGGGTGTATTCAGGAGAGTTGATTTTGTTATTCTATGGAGTGAAAGTGTAGTCTGTCACCTGGGCAGATACGACTGTTAACGGGAGCAGGGCTCCAGGTACTGAAGCTCTGTTTCTGATTCAACCAGAGATGTTCTGAGTGACCCTAAATAAATCACTTCATCTAGCTGGTTCTTTATCTTTGTATAACATCGAAACAGCTATGATTTCTTCCTCTCCCAGGCATGCTGTGGGAATGCAGAAATGAGGTGTTTAGAGAGCTGTGTCCGCTCTCCTCTCTATTTGGGCTACAATTGCAACGCCTCCTGAGGTTGAAGCACATGAGAGTCCACCTAGGCTGTCAGCTCTTCCTCTTATGGGGGCTTTCCCTTTGAGAGCTGCGGTGGTGGTGGCCATGTGTGACACTAACTCACAGACTTCCTTAGAGCAAGAGATTGAGGATGAAAGAACAGGCTGTCTATCCCTGTCAAGACAAAAAGGAGACAACAAAATACAAAACTTACCTGTGAGAGAGAAGTAAAAATCAAAATATTATTAATTTTGCACAGTTTCGGTTGATTTCCATGCTGTATTTAAGTATCTGTACTCTCAGATCAAGAGTTGATCCAAAAAGGATATTTCCATGAGTCTAAGCGTTTTTTTTCCTTTCTTGGCCTCTGTTCATTGGTGGTGATGAGGCATTGCCAGAGGGGAAGCAGATATCAGCTGGGAAAGGTGTAGGTATTATTTAAATGGAATATTGACCTCTGGGAGTACAGGGGAGCAAATGAAAGAGATCTGGTGGTGGACTTGTGTCTCAGAGAAGGTGAAGCAACATGCTGCTTAGTGTATACGTAATAATGGGAGATTCATGGGGAGGGGAGCAGGTAAGAATAGACCACATTAATCTTCTGCTTCAAAGTCTTCTCATTAATCTCCCAGTAACAAACTGCAATGGTCAAAAATGTAGACTATTCCTTTAGGTAGGTTTTGCCATTATTTTTCAAAGTCCTTAAAGAGATTCCCAGCAAAGAGATTCTCTGTTTCTCTCATCTTCCCATACTATCCTATAGGGGATGCAGAAAATTCCTATCCAATATGCAAGTTTGCAAAAACATGTTTCATCACCATGAGTTCTTTTCACTTCTAGCTGTAATTCAGTGTCCAATCCTCATGACTCCCACCTTCCTTTCCTCTTTCCCTTCTCCATTGCTAATGAGATAGAAAAATATCTTGTGACTGTTATCTGCTGATCAGCCTGAGCCTGAGCTCTGTGAGTGGACAAATTTGAATTTAAAACAGTAAAATAAAGCCAGATACCCCAATAAGCATGAACAGCAAGAATAAAAACAAAACAAGCAAACAGACAAACAAAACCCTGACAAGATAAGATTTTCTTTTTGAAAACCATATGAAGCAAAATTCAGCTGAATTTCGTCTGAATCCACCAGAAAATCTGTCTGCTGCTTGTAAGAGTCACAGAAGTGATGCATGCTGCTGAAACCATCCAGACAACTTGGCAGTATCTCAGTAAAAGAGATTGGGCTAATCACTCGCCATTGAATGCTATTGTGCGTCTGAATTTCTTGGCTTTGGTGCACTGCAAATGTTCTTTATGATTTTCAGTTATCTTTAAAAATATCTTCTGAAGAGAGGAGACTCTGACCAGATAGGGATCACAGACTCCATGGAGTCATTTTTCTTCACAGAGTAGTAGAAGTAGCACTGTCACAACAGCAAAATTGTATTCTATCCAGGGAGTAAATATATTGATCGCTTACTTAGCAGAACTGGCGAACAACACACGTTACACCAATTCACTGCAGCTTGCACTGACTTCCAATTTGCTTTTGGATGTCGGACTTGATGTATAAAGCCATGGGTTTTGTGTCTGTGACTGCTTTTCTGCTCTTTCCTGTGTCCTACCACTAGATATCAGTTGGGATCCATCTTCTAAGAGTCTCCATTAACTCAGAGGGACCAAAGCTTCTGTAATATAAAGTACTTCTGCTGCCCCAGCAATTTTAACCCCTTTAGTGCCTGGTACAGGGTCTATTTATTCAGATGATTGCCGGCAGAGTGAATTCATGATGTCACTATCAGGCATTTTTCAGTTTGTTTCGCAATCATCAATCTTGTGAGTCTTCTGCCTATAACCAGAGCTTTGTACCCATGGTAGAATGACAGAAACACAGAATATCCTGATTTGGAAGGGACCCACAAAGATCATGTCCAGCTCCTGGCCCAGTGCAGGACAAGCCCTAGAATCCCACCACTTGCCTGAGAGCATTGTCAAAATACTCCTTGCACTCTGGCAGGCTTTGTGCTGTGACCACTAGATAGATTTTTTGTTTCGTTTTCCAAGATTAAATTAATATGACAGAGCTTTAGGTCTTCAGATCAACTAGAACTCAGTTTAGCAGTGACCACACCCTTGTCTAGACACATGCTTTTTCAGCTGGTGTGGTGAAAAGATTGAAATTCTCAACCTAAAAGCAGCCTCAATGGAAGTGTCTCTGGTGCTTGAGCAAGGAGCTTCCAGATCTGAATTCAAGAGAAGAACCTAATTTAAACAGTCTTTACACCAAGGTACTGCCCAGTTCCTTTGGTGAACTCTTCTGCTAATATTGCTAATGCTTTTGGGGGAAAGGTAGAATCTTGGAAGTTCTGGATATGGGTAAACAGACACTCATTTTTTCAAGGCAGTTAAGTGGATCAGCAAATGTCTGACTAAGCACCACACTCTTGATGTTTCATTTGTTTTGTTCTGCCTTTGGGAGTTGTGTTCACTCTAGCCACGGTTTCCCTCATAAACATATATGCTTATGATGTAGGATTGCAAATATGTATCTCCCTTGGATTTAGCATATGTGGATAGAATCACAGAATGGTTTGGCTTGGACAAGACCTCAAATATCATCTACTGCCAACCCACCTGCCATGGGCAGGACAACTTCCACTATACAAGATCGCTCAAAAATAGAGAAATCCTACTTGACTTCAAGGTGTGTTTCAGGATTTATGGTAATCCACTGGTTCCACTGAGTAGCAGACGCTGGGCAGCACCTGCATAGCACCCATACAGCTGTAGTCATTCTATGACTGATCAATTCACATCCACACTACACCGAGTCTGCACATGCAGACTTCAGCCTGCTCACTTCAAAGTCATTTCAAACACTTTATTTGCTTAATGTGTATCTTGTTCCTACATGCAGCCATCTTGTGCATCTGTGGCTCCTCCTGAAGTCACAACAAAGCCAGTGTGCTTGTGCCTGCACAGGCTGTACCCATTCAGACCAAATGCTGTGTGAACTTGCTGTCAGCCCACAACATTGCTGGAAGTTTCTCAGCTGTGTAAGCTTGCATTGCCAAAGAAGCCTTTTTTATTGATTTCAACAGAAATTATAACTGTAAATATCTCTTTTGGGTAAAAAGGAGATCATCCCAAAGAAAACATGTGGCTGGTTGCTCTGTTAGTCTACTACATTGTGGGAAATATGGGCAATTCAATGCAGGAAATGAGTTCATGTCTCCTTAGGCAAGAAAAGCTTGCACTGGCCATGGTTTCTTCCTAGGGTTAATGATTTTAATCCCCTATATTTTCTGAAATGGACAAGCTGTTTGCTATCCAGCTACTTGACTGATTGCAGATATTTGTGTCAACTCAAATCTGAAAACTTTACTACATAGCCAAATCCCGCAAGAAAAAGTTTGTATTTTTGTCTTGCAGTCAGAGATAACCTTTATCTTGGTCTTCTCAGAATACAAGGCTTATATGATAACAACACTTGTCCTCCAGGCCACCAATAACTCCTGAGTCCATGAGAGACTTCAGCCCAGTTTGACAGCCACTCTATTTTACACCAGCTATTGGTTTTGTAGCCACTAAAGGCAGGACTAATCACAGTGTCTCTTGCCTGCCAAGATTTCACGGCGAGGACCAGCCCATACATCAGCTGGAGCAAGCCCAGGGCACAACGTGGACGCAAAATCCCCAGGAAGTTTGGCTTCATGAATTCTGCAGGTCACACCGCAGTTTGTGGGGCGGGAGGGGGATGTGGCCGGACGAAAAGATATTAAATATTCTGCCTTTGGAGAACCCCTCGAAATGGCATGTAAAGCAAATCTTCTGCTAAGCAGAGCTTCCTGGGAAATGACTTGTCCCAAACTTTATCGTGGTTTATCTGTGGCGTGGTGTCCTTTGAGCGTGCACACTCTGCTGCCCAATCAGCCCACCAAGCTGTGCCTTATCGCAGCCATAATCCCCCTCCTCCTCACTGTGGAAGAGCAGATAAATGGGAAGCAGGTGTGTTGCATCCGGCATGTTAACTGAGTGAGTGCTCCCAAAATCTGCTTCTTCAGCTCTGCCTTTTATCTTGTCTTTAACACCGAGCAGCCATGGCTGATAACAAGCAGATTAAAAACACTATCAGATTAACATTTTTATGTAATAAATGGTCAAGAACCTCACATTAAAAGAGTATCTTTCCTGGCATTAAGCATCCTTCACTCACCCAGGAAGCCTTTATCAGCTTGAACCTGCTCTGCTCGTTGCATAATAAATCTCTGAACCCTGATTTCATCGTAAGGAAATTCTTCATGAGGACAGCAGGGAACTAAATGGATGACTGTGTTTGAAAGGGAAATCAAGCAAAAAGATTAAAGTGCTGGTCTTCTTTAGTTTAAAACTAACTTTGTGCTAAATCTTTTATCTGGGGGATTGCTTAGTTCGGATGTTCCACAGTGTGGCACAGTTTTTTGCCTTCTCCAGGGCAGTTCAAATTTAGCACAGGTCAGATTTATGCCAGGTGAACTATTTTTTTAATGAAAAGTTTCTTAATTTTTCTTAAAAAATAAATTTCTGATTCACTCTCCCCTCCCAAAATGTTAATATTACTATTAGTACTTTTGTTGCATGTGCTCATCTGACACATTTTACCTTTGACAGTTTCTGGCATCTTTTGTTTACTAGCAAAGTACTTCTCAGGCCAAATACTGGACTTCAAAAAAGTGGAAAATCTGAAAAAAAAACCCTATCTTGATAAACATGGCTACAGTAAATGTTCCACAGAAAATCCTGTGGAAAATGAGCAAAGGCAATTCTGAACCCTGTCAAATGGAAACACACTTGCAATTTAGCTCGGCCAGCAGCAGCCTTACCAAGAAAATGCAGTAAGAGTACGAATCTATTTTTTTGGGGGTAAACTCTGAAAGATGGTCACAGCACTTGCCACTAACTCACATTACTCTGGTTGTAAGATGAACAAGATTGGCGAGGAAAAAAGTATAAGAGAAAAGGACTCCTTTTATCTTAGCACACACCCAAATAATGAGGGCAAAGAGGGATGTTCAAGGACTGACATTTGCACCACAAATGCTGCACCTCTGATAGACAAATAAGTTTATGAAGGTCTGGCATCACTAGATAAGCATTAAGACCACTCAATGAATAACAAAAAAAAAAAAAGATATTTTTTAAAGATTTTTCAGTCTATGATAGCTTGAATAAATGTAACATTTTCTTACAGAGAAATGTTCAGGATTTTCTTGTGTAGTGCATTCATGTTAAAATACAAGGACTTAATGTGGTTTTCAACAATAACTGTCCCAGAACAAGTTCTGTATTCATTCACTGCTCTGTTGCTCTTCAAGATCTTCCTTGAAGATAATCTTCATTTTACTTTAGCCAGGCTGGCTGACAAGTTGCTTGACTAGTGCTGCCTGATAGATTTGATTTTCAATCCTAAGATTATTTTTTTAAAAAATAGTTCCTGAAGGAAACTGTATTAAGATTTCTTTTCAGAATACTGGAAAGCCTCTACCCTTTATTATACAGCTGTGCAAGACTCAGACTCAATTGTTAGCAATTTTCCTATACAGTGTTCTTTTTTTTTTTTATTTAATGACAATAGTAGATTGTTATTAATTAAAATTTTTTTTGAAACTCAGATGTTTACAGCCACTTTTTGGAGAAGGATAAATCTTCATCATTCCATTACAGAAGAACAGAATCACAGAATGGTTCAGGTTTGGGTTTGGGTCTGGTAGAAGGTGTGGGGGATTATGGCAGGGGGATTTGGTCTGGATGAACTCTAGTGTCCCTTCCAACGCAAATCATGCTATGATTCTATGATAAATATACAAATTAGAAAACTGCCCAAATGCATGTTCATAAAAATGTATACGGAACCAAGGAAAAAGCTGTTTTTGTATTTTTAAGAAAATATACACTGCTTTCAGTTATTGGTGAGTAAATCCTACAACAATGCCCCAAGGGTTGGTTTTGCAGCCCATAGTCACACCAATTAAAATTTCTCTGAGAAATTGCAGCAGAACATATTTCCAGTTGAATAACATCATTTTGGGGAAGCAAGAAATTCTCAGGTAATTATTGACAACACCTACTAGAAGCTCATTTTTTAGTAAAGCAATGACATCAGACCCACTTGATGGTATTTTAACCCCTATCATTTCAGAATGAAATTGTAAGGAGCCAGGGTTTTGTGTGCAGAGCACCTTTCATCTACCCAGATCCTGCAGTATTGTGCAAATGCAAGTGATTGCACGAACAATGCAACAATTCACGGCAGCCAACAGCAAAGTTCAGCAACAGCTGAGCCTGAACAAAGAGGCTGAAAACAGAAAATCCAAACAAAAGGGCATGAGGCAATAATGATTCTACAGAGGAGGCTCTTTTATTTTTAGTGTGAAAGGATATTGGGGAAGGAATAGAAAGGTTAGGCATGGAGATTCCAGCAAGTGGGAGCACAAGGGGCTACATGGCCAGGCAGAAAGTGATGATTGGGCAGGAAGACCAAACAATAGAAGTGCGCTCAGCAGCAGATGCCAATTTCCAATAAATTCAAGCATCACATAGGGTTTTAGCCACATGACTCCTATTGACTTTAATAGGAGTCATGCAGCTAAAAACCCCTCATTGCTTGGAAAGTTGCTTATTAAAAAGTGAATATGAAAAATTAATTTGAGACAGACGGGTTATTCTGAAAGATCTGGCTTGGAAATACTGTGAGTTATGCCAGCAGAGAATTTGGCCTGATAGTTGCAGCATTACCCCGGACACCTTTTTCCACTTGATATTGTACATGTGCCTTCTCTAGTAATAGTTACCGGATAAAGAGCAATGTGAGCTCAGTTGACACTTTGGTTGACTGCCAAATAGAACTTAATAGAGTTAATAGACACTAATCCTGATTTAGAATTTTTCAGGGTTTGCTCCATAAATTACTGTGGCCACTGTGTGTTTAAATACTGGTTTTAAAGAGGAAAAGCTTAATACAGACAGCTGAGCTCAGCCAGACTTACACTATTCCCAGTAAATAGTATTTCTGAAATCTGTTTAAGGCGTTGTTATGTAAAGAGATGTTCTGTATTTTTGAGCTGTTGTAACAGCAGTTGTCATTGACCAACGAGTTCTGCCCCAAAAGAAAGATAGCCTGAAAAGAAATTTATGGTGTTTTTATCTCCATTTCTATTCCTGCTTTCCTTACCAAGCCAGAAATAAGAAAACGGAAAGATTATAACAGAATCGGTCAAATGTTTTCAAATGGGATGGCGCATGACAATAAACATAAACAACAATTAGAAAGACAGCAACTCTTTAGAGATGCTTTAAAGAATATATGAATTTTCATCAGGCTATCCTCAGAGCTCCTGGTTTGAAAGATCCCCAAGAGGAAAATGAGCTGAGTTCATCCTTTTACATTTTCTTGTCGCATATGTGTCTATTATTTCCAAATTTTGTTGCTGATAAGCTGAGAAGAGAATACCCAGGTTCAAATATCTTTCCTTCCCTGGGATGGACTCTCTCTGGATGAAGAAAAATTCCCAAAATTAGTGTCTAGGCCCTTTTGTCAACAAGGAACCCTTCACAGATACACCAGTGCAATGCAATCTCAGCTGTTTAATATGCAGATCTCTTACCTAAGCTATAATAAGCAGCCTAATAATTTCATTGAGTAGGATTTATGCATCATGCATAAAAATCAGCTGGAATAATGGTATCCTCATTCTTATACATCCATGTCATGGCAGCCACAGCAGTTTTTTACAGTATGAACCTTCGGCAAAATGTTGCCCTGTAGAAACACAAATCAGGTTCAACCTAAGAATACTGAATTCTAACATCTGTAGCTCATCCATGCTTTGTTCAATTTATGTGCAACATAAAATACGACAAGCTTCTGTATTTAAACAAAAAGTTTAAAAGTTTCCCTCAGTTTAAATGTTTTCACCTACTTACCTCCTTAACAATTACAGGTAATGGTCAAGGCAAATTTTGCACCTTAGAAGCTTCAGCACATAAATCAGCTTACTGTTAGGAGATAGGAGAGGACTACAGTGTTTCACAAGGGATAGCTCATACTTTCTCCAAAGAGTTTCAGTTTCTTTAATAATTTAAGGAATATCTAGGATTATACTGGATAAGGAAATGCCCCGAGAGTGAAATCAGGAAGACAATTCTTATGATTCCCTTCCTTGGCCATAGCAATTAAATCATCTGAATGGTAAAAGAATTAGAGGACATGTACACACACAAGAGAGTGAGTAATGCAGTCCCATATTTATAGATGAAGCTGATATTAAAAATCTGAAGCAGGTACCTTCAAAAGGAAACCATGTGAAGAGCACAGAAATGAGTCCTGCTGATATTATCATGTCCAAGAAATGGATGATGCATCCTTTCACTGTACTGACATTTCTACTGGCATAAATAATATAGGATGTAGCAGGTCTGTGAGATAACGCTGAATCCTGAAGAAATGTCTTCGCTCACCCATGGCACCCATCCATATCTCTCTGTTTCCATGTTTTTTTGGTTAGCACATTGGTTCCTGTAAATTAAATTAGCTTCCCCCCTTTTCCCAGGATTTTCGATGACTAACTTTCCCCCTCTGAGTAGGAGCACTACCTTCTGAACATGCAAATGCTAAGCATGACAACCACCTCCTTTCAAATACCACCACAAGGGTTGCCAACATGCCAAAGGAGTTTCTCATCTGGATTTCTGGCCATCTTTAGGACAGAAAGAATGACCTGTTCTGTCCAGATACTAGCTTTTCCCACCACCCACTCTCATGACGAAATGAAATTGGAGTCCTCCACAGAAGATGGTTTTTAAGCTGCTTTTCTCTGGTTCTTAACCTTGCAAGTCAGGGCAGAAGCCCCACCAAATTAATGCCCCTCACTCCTTTGCTGTCACACAGCAGAGGTGACAGAAAGAGAAGGAGGCAGAAGGCAGGAGGCAAGAGGGCGGAGGTGCAGTCAGAGATTTTCTGAAACTTTGCTATACTGGATTCTCTCGGGATGGCTGCAGTAGTTCAGCCCCATGTAATGCACCTCATTACTGACCATACAAATATTAAAAACTTGATGCATTTCATCATTGAATACAGGCTCCAGAAAGTCTCTCTGTTAGGGGAGTGAACATGGTGTGTGCTTATTTTTCAATTTGCAGTTGTGATGAGAAGCCTGAATTGTTTTGATTCCTTCTTTAAGATGGTCTTCCCAAGAGATTTCAAGGTCCTCAGCATTAAGACAACTGTGTGATTTAAAAAAAAAGTAGGGAAGAAGCAAATATCCTAATATGCCATCCCGTGGTGTTTGGATGCAGCAGAATATTTTCTGCCCTCAGACATCTTCCTTCTTGTCAGTGAAAATGTAATACATAAAAAGCAAAAATAAAAAGGAAGAAAGAAATCAAACCACACAAAGGGAACGATGGTACCCCAGGGACAACAGGCAAAACATGTCTGAAGTCCTGAAATATGTTAATTGCAAATCAAAGAAGAAAGCACAAACCAATGAAGCAGTGATCCTCTGCAGGTTTCAGCTGACACCTGCATTTAACTTCCTTATTTTTTTCCACCTTAATGAACATATGGAGGCTGCTCTATAAAGGGAGCAACATGTCATACATCCTGTAAGGAGTTTTGCACAGTTGGTGAAATGAAACAGAATAAGTAGTGCTATAAACGCCTTTCATTAATCACCCAAACACTGCTATGACACTTAAGTTAGCAGTTCAATTATTACAAGCCCATGTTGGTGAATTTCTTGCTCATGCAAACGTTATCCTATTCCAATAAAGCATTAGGAAAACAATGTGCCAAAAGGAAATTAATCAGTCACTAGTGCCTGGCTTGTTTTTCCATTTCCTTTTCCCTTTTCTGTTTTTTGGGTGGTTTTTTTTTTTTTTTTTTTTTCATTACTTTAATGAGAAATATCCTTAAAAACTAAAGGTAGGATCTGTACATATTTGCCTCAAATCAAACAAAAGAATAGAAATAGGGGTGTCCAGGCCTTCTTGCACAACCATATGGAAAATCTGAGGAATTCTGTGAGCCTGAGATGCCCCAGAGCTGTGGACCTTGAGGCTCAGTTCAGTATTTCCAGGACTCCAGAAAAGCTGAAAGGTATCACTCAGTGTTGTAATAGATAATAGAATATGGAAAATTCAGAGCTTTCCAGCTGAGGATGAGGCAAGTTCATGAATCCTATCTTGTCTGGGTCAGGTGAAATCTCTGACCCTCCTTGATTCTTTACCACTTTCTTTCTTCACATCTCCTATCCCACACAGTCCTTAGGATATTTGGGGAGTATTTCTAAGTTGTCAGACTTCTGGCATTTCCTGGAGGTGCAGAACCTTTTAAAACTTTGAGTTGATCTACATTCCCTATTGCTAAAGCAGTGCCTGAGCCGTGCTGAAGCAGACGATGCCAAAAGTCCAAACACCTCGATGCGCTGAGGTTTCCCAGAGCCACAGATGATCTGAGCCTGTCTCAGGTAATCTGGCAGGAGGCCAAGCTCATTTCTGATGGAAACCTTCATTAGTATAATTTCAAGGAATAGAAGGAAAAGGAGATCTTTTCTCAGAATGCCATATTTAAGAAGAATTGGCATTTTTTCCACCAGAGCCTGCTTCACTTGGAAATTCACACCTGCAACAAACTACTTGAAAAAAGTGGATGAGACCAAAATGACAGGACACAATTAGCAGTCTATCTGTCAAAAGAGAAATCTCCATTTAATGGGATAGCAAAAAAAACCATAGACACAGGAACTCACAGGTATTTTATTTCTGTTAAATTATTAGTTTATAATAAATTATCTTTATTCAGATTAAATAATATGCATAAAATATTTCAGCAAAATTTCTTAACACAGTTGTGTCTATTTTTGTTCTGCAGGAAAAGTCCAGACTGCGTAAGCTCAGAGTACTTAATGTTACTGCAGTCATGTCTAAATTTTTCTTGATTTTCCTGCACCAGTGTTTTTTAATATTTTTTAATGTATTTTAAACAACAAAAATATCACAACAAAAATTCAGTGTTATCTAGGCAGCGAAGAGAGGTGATGGCAATAGTTCAAAACTAAATTACTGCCTCTTGAGGTTTCCCTAAGGAAAATGGAATCTTCAGTGTGGCAGTAATAGGAAAGGAAAATATCTGATGCCAGCAGATCTGTGTAGTTACCGAGGAATTGTACTTTTTCTTTCTTAACAATTGTCAAAAGGAAAAAGGTTGCTCTGGATTAGCACCTTGAAGCAATTTTAATGGGCACATCAGTTTAACAGCTGATTGTGCGCAGCAGGATGGGATTTGTCTTAGAAGCCAAGGCGGGTTGTGCCTGTGAGTCTGACTGCTTCATGTGAAGAGGTGGGGAATATTCTAGAAAATCTGGAATAGAGGACCATTTTATTAAACAGCAAAGGGTCTGCACACTTACACTTGGATAAGGTCTCCATGTTATTTGCTCATTCAAAATACAAATACACAGTTTCACAGGAAATCTCTGTGCTCTCCCTTATTTCTAAAGCTCCAACCTTGTTTGGTTTTTTGGACTTTTTAAAAAATTATATATGTATATGATATCATACCCAAGGAACCCACCGTTATAGAATGCAGCTGCACCATACACTCCCTGGATTACCAGACACACCGGGGACTTCCTCACCTCCCTGCACAGCTCAGTCCTTCTGGGGCAGCCTGGAGAGGAGGACATCCTGGAGACAACTTCCTGGAAAGCCTCATTTAAGTATCACTGCCCCAGTACATTGAGTGTAAACAAAGATTTTGATGGCAAGGAAGGGCATGTATATGCCACTGGTCTTCCTCAGTGCCTGTGAGATCCAGGGAAGACAAAGAATTTTTCCTTGCCCCCAGTCTTTTGCCTTTTAGACCACACTGTAATTGTATTTCTGTGTTCAGTTCTGCTGGTTTGAGCATTTTGGGGCACATAAGTTAGCACACATGAGGCATCTTTTGCTACTTTTGTTTTGCGAACCCTACAGCAGTCAAGCAACTTTGACTTTCAGAAATGTTTTTCACTTTAACTCCGGGTCAAATAATGTGTAGACTGATGTGTTTATTGTGTCAACCTATCAGACCTAAAGTGTGAATGAATGGGTCTTGTGGACTTTTTTGAGGCTGTGCACCTAAACACCCACAAGATCACACACAGAATCTTAGGAAGAGCCAGGCGTGCCACATTCAGAGCTAACACTGATGGTACAACACTCCCCTTCCCTAACTTATAGGGACTGAGAAATATTTTGGCCATAATCTATGTAATTCAGTCTGAAAGTTCTGGCTTCTAAAAGAATGTAAATTATTTACTTTCATGAGAATTTTACCAATCATCCATATTCACAATAACACCAAAACATATACACTTGAGAAAATATATATCTATAAATTCAGTGCTTTAAAATGCCGCCTTCTATCCACCTATATTATTTGTCTTTAATTCTTGGGAAAAAACCAGAAACTAAAACAGAGCCAGGACTGATTTACACCATCTAGGCTTCTTGCAATAAAATAGGAAAAAATGGTATGACATTAAGCAGACGCTGTTTGGGTGTCTGTTTCAATGTGTTAATGCGATTAACTTGTATTTACAAATTACTTTGTAGATGTGGTACTTAGGGACATGGTTTAGTGGTGACTTGGCAGTGCTGGGTTAATGGTTGGACTTGATGATCTTAAAGGTCTTTTTCAACCTAAATGATTCTGTGATTCTCTGATTCTATAACTCCCACACAATTCCTGATAACACTCTCATTAACCCTATCCAAACAAGGAGAATAATATGAGCTTATCCTGCCCATCCTCTGCCTTTAGTAAAACCTTGAGATATACTGGCACCCATTTAAAATCAACCCTAAAGCCATCCATTCCTAATGATTCAAAACTGACAGATTTATTCATATACTTCACCAGACACACTTAGCCCCGGAGGGCCTTGGAACATTTTCTTCATAGATCCTCAGGGAATTTATGCAGATGCCAAGTTCTCTACTTAAGAGAGTTTTGGGAGTGCAATAACAAGGATGGTATAGCTCAGGAACCGTGATGCAGAGGAAAATTTCATTGCACCTGCCAATATTCAAACTGGATCTTGTCAGTATAATGAGCAGCCATTTTTATGGCAGTAAATTTGCATTGGAGGGTTTTTGGGGTTAGGTTATGTCAGTCCTCTTCAGAATCACTACTTAAGGCAGGAGAACATGACCTCTTGTTGACATCAGATCTGGACACATCATACTCTGAAAATAGTATATTCACTACAGCATTTTACCCTGATTTTTTTCTAAATGCCTAAATATTTCATGTTAATGCCTTGTGGGTGTCTTATTCTAAATTTGTCTGATTAAAATCCGAATTTTGTGAAGGATTAAAAGGACTCAAGATCAATCTACTGATGGCAGCAAATGTACTCCAGTTTATTTCCTTCTTTACTTGTCAACTGAATGCTCCTCTAAAAGCAGTTCTTTGAGAAGCTTTTCCCAAGAAAAAGCTTGGTTGGAAAATGTAACTGTAGGATTGCATTTCTGTTGCTATAGGTACAGGTTTCCAATTAACAGAGCTCTTTTCAGAGAAGGATCTGAAAACTTGACTAAAAACTTGATGCTACCATGACCTCATAAAATTCACTCTTCCCAAATATTCACAAACAAGTAATTTTATTATAAATATTAATCATAAAATTTCTAACTGATCTCTTCTATGTAAGCAGCATGCAGAACTCAAGAGAAGGAGGTAAATTTCTACAACACAATTTAAAAGAAAAAGGAGATACACTACAAGTAAACAGTTGAAGATTTGAGAAATGCTGAGGAAAAGATGATCCTAAGCATACATTCAATATGGATATGTTTTAATAAAGTGCTCCAGAAATGGCTCCTGACTAAAGCTGACATTCACTGCTGCCTTAGTAGAGACATGCCACACCAGAGAGGTTGTAAAAAATGGGCTCCCCAAAAACCTTTTTGATTCATCCAATCCTTGAGTATTTTGCCCATTAAACAGTCTTTGTTCATTTCTAATGTTCCAGATCAAAATCAAACAAAGGTAGCTTATCTTTTCCTAATTAAGAAGAGACAGCAAAGTTATTGGGGTAAAGTGAGCCATCCCCAAATCCTCCTGTACTGGAGGCTGAATTTATCACTTCCATGAAAATGTTACACTTCTGGCAAATACAGAAATTATAATAAACAAAAACCAGGTCCCTCCTTCAAAAGGAAATCTGACAATCTTTTTCCTCAGCTTCAATTGCCCTGGAACCAAAAATGTATGAAAAAATAATTCAAAATATACAAAAATTATTTTATTTAATGAGCTTTTTGTGCAGATTCACTTGTTTGATTTTGTTTCCAGACCCCTCTAATCAAATAGAAAAATTCGAATTGAAAAAGAAATATGCAAATGAAAACAAGGGACTTTTCCCCAGATACATTCCTGTGTGAAAAACATTCCTGCATAAAACCCTGTGTATTATTAAATAAAAATTATCTGTGATTTTAGGCTCTAATTCTGCTAACATTAGTGCTAATGTCGAACTTCTAATTCAACAAGTTTTACTGCATGAAAACTAATTATGTCTAAAATGCTTTTCTCCGCCACCACCTTGATTCTATGAAGATTTATATTTTTGCTGCGTCTTAACCATGAGAATTATCCTACTGAATCAATGAAATTGGTCCTATGTTTAAAATAATGTCAATATATGCGAATTTGGTGTCTTAAAGAATAAGGATTGTAGCAATATTATCAGGCATTTATTATCATGTCTTTATGATCAGAAGTTGAAATAGATATGAAACATTGTTCGGGTTTTTATTTTAATAGTGCTATTGTCTTTTTCTTTAATAGTTATTTTTTAGTGAGGACTTAGCTCAGCCTTTTTTTTTCCTGTTGCACTCACTGAGGGCAGCTATCATATCATAGCCAGGAAAGATAATTGAATGAAGAATTGATTTTTATTGCCTCTAATAAAAAGCAGTTCTTATTACTTTTACAAATTACTCATAATTACAATTGTCTAGAGAATGCCTTATCACCCTGAGTGGAGTCGAAATAAGCTGGATGCACAATAGTACTTCCCTGTCTGTGATTTAAAACTTGTGTTCTCATTAATGGCATTGTAAATTAGCACTATGGCAAATTAAGTTCGTATCATTTTACTGGACAAATTCTAATACTGCAGGGGAAGAATCTTAAACAGACACGCAATTTATTTCTGAGTGGCACCATTCCTGCTGGAGCACGTGCACAGAGTCTGAGACGTTTCTTTAATTATTGAGGAAGTAGAGTTGTGCAAGTTACACCTCATGAAACATTTTGATTGTGTCTTTTAGAGCCCAAGTGTTGGAAACTCTGGAGCGCTATGAGCAGGTATCTGATTTGTCCCATTGCAGACATGCAAAGCTAGTTCCAGCGTTCAGATTGCTCTGATTAGCTACAGCAGATATTTATTGAATGGCCTTTACTAAAGTCTTGTCTTTAAATTTCACAGAAAAGCTGCAGTAAGTTTGCACCTGGCACATCTGTGTTGTTTTTGTCTTATCAGGCAGTAAGGCAAATAGAGAATATATCTGGCTTTTTTCCTGCCTTTTTTTTTTTAAAGTAGAACAGGTAATTCTGGGTCAATTTAATATATTTGATCAGTTACAGGTGAGAGAGGGAAAAGCTAGAATTAATCAGAAATCTCTCACCTCCGTAAAGAAAAATGAATTGTTAAAAATCCCCTGGACAGTCGGTCCTTGTTAACTTCTATTGCAGAAGCTTGTGACTTATTTAAATGTGTTATTCAGATAAATCAAGGTATTGATCTCATTTGATTACAAAAAAAAGTGTCTTCCAGGAAGAATGAGAACCAGTTTGGGAATGAGAGATGGATGTTCCTTCTTATGACCCCTTGTATGACTGGGAAACCTCTGTCATTCCCTTGTTGTATTGTGTGACCATAAATAAAGGTAAATTTTCTGAGGAGTGTTTTAGTGATAATTTAGATTTGCTAGGTTTTTTCATAATATGCTTTATATTTTATGTCATTTAACTCTCTGACTTAAAACTTACTACCTTTAAGGCAAATCTTTATTCTTGACAGCACCATACAAACTTGGATTCACAACTATTTTTTACCAATCAACAAGTCCTAATAATTCAGTAGAACCTGCCTAAGGATATAATCAACAATTTAAAGAGTAGTTTATACATTAAACTGGCATACCAGATAACCAGACATATCCTAACCACACTGTGCAACACAAACATGTAACATATATAGGCATGTGTTGAGTATCTGCAGTTATTCAATACTAAAATTAAAGTATCAAAGTCCTTATTTCCAATGGTCTGTGCCTTGAGCATTTTTATTTATATTTTTAGTGTTTGGCAGTAAAAAGTCAAAGCATCAAAAATATAAAAAAAAAAAAATTAAAAGAAGTCAACTCAGAATATTCTATGGAGTTGTGAATCTGTGAAACCTATCTAAATCTTTTCTTAGGATGTCCCACTTGAAATTTCAGGGAAGAAATGCATACTTAGACCTACTTAATAAACTCTTGAAATTATATTCTATACTCAAAAAGTGAAGTTTGAACTGCTAATACTAAAGGGAAGAAAGGAACTATAACCATGAAGAGAAATCAAATAAGTTCTGAGAACCTCAGAGGACACAAAGTGCTCCCTTTCTGGATTCAGTAGAGTGCTGTGGACTCTTCTGAGGATTCCCTCAGTACCTCCTGCTCTGCCTCCATGATGCATGGAACATCTGAAGAGACAGCTCTCTTGCTCCCCATGGACACAACCCTCAGTTATTCCCCATCTTCACGTGCCACCAGAGTCTCAAGTAACATAAACCACCTCAAAGCCATCACACACACTTTGGTTTCAGTTTCACTGCAGTCCAGACTCCCCAGTTGCTTGTTTTCCATCTTGAGTCCATGGTGTCCTAGGTAGGGAAGCTGGGAGGAAACGCTTCATGGTGGGATCGTTACACTCAGGTTCTGTCTCTTCATGTCCTGTAGATGTAACAGCATCATCATAACTTCTCTTGCTCTGTCAGTCCCAAGAATATCTGCTTTCTGCAGACCTCATGGGAAGGGACTCTGCGCCCACTTTGCAGTGACAGCAGGTCATGGGGAATGACTAAGGCTGGCCCTTAGATGGAACCATGGAGTGGATTTCTGTCTGAGAAGACCAATGGAAAAACTCTGGAAAACTCAACATTACTGTGAGAGGACAGACTGAGGCTGAGACTTCTATCAACAGAGCAGGGCTCAGTTCAAAAAGAGAAGGTGAAAGATTTACTCTTAGAGAAAACACTGACCCAACTAGGGTGGTGAGATGAACTTTTTAAGATCATTTTCACAAGATACTTGGATGGCGGCTGACCATGGAATGCTTCAGTGTTCACAGACTCCTGTCAGCAGGACAGAGCCAAGTGTCCAACAGAAGTCCTGGGGCCACCTCATCAAGGGATCTTCAACACACCTCCAGCTCATCTCACTTCCAAACTCAGACCCAGTGGCATCGTCCAAGACATGATCCTCCCAGACCTCTCCAGGCACAGCCAGGCCTCCTCCACAGCCCAAGATGTGGCTTTGGTGAGTACATTCTGGTGATGGGGACATGAATAGGGGGCATATGAGTGAGGGGCACATGGATCCTGCCAAAGGACAGTGGGATGTATGTGGCACTCTGGGCCTGACAATGGCAGCAACAGCATTTTCCTTTTTATCCTAAAACTTCTCATGATCACTTCAGGAACTGGTGTCCCCACCCAACTTGCTCAGGACCTCTAACTGCTTAAAACTTCAGTAGTCCATGAATGCATATTAATTTGGTGTATTATCTTCTGTCCTCCTAATCATGCAAATGAATTGCATGGCTGGTTTTTTCTTCTTCTCACGGATATATAGAAAGGAAAGAAAGTGATGCAGGACATTTTCATCACACAAATTCCAAACAAATTAGACTTGTTCAAGTGGACTAAAAGCAGATGATCTAGCAGAGAAACTGCAAGACAACTAGAGGACTGAAGTGAGAGCCTGCAGCCAAAAGAATTGTGGGAATCAACCTAATAAAATCAGCTGACAACAGCCTGGATCAATCAGACAAAAAAAGCCAGAAAAGCAACTTTTATGTGCTGGACAATCCCAGAGATACTACCAGCAGCCGTTGTGGTAGGGGACATAACTCCATGACCCTGCTGGAATTTTGTCCACTGAAGCCTTTTTCAATATTTTGGGCAGTGCCTCCAACCACTAGAAAAGAAAGGGATAGTCCATCTGCTCTGCCAATGACTGTGATGTGTGGGGACAACATGTATGTCCTCTGCAACAAGCCACATGCCTGCTGCTTTTTTCCCTCAATTATGTAATACCTCCACAATTTTAATCATTCCTTGTTCTTAATGTTCTCCTATTATGCTAATTCACCAACTTCCGTGTTTATGAAAAAAAGACATGTATTTCAGTGTTAAAAGCCTCTGCAGTTCCTTAACTCTTTATGTTTTTCTGGGGCTTTCTGAATTTTCATATCATTTGGACCACTTTGCTAACTAGAAAACAGATTAGAAGTTGACCTATTTCGGTGAACAAGAAAAATGACTGCTGTTAACAATCTATTTTAGAAATATACGCATATATCTCTACATATTTTTATATCCTACTCTTTTTTTTTTTTTTTAATTTTATGTTATGAGGATAGCACTTAATCACTGCAAAACTTGAGTAATGAAATTAGAAAGAGATTTCAGATTTTCTGGGGTTTGTCTGCTGTAAGTGGTCCTCAGTCTTCCACAAATGGACTTTCATCTTTCTCTTTGCTTCTGCTCCACTCCTTCACTTTTTTCCTTAGACATTACTGACTTCCCCTTGGGGTTCCCCTAGCTCCCATTACTGCCATCTCAAAGGACAGTTCCCTCCACTGTGTCAGCTCTAATTAACCTGGAATATGCCAAATTTAGCTGTTTCAGACTTGCAGGCTACACTTTTTCAGATTTTATGTAATGTAGGGTAGGTAGAACTGTACCACCCCACAGGTTTTAACTTGCACTAGTGACAGCACATGCTGGAACTCCACAGAATACAAGAGAATGAAAAATTCCCACACTGCTTCTTAATTTCTTTCTTTAAAAATGGATGTAGTAGTACAGACTGATACCTTATTGTTTGCTGCCATGAAAAGTCAGTCTTGTGAAACTTGTCATCTCCTTTCCCTATTTACAAAATTTCTTCTTCTCCACCCTCCTCTTCCAGCTGCCAAGCTTAGAGCAATATTGTACTTCTTTTGAAATGTAAATTATTTATTTTTGGGCAATAGTCAAGTAGGATGTTGCAAGTAGATAACACTTTTTAAAACAGGCTGAACCACCTAACAGCAGAAAACAAAATTAAATCACAAGAATCACTGTCAAACTGTTCATATTGTTTATTCTTCCTTTTGTCTTCACTGACCCCTTGGAGAAAAAGTTCTTCATAAAAAGGCTTATCTAATAACATATCCCATTCTTTCTTAAATAGTGTTCTGGGGTGTAGCTCATGATCAGTTGTGGCTCGTGTTTTAATTACACTTTTGCAGGGTATCTGCATAAAAATATAGCCAGTGAGACAGACACATACTTGTTCTATGGGAGGTGATTGACAGCAGGGAACAGATTGACTTGGCATGTTAGTAAGACTCATTAATCTTCCTCAAGTGCATACTGGGAAAACACGGAGTTCTCTCAACAAGCTGCTACCAAAACAGAGTTTCTGTTTGAACAGTAGGAAAACCAGCAGTACAAGGGCAAGTTGTAAGCAAAGAGTGAGATGTTCTTTCATGATGAAGAATTTTAGTCTTGGGGGTTTGTCACTGTGTGTGCTTTAATATTTAGAACAGGGTAATGGTGCTTGTTAGAAATCAATCCATTATCACTTAGGTTTGAACTTCTGTGCTCTGAGTACAAACGTGGATCTTAGACATTGAAATCTTGCTATGAGTCTTGAACAATAGATTATTTTATTAATTTTATATTGGACAAACATGCTGCTTCATGAAAAGAAAAGTATAGATAATGTCCTTTTATACCTATCTAATGTGACAAAAGTTGGGAAACAAAAGTTTCTTAGATGAAGTACAACAGAAGGGCTGCTGAATGTAAAAGGACATCCTGTTGGAGAATCAAATTAATTAAAGTCGAAGAAATTAGTCTTCCTTAGTATTTCTGATCTGCTTCAGAGTAGAGAGACTTTTAACATTACTCATCTATGACTTGTATTAGACAAGTTTTCATTTTTCTTATACTGGACACTTGGCAGGAAGGATTGAATTTATTTATTTTTTTCTGGATGTTTAAATTACTTAATAGCTAATATTTTAACCACAGAATACATCTGGTAATTCTCTACAATCTACTCTTATAATTTTTATTCATGTGACAATGAATATATGATCTGAAAAAAAAGCTCTTTTTAACAGAGAATGCAAAAAGTCATTCTAGCTTAAGTGTACTGAGGTGAGACATATAATGAGCCATTTTGAGGGAGATATGCACCCATACACTGTTATATTTATGACATGGCCCTGAAATCTATCTCTAATGCAGATGCAACCAATGTAAAGAACCTAATTTTGGAAAGGGCTATGAATGTGATTTTTATTCCCACTAAACCTAACAGGATGCTCAGCACATGACAGAATTCCCTCGAGATAGAAAAATACTCAAGAGCCCAGGCAGCAGTGGCCATAAGGAGGAAATGAGGCCTAAGTTCTTTCCAAAAGTCTTCTTCCCACAACATAAATTAAATTATGTACCTCACAAGCTGAAGAGGTGATTACAAGTAGTCTGTGAACACATTTGTTTTCTAAAGTTTTTTTTCTCATCGCATCTCCCTGAATGTACCAAAGGGACTGCACTTACAAAAATCATCAGTATCTCAAACATACAACTTAGTTCTCTGATATATATTTCATTTGTAAAATGAAGAACATTTTTTATTGATGGTGTAAAGAGTACATGCAAAGTAGATGCTATCAAAACCCCCATGAAACATTCCAAGCAACATCAGCATCTGCTTTATGTACAAAATATTGCAAAAAAAAAAAAAAAAGAAGTTTCCTCTGCTTGCTTGCAGGAGAGATTTCTGTCTACATTCATTGTGTTTGCAGAGCTTTTTTTTTCCAACATGGTGTAAATGGAATGGAATTAACTATAAATCTTAGCAGGCCTACAGACACATAGGGAAATAACACACTCAAGCATGGGGGATGTACATTGGAGCAAAATTGGACATCGTTAATAGAGGTTTCCCGGTAGCAGAATTGCTGTAATATGAATTTTTATTCAAATTTGGTTTAGCAGGCATGCTTGAGGTGTCGTGCTCAGTTCTGAAATCTAAAGCTGACAGCAAGATACAATGCAAAACAGCACTGCGTGTTTCCAAGGGAGCGCTCTGCTGTGTCTTCCTTGGTCCTCCTCTATTAGAGTTGCCTGCAGTCCTTCACATTTCCAAATTTAGGCTCATCAATACATATCCCTTCAAGAGGGGCAGCTTGGGTACAAATTCTAGAAAGAAGGAGAAAAACAAAGGCAATTTTAGTGATGTTCATCAGTGCTTCTTTTTGGGATGTTCTGTGGGTTATTATATCTGGCACTTTCATAGACCAACAAAGTTCTTCCACCATCTGGAATCAGCAGGCCTGTGTAGTCATTACTTTTGAAAATTAAGTCCATGGTTTCAGCTCAGCATGTAAACAGCAAAACTCAGATATTCGCAAAGTGTTCTTTAGCCTTTCTTGCCAATGAGTAATGGGTGATAGCAAAGAAACTCATAAATAAGTTTGCTTAGAAATTTTTGGCAATCTGTGGCAAAATGCACAGTCTATTGATCCTAAATCTTAGCAGAGATGTACCCATTAAGATTTCCTTAAGTAAGTCTTAGGAAGAATGGAAAAAAAAAAAACAATCAGCAAGGACCAATAATATTCAGTTTACAGACAATGGAAGAATAAAGTACAGTTCAAAGCAGCTCAGAAGTGTCTATATGGACATGTTTATTTTATGGCACCTTCATAGATAACTGATCCCTGTGTTCCTGTCATCACAGCTTTGCTAAAGGTCTGGGAAGATTGTTCAGCCTGGGGAAGAGAACTAATTGTGACCTGCAAGAAAGGTGGAGAAAGACTCTTTACAGGTACATGGAGTGACAGGACAAGGGGGAATGGATTTAAACTGAAAGACAGTAGGTTTACATCGGATATTATGAAAATGTTCTTGTCTGTGAGGGTGGTGTGGCCCTGGCACCCAGAGAAGCTGTGAATGTCCCATCCCTGGAAGTGTTCAAGGCCAGGTTGGACAGGACTTAGAGCAACCTGGTCTGGTGGAAGGCGTCCCTGCCCCTTACAGAGGGGTTGGAACTTGATAAATTTTAAGGTCCTCTCCAGCCCAGGCTGTTTAATGATTCTAAAGTGTGAAGTCAGGTTTTGGTTTCCATTAGGACTGATTTGGAAGGGTCTTTTTCTGCATCTCGTACCAATGCCTAATCCTCTATGCTACACTACATCAAAAAACAGAGAAGCTGTTAAGAACCTGGCCTTTGCCATCTGGGCAGCTTTACCACATGAGACAGTAAAACCTTATTGTTTGTAACTTCTCTGTCCTGTGCTCATGTCCAGCCAGAAATCCAGTGTTCAGCTGGCCCTGCACCTCTCACTTCTTTTTATGCTGCGCATTGTATCATTCCCTTCCTGCCTTCCCCTTTCACCCACATGCTCCCTTAAATCAGATTTCTCCCTTTGGCAGGTCAATGTTAAGTGTCTAAACTTCTCCACCATAGAGAGCTTTCAATGCTCATTGTTCCAACATCTCCAAACTACAGGTTACATCAGGTAAGGTTCCTCTGAAGTACAAGATCCAAAGTTAGGCATTGATGTATGTCCACAGATCTGAGATTTGAAATCTTGAAAACTCTCCTTGAGGCTCCACCATATGTACCCAAATAATAAAGGACATTGGTGGTGTTGAGACAAACAGGTTCTGCCAAGTTTGGTGAAGCCTAAACTGGAGATGAAAAGAAAAAAATTGGAAATTTCTGTATTCATCATCCAGTAACAGCTGAGAATGAAAAAAGGGCTGTGCTTCTGGAATTAGAAGCTTTATTTGAAAATGCTTAAGGAAGAATTTGTCTTGTACCTTCGTTCAGCTTTTGCCACTTGCTGCTTCTTGAGAAATTTCTGTGCAAGATTTCAGACCGGTTCCTTCACCTCCCTGATCTTCCGTACACTCTGTGAAGCACAGATGGAAGCAATCAAAAGGAGCCAAATGTCTGTGTCAGCCCCTTCACCCACATATGCACTGAATGAAGGAGAATCAAAGAACAAACAATACTTCTAATGGGGTGCCACAATAAAAGCCACATAAACCTAAGGGTGATGGCCATCACAGAAAGAAGCTTTTAAATAATGAGTATTTCACACCAAAACTATTGCAGAACCTGAGATAAATGTAGATAAGCCAGCAAAAGAGATGCTTTATTTAGGCATCAATCCAAGCAAGGTAACTGTGAAGCTTTAGGCACAAGTACTGTAGTTCAAACCCTTCAGGACAGGGTTTGAACTGGTACCTCTCAGTGAAAGAACCATTAAAACCAATTAAAAATAATATTCTTATATAGGGAAACTGTTGCTGTTAATCGAGCCAAAATAGTTTCAGTAGCACCAAAAGTGCTTGTGCAAAAGCAGATTATCTGAGAAACTGCTGCTGAGTTCTTATGGCATTTTCATAGGTTGGCAGGAGAGGCTGTTATGATTATGCATAAAGTGCACAGTAATGGTTTAGTTATTACCAAATAATTCCTGTATTGCTAATTACATGGAGCACTTTGAATAAATTATTCATATGCAGTTTAACCTTTTTAAAACAAATGGTTTTAATCTGTTTTTAATCTGTTGTAGGCAGCCCCTATTTTGTTCAAGTGCATGCTCCCAGAGTAAATAGAACTGATGCTAGTAACTAACATGGGCTATTTTGGGGGAGGGACACTTCAAATATCCATTTCTTCCCAATGTGTGGGTGCCTGGCCATGCTGAATTGTCACACAGACTATGCAGTAAGTAGATTCAGCAATAAAACTGACTGTAAATTAATCGAATGTTGTCTTTGTCACAATGATGGATCATGTACAGTCAAAGATCTGACACCTCACAAGTTAGAAGGGACTATTTCTCCTCCTTACTTGCTCTATTTTTCAAAATTCATATGGCAATTCACCAAGAAAATCTCAAAATTGTTGGTTGGTAAACTCGGCAAGTTTGTTTTCACTTGACATTTGAATTGTAGTTGAGGTATTATGAAAAGCTGCCTAACTGTCTAGGTGCTGAGCACCTTTGCAATGCAGTATAAATTATTATATTACCAATGATTTATATGTATTTTTCCTAGTCTTCTGAGTTTTGCTAAGATCAGACTTTCAGTTATTATTTATTTCCACATCTCTGCAAATATAAAAAGTGAATTATTCATTTCTGTGTCATAGCCTCATATGGTTGGGAGGGATCTCAGAGGCGATTTCATCTATCCCTGGCCCTAAGAGGCATCAACAGCAGTTGTATTAATCCTGATAGATGCTTGTTTGAGGTCCGCTCATAGATTTCCAGAGACAGAGTCATCACAATGTCCCAGACAGTCTGCTCAATGTTTCCCTACCCACCGTTCAAAATAGGGTTTGTTTAGGTTTTTATCCCCTAATGTCTTTTCTTTGATTGAAACTCATTTCTAATCCTTTCCAGCACCGGTCTGAGGAACAGATTCCTCCCCTTAGCACTGCAGAAGTTATTTTTGTACCTGAAGACCACTACTGGTGCCAAAACAGGTTATTAATTTTCTTCATTCATTTCTCGGAAAACATATTTCCTTATTCTTCTGAAGGTTCTCTAGCTTGGCTCAGTCCTGTGAGCAAAATGTGGTATTTCATCTTCATAGGAATTTCATTCTAGTTTCTATGATGTGTCTGTCTACAGCAAAGTCACCAGAGGCTCCTTTTATACCCACCAGAGAGCTCGGCACCTCCTTAAAATCAGCAGCACTCCAGGCACAAATGGTTCCAGAGCCCCATCCAAGCTGGCCTTGAACAATTCCAGGGATGGTGCATCCACAGCTTCTCTGGACAACCTGTGCCAGGAAGTCCTCATCCAGTGCAGCACTGGCCCGTTTTGAGACACTGTAAATCAGATTCTTTTCCATGGAAAAGCTACGTAATCACTTTTTCTTCATGCTAAACATACACGTACGAGCTGCTAATTATTGTGAAGTGTTGTATATTGCAAGTATCTCATGTCAATTTAAATTATTGTGGGAGTCTAAACAAATGTACTTCTGCTCCATCTGCCTTTGAATGCATGTATATGTAACTATTTCCCCTGAAGTCTGAGTAAATTTATTCTTCAGAACTCCAGACCCTGCTCCAGTGTCTCTGCTTCACAGTTTGGTGGCATAAAATACTAGACAAAAAAGTGGTGGTTTGCAGACAATCCATGGGGATCAGGACACCTGAGGCCCCAGCCAAGACCATTCACCGATTTCAGTCTTAGACAAATCTCTTTCTTTGTTTCCCTTTTATCTCTATCCTTTCAGATCTCTGGGACAAAGAATATCTCTTTCTTTGTGCTTCAGTCTCTGCTGGGACTTCTGAGTGCTATTGGAAACCAATTAATAATAATAATATATTAAGCTTATAATAAACTTGACATTTACAGAAAGAAAAGCTACTCATTTTCATTTCTGAGCATGTTAGATATAAGGCCAAATATATCCTATACCAGTAATACTTTTGTATCAAGGGGAGAATTTCTGGTCCATTGAAGAAAAAGGGAGTTTTGTAGGCACAATTTTAACTGCAATCTATTATTAAACCCAAAAAGAGCAAGGTGTGACAGCAGGGTGCAATGTACCAGGTATTTTATCAGATAACTGTAGAATTAGACATGGAGGGGTCTCTTCTTAGGTTCTGGAGGATTTTCTTATGGATTGTTCCTCTGGATGGTTTTCCAATACAGTACCCATTTCTCACAAGTTTGGAGTTCATATTGTGTCAGTTCTTGTGTCTACCTATGCTGGATCTAACAGCTCAGAAGCATTTCCTGATATTCAGTTTACAATTTGCTTTATTCATAGAAATGGCCCTTTAGAGCTTCATTTTAAAGGCTCATCTATTTCATAGAAACTAATGCACTGTTCATTTTCTAGTATTTGGTATTAAACACAGATAGCGATCTTTGAATTTTATTTTTTTTTTGTGGAAAAGGTTATTATTTTTCTTTTTATCACATGGATGTCTGTAAGTAACATGTAAAATTATCTCTGCTCTTCTCTTGTAGAATTGCAGACACATAGTGCTAGACTGCAAAGCTCTGCAATTTTCATGTTGTTTTTTTTTTAATACCCTGCATTTAAAGTTTCACATCTGCAGATCTGAAGAGGAGGATGTAAAATAAAAAGCACACAATGTTCTCAGGAAAACAAAAGAGGAGTGGGTGGCTTTAGATAAAATGATTGCCTTGTACCTCTGACACTGATTATTTTGTTTGGTGGTGCACAAGGCTCTGAAGGAAAGAGTCCATTTGGGACAGACATCTGCACTCTACATTTGCCCAGTACAATGGGATGCAGGTTAGTCCCTGGCTGAAGGAAGAATTCAGATAGATTCAGGCAGAAATGAATGTTCAGTGTTAAGTTAAGAATACTGCATTCCAGAATGGATGTTAAACGATGTGTCAGGCAGCTCTAAAGCAGACCCTTTAAAATGAAAAGATAGCATTGCCTCCATGTCCTACTTGCTTATTTGCACTGAAGCATCCGTGACAAAATATAGATTGTTTCTCAGATTCTATCCAAAGCAAGGCTTTGATTATCCTCAGCTGCCAGGCAGAATAAGCCCCAGGTATTATCACAAGACAGACTTTCAACTCAAGACAGAGTTTACATCGAATTTGTGGTCAAAACATTTATAGCTGTCCTGGGCATAGGCAGAATCATAACTAGAACCCAAGATATTTTTCAAGTAAGAGGCTTTTTGGTTTTTTTTTATTTCTTGTATATTTCAACCCAAACTTTGAAAGGCACCTTTTTCTACACAAATTACAAGGATTTCTCAGGGAAGAGGTGGGTACTCGTGTGAAGAAATGAGGAATTATGAGATTTCGCTATAGTAAGCCTAAGGGGAATACATTTTTTTCTTACAGGTCAGTGAAAACAAGGTTAGTCGAACTTCTTGTTGAATAATCAAAAACCAATATACTACACATCCATGTAAAACTTGTCTGATTCAATATTTGCTTTAATTAGGCTTGCTGTAGCAGCTAGTGATCCCTTTAGAGCACCAGCATTTCAGGTTAGGATTCCACTGAAAGTCTTGCCATGCCAATTTAAAAAAATTCCTCCCCCACCTTCCTCAATTTTCCTGGTTAAAAAAAAAAGGGGGGGGGGTCGGGGAAAGCACATTTTAAGCATTAAAATCATACCTTCATCATTAAATACCAACGAAAGATTTTTCAAAGCATAGTATTCCATACTTTTGTAAAAGGCTAATCTAAGTGACAGAGAGGTTACACAACTTAATCTAGGTAATGTGACATGTTAAAGGGAGGGTCAGGACTGGAACATAAGCAGTTTGCTTTTTTTTATCCTGGGAATATACATAATTATAATTTCATACTTAAGAATAGCATGAGAATAATCTGCTGCTCCCATTTTTTTTTTTTTTATATTATTCCAAATGGGTGGTGTTAAGGACAATTTAGACAAAAGTCAATGTTTCCAATTTGTGGGAAAATCCTTCTTCTTTTGAAAAAAGACTGGTCTGAAAATGTTTTATGCAAGAATTTTCTGCAGAGCAGAAGCTCTCAAGAGGCATTGAAATTGGCAGCCTGGCGACATGCATTTCTACAAGGATGTCGGATTTACAGGACTGTAGCAGAGATTTCATAAAGTCCCTGGTTTTAGGGCAAATCACCCAGGAAGACTCGCCCAGGAGTGAGGACCTCATATCTCCATGGTGTCTGGCTTTAAGTGCTATCCTGCCTCACGGCTAAGCCAGCACCAGAGCTGTCTCACAGAGGGCTGCATCTGGACTGACACATCTAATTTCTTTTTTTCTAACTTTGTCCAATAATATTTCCAATCACTACTAGCGTGGAGCATAGTAAAAAGCCTCTTCCTCTTCTCGTTTTTAAGAGGAAAACTGAATAAGCAACAAAAACATCTATTAAACCAGCTTACAAAGGTTCTGGTTTCCTCAGAGCCTTCTAAAATAGCCTTCAGGTGTTAGAGTTTAAATGAGACAATAAACTTCACCACACTGGGGTTTTTTTAGGCTTTTTTGGATCATTGATATGCTAAGATTTTTAACATTCATAGTTCTAACTCCAAGCAGCAAAGGGTAAAACAGATGGATGCAGGTTTCTCATGTTTCCAAAACATTCCCCAGAAATTAAACATACGGCTAGGTAATTTTTTTGCTTCTTTTGGTTAAAGGCACTGCTTTGGAATTTAAATCCTTACTCCACTAGATATGCAGATGTTTACAGGTCTGACATTGAAAGGTATCTTTTGGGCACATTGTTCTTTCCATTCCTCTTTCTAAGCCCTCCCTGTCAGAAATGCTGAAGGAATGGACTTTCTCCTGGTGGTGTTCAGCAAAGATAATGCCACATTTTTTGCCAATTATTTGCCACTATTGATGCATATCCAAATCCAGGCAAAGCAACAGAACTAGAAACAAAATGGGAAAGATACGAAGAGAAAGTAAAAGGAAACCTGAATAAAAGCCAAAGGTGTAGAAAACACTGAATTAAAAAGACTAAAGAGAAAAGTGAAATAATTCAATGGAAAGAAACAGAGAGTATACTTCAGAATGAGAAAAGAAATAATGATGCTGCTTCTTTCACTGTATTAAAGGAATGGCAAACCTAAAGTGGAAAAGTTCAGGAAAAAGATCATGAAAGCAGAAAAAGACACCATAAAATGATAAAGAAAAATAAAACCAAGAAACGCTATAATAATTCCAAGTATCTTATTTACAGGGAAGTGCTTGTAAATATGCCTTCCATATGCTTATAAATATTAATGTTACATATTAAACATACAATAAAAAGGCAAGCAAAGGAAAGATTCTAGCTTTAATGTGATTGTGATTTTCTAAGCTGTGACACTCTTTAGCATTGACATAATACACCAGGAATTTAACTGAGCATGAAACTTAAGCATATGCTGAAATTTAAGCATTTCAAGGATCCCATTCACTGCTGTAGCTGATTAAAACAAGTATATGCTTAAATGTGTTGCTGGATTAGGGTTTCTGGGGACAGGTTAACCTGCAATGCCTGCAAAGGGGATAATACTTGAAATAACATCAATTTCTCTTATTCAAAGTCTTTTTATGACAGCATAGGTTTCTATGCAAATATTTGGGATCTCTTTTCAGTTGAATCTCAGCACCACACACTGAAAATTAATGAGGATGGGAGTTTGAATTGAAGGGATGTGGCTTGGAAAATGTAGAGCAAAATTGCACATGCACAGGATTATTACTTCAGTACATCCACTAATTCATCATAAAAAACAAGGTGATAGCAAATACCAGATTTCCCAGTCTGTGTTCTTGTTTGCGAGCAGATATCTTCTTAAATCCTGCTTATATTATGACTTCTTTGACACAGCACTCAGATAGGGGGAGATCAGCAGCATCAGTGCCAAATTGCACAATTAATCTAAGGTGACCTGAGTAATACAGCTAAATGAGGCATGATCTGGATATGACAAGGTAGAAGGCATGCAGAGAAAGGGAGAAGAGCATGAAAGGAGAGGGTGTCAGCTCTAAACAAGGCACAAAGATTCAGGTTCACTACTGCCCTGCACGTCTTATATTTATTTGCATCTCTGTGCAAAGTGGATGTTACACGCTACAAAAGAACCAGTAAATGAAAATGCATCTCTGTGGTGCTGTTCAATGGGAAAGTAGGACAGGGCTGTAATTTAACACATGGGACAAGGCTATGCTAAAAAAGCAGCCAAAAACCCTGCACTTCAGCAGTATTATCTCTGCTCTCTCAGACCTCTTCACTGTAACTTCAAGCCTGACTCTCACAATTTTTATAAAGATGACAGTCAATTGAATTTCCCTTTCAACAGCCCTAATAGCTCATCGTCTTTTTTTCTGTCTGATTCATTTGTGTCTTTCCATGGTACATTTTCTCCAGCTGAAAAACCTGTATAAGATTTTCTTACCCCATCATGCCCCTGGCACCTCCAGCCCAAGTCTCACCAGAATAATTCAATACTTCAGTTCTGCCAGTGCTGCTTTTGCACCATATCTCAGATTTCTGAAGTGAGCTGAATTTAAAAAAAATAAAATTATTTAAAAAAATATTTCACAAAACAGTTCTGCAGTTGTGTAGAGAGAAATGTGGCACACGGGAAGGAATAAGAAACTTAGAGCTGAGAATTTCATATAAACTGGTGAAAAAAAAGAAAAAAACTTCAAGATCTTGTGAAACCTCAGCCAGGAGGGTGAAGCATCAGCCAAACAGCAAAAGAAAAAGCAGCACTGAGTGACAACTAACTTTACCCAGTTATGGGCAGAGTTTAGTAAGCTGTCTAAAATCTGTTAAAAAAGCAATGAAAGAGTCTGAATGCCCTAATAAATCACAGTGCCCTAATAAAATATCATCATTTATCCTTCTCCTGATGCAATGTTCAGAAGAATGAATAATTCCTCAGGCTTTTCTGTTACAGGAGCAGGCATGTGCTCAGGCAGCAACATTATATGCTTTTGATGATACTGGGACATCTTTCAGGCAATTGTCTCCTTTTATACCATTGCTATTAGGATCACAGTTTAGTTCAGAGCAATTTAAATGTATCCTAATCTCTTTCTTACATCTCTCCAATAAATCTTATCTGGGGGCTTTGTGGAGGAGGGGGTGGTGGAGCAGATTGTTGTAAAAAGTGTTTGCTTTACGAGCCAAGGTAAAATTTACATTTCCATCCAGCTGCTGGAAACATGCCTTTTTTCATATGCAATTCAGTCAGTCCTTTTTACAATTTCTTTTTATTTTATTATTTCATGAAGAGAGCTCTTGCAGTCCATTATAAGCTGCTACCAGAATCAATTAAACATGGTACAGTAAAACTGCAGAACAAAGGAGAGAAGCTTTGCAGGATACAGTATGTTCGGTTAATTAGTCCATTACGAATTAGTGGCAATTAAGATTGAAATCTTTTTCATTGATTTGTGCTAGTTTATCTGTGATTGAGCCAGCAGATGAATTGCATAAAATGACAAAAAAAGGAGGAGTGAAACAACAAGTTCAGAATCCATACTGGATATTTCTCAAACCCAAGAATTGAAGCAGAGGCTGGGAATGGCTGGGCAGAGAATACGACTTGGCCCTTAATTACAGATATTTGGTGTCTAGGAGAGGAGTAGGCCTGGCCAGATATTGTGGTTCTGGTGGAACTTTGGATTGTGTTGTGGAGATCATGAGGGTCATAAGCACCTCCTGCAAATACTCAGAGGGAGCATCTGGATTTTAAAGTGCACTTTTTATGTTGGCATTTAAATGCTTCCAAGACAGCTCTGATGGAATCAGCTCATCTGCAATTTGAATCTAGGAATTTCTGCTTTCAAAGTGAAAATCAGATGCCTCAATTACTGAGCTGAAAAGGAGACCACAAAATCTAAGAAAAATTTATTAGAGCCTGGAAGTGCAACTTGTTTTCCTGCCAGAAACACAGAGTTTCTGAGCCAAATTCTCTCTGACCAGTTCACAGACCTCCTAGTTACACAGTTCCTGAAGAGAATTTTTCCACCGTACACTTTTCTTTTGGTGGACTACAGTTTATTCATCTATCCCAGTCCACCTACTGAGCTGGTTCCAGAAAGCAAGGTCACAATGTTGCACTTGACAGAAATAAGTGTACAAAGCAGTCCTCAAGGTATTTTTTGTACAATGGGTAAAGTGCACATAATAAAATGCCATTAAGGAATATTAGGCTTTTTGTGTACTGTGAAATGTTTTGAATGCAAAGGGAATTATTTCCACAGCCTGGAATGTCCCTGGATTTGCTGTCTCTGAAAAGACACTAATGCCAATGAAAGGAAAAAAAATTAAAATATATTTAAGGTGTTTTTTAGTCACTTATAAATACCATCTTTATGAATGCATGAGGAACCAGACTACTCAATAAATTGATACTTGGAGCTCAAGAACTAGGAGTCAGTCAGAAGTTGTTACTGTATATTGGCCGTTTCAGAAAGTAAGTTAAATAGTCCACATCCCTGTAGGCAGAACAACATCCCAGGAACCAAGGTATACGCTCTGCTGTTATTCCTGCTACCACTCTCAATGCTCAATGATGGAAATGACCTTAATTTTCTCCCGTTGAGGCCGTGTCTTTCTATGCAGGCTGAGCTGCTCTGACAAGCCAGTGTGGGTAACTGTGCACTTGGTGAGGCACACGTGGCTTGCAGAGCTCAGCAAGGATTTGACACACTGAGAGCCAGCGGCATGCCTGCTTCTGCCATCAGTAATGTCAGACAGAAATGCACAACAGAATTCCATTTTCTAGATGTACACTGCATTTCTGTGCAGCTGTATGTTCATTTAAGAGATTCCATGTAAATTCTATATGAATTATAGACTCATAGAATCACAGAACGGTTTGGGTTGGAAAGGACCTTAAAGATCATTGAAATGCAACCCCCCTGTCATGGGCAGGGACACCTTCCACTATCCCAGGTTGCTCCAAGCCCTGTCCAACCTGGCCTTGGACACTTTCAGGGATGGGGAATCCACAGCTTCTCTGGGCCTCACCACCCTCGCAGTAGAGAATTTCTTCCTGATATCTGATTTAATCCTGCCCTCTGGCAGTTCAAACCCATTCCCCCTTGTTCTATCACTACATGCCCTCAAAAAATTCTCTCCCCATCTTTCTCACACATGATAGTTTACTAAGTCTTCTAAACAGGTTTTTTGCAAACTTGATGTTTCTTCCTTTCTGTTTTCTGACATGTTGGCTCCACCTCTCTGAAAGAAGCGGGTGTGGGCAAAACACAGGCACAAGATAACACAGATAAATCTGTTAGAGCCTGAATGCACAGACCTTCCTGGAGCTGCTGAGTTACGTAACTGCCTCTCTGTGCACACGTTTTTGGAGCACAGATGTAGTAAAAGCCTCGCTCCCCCGTTAACATTTTAAGCGCAAAGAGCAGAGCTGCCTTGCTGAAAAAGCAACCCACAAACACAGGGAGTTGCACTGAGCTGATATATTCCTACTCCATTATGCTTCTGTAGAGATGGGTTTTTTTACACTAGATTTTCGTAATTCATAACAATCCTTATGTAGAGTTATACCTACTACACATGCACCTCTCTGGTTTTAGATACACAGTCACATCCCTGTATATTCATATATAGGTCAGCATAAAGATACATGCAAGATCTAAGTGGTATGGCACCCTAGATGACAATAAATTCTTGTACATTCAATAAGGAACACTTGCTTTTATATACTTACTTTATATACTTATATATTTTTCAGAACATAACTGTAATTGCAGACTATATTTTAGCATTAGTAAAGTCCCATTTCGTAGATACACTAGAAAACTCAGAGCAACAGGTGGGATTTTGGACATTTTCAGCACAGACTTTCCAATGCACTGCATGTTGCTGCCTGCTCCCAGGCTTACAATTCCCACCAGGTACATGTTAGGCTCCTACCAGAGCTGCCATAGCCAAACAGAAGTCACTAAATTCTTCCCCTCCAAAAAATGTTTAAAAGATGCAGGGAAGCATCTCACTTCATTTGGAATAGGAGAACATCACAGCCCTAGGAAGGTGAGCAGAATTTAGCCCAGATCAAGACTCCTAAATTTCAATATCTACAAGTAAGCCTGGAGCTTGAGTGCCTCAGCTTCCACTGTAGTCACTGGAGATGTGGGATCCACCCTCAGTGCCCACAAATAAGCATCCAGTGCTATTTGGGATGGACTCAGGCATCCAGCCTGTCCTCCAAACTCTTCCAGAAAGCTCCAGGGATCATATATTTCGTGTTATATATGTCAGTCTCCTGGTGCAACTCAGATCCTCAAGGATGCATCAGGTGGCACTAGAAACCTATTTTTAAGGAACTTTGACTACTTTACAGGTGACCTGAATTTCTCCTCAGATTCTTACAACTATTGTATTGACTAGGGGATCAATAAACTGTTAAAAAAAAAAAAGTTATAAAAGAAACTCAACAAGTTAAAAAAATTATCTATATATAGCGAAGCTTTTTTAATGAGGAATTCCCTTATGTCAAAATGACTTAAATACACTCTTCTTGGACGTACCAACCTGGGCAGCTCAAGGAGCTGAGAAATTTTGCCATTAATTTACATGGAATTTAGACAGGAGACAACCCACAAATAACTGTGCATGATATTTCTGGCCTAGTTGAAAAGGAGAATTGCAAGCTGTTCAGAAATCACCTCAGCAAAATAACTTTCTGCAAAGAATGGCATTTAGGCAGTCACTGAAATAGAACATCCCAGAACACAGATTTTACCCACAACCCAATTTAGTTTTCTATGGCTTGCCTTGAATCTTGCCCTACATGCCCATATAATGCCTATGTTTGTGGTATTATAACTAAATACCAGAAGATTTGCATCATCTCCACAGGTTTTCTATTTGCTGACTGCATATGTTAAATCAAGTACACAGAGTGTGTGAAAGTACAATACTTACCATTTTGTGCTATTTTCATTAAAAATTACTAGGAACTGATTATTTCCCTAAATTTTGCTTTTAGAAATTTGTGGCAAAACAGGCACAGAAAAATAATGTTTTTTTTAAATCTGTGCCAGTGCAATGGCCGCAGATCTCTGGCTCCTCAATGACAGCCCTGAATCTTCAGCGGATACTTTGCTTAACAGGGCATGCCCATGTCTTGTTTCATTTCTCTAGAGGTAGCTAATCATTCTGAAGCAGGAAAAGCAGCCTACCATTTTTAAGTGTTCTCACTGTAAACCTCTGAAATCCTATTCCGAAACATCTGAGGGTCATTTTAATTGCAGTCGCTCACTCCCTAGCACAACCACCCTAGGAGTGGATGTGGTTTATTAGATCATTCCTTCAAACTCTGACTGGAGCTCCCCAAAAGTGCTTGTTGTCTGAAAAGTGACAGTAAAATGACATTGTAGGTTCCTATATATCTTTTCCCGATGGATTCCAGATCCAATTTTCTCAGATTGTGAGTGAAAAGAGGCTTATTTTCTCTTCCACCTCTTGCAAACACAGCCTTAAATCTGAAAGCCAAGCAGGGTTCTTCTTCCTTTTGCTTCATTACCAGTAATAAACATCCTGCAAGCAGAGTTTTACCTTTCTAATGATGAAAATACATTCTAATTTGGTCTTCACTTTGGCTCTATTCCTTTAATCATATCAAGACTTTTTCCTGTCAACAGGATAAACAGAGTAAGGGTCAGTATCTGAATAAGAAGAGGTCACTTTTTTGAAGCCATGTGTCATACTATAACAGTATTTCACAGAGATTTGTTAATGTGTCAAGAGAAAATTGATGCGTGGAAGATATTAAAGTTTGGGTTTGAATTTCCTGGTTTGAAATATCAATTTGAAATAGCATCAGAACTGGACAATAATGCCAGCAGAGAGTCACACTGCTTTGTGAGAATGCAAGGAAAGAAAAATCTAGAAGGAAAAAAAAAAAAAAAAGAAAGAACACAAGGGAGTACAATTTTTGGCTTTAGACCCTTGACAGTACCATTTTTATTGAACCAGTCATAATTCTTTCCCTTATTTTTCAATGAACTAGTGTGGAGAGCAAATGCTTCCTTTAGGGCAGTGTGGGGTAGTCAACCAGGATCACTCTAATAGGATTGCAAGTGACATTTCACTGGCCCTCATTCCAGGTAGATGTTTCTGCATCAGCAGGTTCTTTTCAATGCTTCTCTCATATCTCAAAAAGCCAAGAAGCTGTTTCCAGCAATTACCTCGACCATATCTGACCAGACCAAACTGTAATCAGTTGATATTACTCCTTCATTTTGAAACTAGAGGTGGGAGAAAGTTGGATTTGAGAGTAGTAGCGGAGAGAATGTAAAAATTAATATATCATATTATTATTAGCAATAAAACATCAGCCAAATATAGTGATCATAAAATAGTCACGAACTAAAATCAAGGGGTGTGAAACAAATCCTCTAATCTTTTTGCTTCACATCACACCATTGTATTTTATGGTAGATTGTGCAAAATGCTCTTTGTGCTCTTGCAGTTGCAGCACTTCTTTTTATTTTTTATTTTTAATGTGTATACTGCTGTTAACCTCACCAGCACTATAAAATCTCATAGTTCATTGCAAAATGTAGTGTAATGAACTTCACCATTCAGATTAGACATGGGTGATTATAACAATAATCGTGTGCATGTGCTATACATCTGTACAATCAAGCCATTCTTTTTTAAATATTAAATGGTCTCTTGGGGCAAAAAGTAGGTTAATCAAAATAATACTGTCAAGTAGAGAGTACAGACCTTTTTATAAAAGAAAATTAAGTAGAACTGGTAATTATAAGTAGTGTACAACCTTTCAATGTAGTCAATAAGAAAGTCAATTTGCTTAAAATAATGAGGTATTCTGGCATGAACAATCTGTTCATACTTTGTTCCCAAGAGCCTCCAGAGGGAATCAGAGCCCTAGCTGACATTTGATACTTTCTGTCAATTTATCAGCTCGGTGTCAGTCTGAGTTTGTAAGATGGTGGTAGAAGGATGCTTGGGGACTGATACGAAAACTGGGAAAACAGAGTTGATTTCTAATGCCTGAGCTTATCCTTATTAAAAATAAATAAACCACTCACATTTCCATCCACACTCCCTTCAAAATTAACTTGGGATGTTTAGATATGGTGTTAAACTAACAAGAATAACTAGGGTAGTAATAATAATAAAGGTAAGCAATATTTGGGATAGCTGAGGAGATCTTAAGCTTTGGGCTTCTCTAATGGAAATCTGTTTGCAAATTAATGAATATGGGAGAAAACACATTACCTCCCATTTTCCATTTCTCTCTGAGGTTGTTCCTATGCTGCCAGGAGCTGTCAAGGGCCAGTCTTGGTAAGACAAGATACTAGATGATGTCATTCTGGTGGCTGGTGGCCAGTTCAGAACATCCATTAAATTATACAGATTTAAGCCCAGACCATGAAGGCTTTTGTTTCCTTCTGCTGCCTCGTAAACACACTTTTCCTTGGGAAGTTTTTCTTGGAGAATAGAAACAAACAGCCAGATAACTGGCAAAGGCTTAGGGTCATATAAATATGTGGTTATGGCAAGTTATCCTCTGGGTTTTCACACACGTGTTCATGGCCTGCAGAGATTTGGGCACCCCAGAAATCAGTGGTGATCCATCAAAAAGCAGTATCAGCAGGACATAGAGTGATAGGATAAGGGAAATGGGTTTACACTAAAAGAGGTGAAATCTAGATTAGAAATCAAGAGGAAATTCTTTACTCAGGGGGTGGTGAAATACTGGAAGTCCAGAGAACAAGTTGACCAGAGAGGTTTTGGCTGCCCCATCCCTAGGAGTGTTCAAGGCTAGGTTGGAGGAGCTCTGACCTACCTGGGAATGTGGAAGCTGACCCTGCCCATGCCAGGTAGGTTGGAACTCGATGAACTTTAAGGTCACTTCCAGCCCAAACCATTCTGTGATCCTCTGATTCTGGGACTATTAGGAAAGAGGTCTGGAAAAGAGATATTTGTGCATGTGTCACATAGAGGTCGCAGCTAATTAACACTTTGTGGTTAATGAAAATTCGTGATGATTCATCCTGATATTTACTGGTTCATTAGGATGTGCTGCCTGATCGACTGGTTTGTGGAATTTGTGGTGTCTGAATGGAGATGATCTTCAGATCACCAAAATCAGTCTTTCAGCTAAAACAGCCATCTGGGGGAACTGCTGAGTGAGACAGCCAGCCAAAGAAGGGCAGTGGCTGGTCCATAATCCCAAATCCTGCTCAGTTATGGCCAGGTGGAAATGATCAATTACCCTGGATTCACAGTGGAGACGAGACAAGGCATTGCCACCATTACCTCTCGGAATAATCCCTGAAGCTGTGCCTGTGAGATCTGAAATGTAACACCGCATTTCTGCGGTAATGGAAATGTTGCCAGAGAAGGAGTGAATCAGTCCTGGTGATCCTTTTGACGGCAGCACAGCTTAGGAAAAAGCAGATAGATCTCGCTGAGGGCAAATGGGGGCTGAAGGAAGAGAGGAGCAGAAAACCCTGAAAACTGAGAGGACTGCAAGGTCATCTACGCATTCCAAGGTCTGTGTGAGCCAACTGAGGAACTGAAGTGTCCTTCAAAGAAAAGCTTATGTACATTTGCAAACAGTTCAGGGAAAAGGTACTGAAAGCAGGCACTTCATGCAAACAGTGGAGGTTTTTAGCTCCTTGTGCTGCACAACCAAAGCCTTGCCTGCTTGTACAGAGCCCCGTGCAGGATCTGGGGAATTTTCTCACTTCAGGAGAGCAAATCCTTGCCCCGACTAGCGCTGTGCCATAATTGTAGCAAAAGACTGCCCAATCTCCTTCGACCTCCAATGAACTCCATGGTTTGTTTATCCTGGCAAAGGAAGAAGTAAATGTGTTTTCCCAGGCCTCCCCACAGGCAAAGAGGGACATGCCAGGCATTCCTGGGAATGTGCACAGCCACACAAAACCTCCATGCTTTTGACCTTCTCTGCAAGGGTGCAGAAATCCTCTCGGAGACATCCCTTCATGGGATCACAGCCTTCCCCAGAGACATTTCTAAGTGTCTTCAGGCCACAAATGTGGATGCACTGTGTCCATTGAAAAGGAAATGCTCTGCAAAGGCACATCACCCAAAAAAATTTCCCTCAGGGAAGCTTTAAAAACACCTGATTCCTACTACTGTCTAGTCTGTGTGGAAGGTAAATATTAGCTCCTCAGAAAGGTTTTTCATGTTTCCCAGTGTTGAATGTCATCCTTAGCAAGGTCCCTAGCACTAGTTTTGGTGTGGCTAAAAACCAGATATATTTCACGTTCTTTCCAAGAGCACTCAGCAGCACATTGAGCCAGTCTGGTGAGTCACAATAGGTAGGATACAAGCAGCCTGCTTTAAAAGATGGAACCAAACCGTTAAAGAATAGTTAAAGGATAGAAAGCTTTATCAGTCTCTAATGTAAAACAGAGACAAGAATTTCCATACCATGAGGTTTTCCTTAAAGGAACACTTGACTCCTTTTCCAAACAGAACGCTTAGTCAGATTGTGCAAATTTCCAAAATAAAGTAAAATAAAAATAAATACTCACTTTAATGTGTTATATTTCATCCTGTCAGCATCCTCACATATTTTTTTTCTGAAGTGACCAAGCACAGAAAGCATCAATCAGCAAGTTCTTACATTTCTACAAATAAGAAAGTCTGGGGGAAAAAAAAAAAACAAACAAACCAGATTTCAGTCTAATGCTCTTTTTAAACTTTTTCACTTAAAGAACTAGCTAACATTAAAGTGAGTTACAATGGCGAACACCAAGTCCTGATGCTGGAAACACTGCTCACTGCTTCCACTGCTCTACAGCCACCCAGGACCTGCTGTGTCACATTCTGCCATCCATGACAGACATCTGAGCATCTCCTCTGAAAATATCAAGCAAGGGCTAATTATACACACTTTCTTAATTAATTCCAGTGAGAGGCTACCTTTTGATAGGAATTGAGGTGATCGCAGGAAATATTTCCTGCATTCCCTATCATGGGGTGGTTAAGAGAGAAAAAGTCAAAACATCTCACTATCCACACATGTCAAACACAGACCCCGAGTCCTTAAAAATGCATTGTAAGTGACGGAATTATTTTCTATGAATGCCCATTCAGTTATTTTTAAGATTAAACCAATCTCTTGCTATGAATGGTCAAATAGAAAGAAGGTTTTTCCAGATTTGTGAAACTGAAATTACAGGGAAGATTTTCATACAGACAGCTGCACAAAACTGGGAGTAGTTTCAAACTCTAGCAACTTGTTCAAGGGTGTGTTTATGCTCTTAGCTGGGTTTACGTGCAAAGCTACAATGTACTTGTAGAATCTGGACTGTCTTCATCTCTATGCCTTAAATGAACTTGTTCTTTGGCAGACAATGGGTCTCCACCACTGGTGATTGGACCCCACTGAAGTGTCTCATATTGAATACAATAAATACCAATTGAAAAATGCAAGCTGCTCCTGAAAACTTTGTCAGGGTTATCTATAAGACAATAGAAATGTAAAATATTGAGCTTTTTTTTTCCTATATGTGTGTTGCGCAGGGTGGAATTCGTCCAATCACACAGGTGTTTCTGGATGTACACAGACAAATTGGTTTCAGCATTTCACCAAGTAACTCCAAACTCCCTTAGCAGAGAGAGACAGTCAATACAACCAAATGTCTCATCCTATTTTAGACAGCTACATTTCATTAGATAAGCCTTGCCTCTAATCTCCACTGACTCCCATGGAGCCCAGATTCTCAGAGCTCCAAAACACGAGCTCAGGCGTACACTCACCTTTTGTCAGACCAATTCCAGTTTGACTTTCTGACTCTACAAAGTAACATATTTCTAATATTTAATTTTTTTTAAAAATTACTACTTTTTTCCCTCTTGTAGAAATTAGAATTTATGCTGTTTCCCTATGGTTAGGTTTTCCAGTCCTAAGGAAAAACACAATTCAACCTGCCCACCTTAACAGGGAATTCTTCATGCTGCCAAATGTAGTTGGTTATGGATACACCAGTCCTTGTGTTTTCAGGTCTCACCTACTCAGTGTGCCTGGGTTTCATCCACACACCAAAATTACCCTTATCCCTCAGTATCACGTGGGCTGATTTCAGCCTTCTTCTCTCCACTTTTTCTAGTCCCAATATGTAGATTTATATGTAATTCCCTGCATTAAATTGTGATGCTAATTTACCGGATTTCAATGGTTGTTCATGCAGGTGCCTTGTTAATCACAGGTTAAGTGATTTCACATGTTCACTTAGTGAGTCAGTACCAGAAATCCCACATCTCTCCTTTCTCCATCCTCTTCTTCTGACAGCCACTGAACTCTGCCTCTTCATGGCATGATGAACACAGGCAGTGAGCACTAAGAATCATTAACTGCATCCACAATCCACTCCACAAATGCCTTTCACTCGGCTAGATCTCATTGCTCAATTATAAGCTAGTCACTTACATTTTTCAGCTCATCATCAGAGGCTTCTTATCACTTGTGGCATTTGCTCATTAAGGCTGAGATGTTATTCCCAGGATTCAGGCAAGGGTTAACATCAGTAGGAGTTACATTCTCATTCTGTAAAAATGTTGTTCAGAGGCATGACTAAACTGATCATCTCTTGTTAGAAATTTGCTTCTTGAAGAAATTAAAGGCTTTGTCAAATAAAAAAGAAAACTTCTTCCTAAGTTTGCAGTTAAACTGCGTGCATTAAATCAATTAACAGTAAAGCAAACTAAAGCAAACCACCTTGAACTATCTTTATTTTATTCATTCTTTTAAAGAGAGCACAAAGACTAACCTTTGCATTTCTGTGCTGCCTGCATATATAGTATATTCTAAATGCCGAAATATCTGGAGACACATTTCTACAAATGAGCCTAAGTACAAAAAAACAACCCTGTATTTTTTGTATGCTCTCCTTAAATATCTTTTATATGTATTTGACTTCTATAGTCATCCTGGCTTCAAAAACACGCTCACATTTACTATATTTCTTGTGGGACTTAACACCGTGCTGTGTGGAGGAACTTTGACTTCTGTTGGACTGCTGTAAAAATCAATATCAAAGCCCTGAATATACTGCAAAAGGGAATGCTTATTAATGTGCAGTTGAGGAGAGTAGTGAAAATGACCCATCTTAATGCTGTTGACAGCACATTTGTCTTGGTGTCTTATTGGTTTTAATTTGTCATCTGGTAAATGTCCATTTATGTAATGGAAAGTTAAGTGCTCATTAGTTTACATTTAGCTTTGTGTCTAGAGTCAGGTCAGGCTGCTGAAACCGATGTTACATGAAAGCTATTAATAGTCACAAAAGGTTATTTCAATGAAAACAACTGAAAGGAAATATTATATTTGTGAATGTTCAGATAAATTCATTTGATTGCTTGATTGACTCTAGCGTCAATAAAATAGTTTTTCTTGGGTTTTCTCAGATGATGTGGAATTTCATGCCTCTTAATGTCCAAGAAATTCTGTATAAAATGTTTACTAAATCAAGTTTTAGAAATATGAAAACAAATCTATAACCTTTATTACTGGTGAGTGAAGCGGGTTCTACAGATCACATGTAAAATCATTAATTTATTAGTGTCAGAAGGTCTGTATTTCAAAACCACCTATCTTTTCCCTCTCTTGGTTTTTATTTGTGTTTGCTCAGTCTTAAAGTGAAGTTATCAATGCACTTGTAATGAAGATGTAACAATAGAAATCATTACTTCCAGGGTTTTCATCTCAGACTTGCCATAAAACTCAAGCAAGACATAAAAATGACATAATCCAAAGTCATTCTGCAGAACTGGGCAGGATTTTCAGTCTGAAATGTGTGTGATAGCAAATACTTTATCATCTTTCCCAAAACACCATAATGAAAAACACTCAGCTGCTCTGGTGTTGTTTTGGCATGGTGTGAGAACGTGCACAAAGTCAAGGTGACTGAATTCTGGGCTACAGAGTAAAAACAGAGTCCAAATGAAAGTGCTCCTAAACCAGTCCTGCCGGGTATGTCCGCTCTACACTCACCTATTAAAGCCACTGAATCTGCCAAGATCCAGTAAAACGTCTTTGACAGTATCTACCTGTAAATTTTGCCTTCTTCCAGCTGGCAACAAGTTATTGCTTTGCTGTACATGTGAACTCTGACTTGTGCAGCTGGAGTTAAAATATCTGTTCTCAAATCCCTTTAAACACAGGAAGATGGGGGAGAGCTTAGTGCATGATGCACAGCACTGCTGACACCTTAAAACAATACATGTTATTCTTTAAAAGCAATCTGAGGCCAAGCCACCTTCTCAATTTGAATCCATTCTGTGGCTCTGTTAATCATATTGAAAATGCAAAGATGCTTTTGTACTGCTTCAAAAGGTGAAAAATGAACAAAGAGGACAACAAACTGCAGGGAGAATTATTTTCCATGTGTTGTTTGGTTTGTTGTTTTTTTTTAATCCAAGCAAAGGGTTTCATTTAAATTACCACTTCAGTTAGTTCCGCACAGCTCAAGTCCTAACCTCAGCTTTCTCATTGATGGAATATGGTTGATCTCTTTCTTAAACTGCCTGAGTTTTCCTTGATGAAAACCACAGCACAAGAGATGCCCAGTGGTGTTTTATATTTCACAGGTCAATGAGTGCAACTTGTGCCACTGAGCTGTGCCTAATGGGTACCTGTATTAGCTTTCAAATCTGGGCCTTTGGCTTAATTTCTCTGCTCTGGAGGTTTTTCAGCCCAGTTCCAAGCAAAGGCATCATGTGGACATCACACTTCCTAGATGCCAAGATTCCTGAGGTGCCACAAGTAGATTTTCTCAGGTGACCCCGCTGTTTTTCCAGGCAAAACAGAACCCATGCAGCAGGAACTGAGTGATGGAGAGCTGAGCCTGGGCTGTCAGAGAGGATTTTTCCCTGAAAGAGTTTCCTTCCAGGGACCAGAGGAGAACAAGGGTGCCTGAGTCCAGATACAGGATGGCTTTGAAACAGTTTTGTGCTGTCAAACTCACTTCTTCTGAAGAATTCTTGCACAGGGCTGTGCTGAGACAGTTTGAGGTGTAGCCACGATATTTTTGGAAGGTAATAGAGTTCATCTGTATGGAAAGGAGCCATGCAGTGCTGTTTTCAGGCTGTCTTGTGGTACCAGTTAGAAAGTCACCAGAGAGGCACTGGGGACAGAAGGAGTTGTCAGTAATCAATAACGATTCCTAACATCCCTGCACTGTGCTAGAATTACTGTGATCTGGATTCCCAACTTGAAATATGGAACAATATTTCATCTCTCACAAGGTATCTGTCATATTTTTATTTCAGGTGTACATTTTTAAGGTCCTCCATGGTCTTACTACATTCACAAGTTTTTGTTTAAAATTGTGCCTGTTGGTTCTCAAACAGTTAAATATATTTTTATCACTACTCCTAAAACTGAAAAGGGTGCAGTTGAAAAGACTTAATTTTTGTTACAGCTTTAACAATCAATGTTTAGACCATTCTAGCAGCCTATTCATATCTGGGCAAAAACCAGGAAATATTCTGCTTTGGAGACAAAATTGGAAAAAATAAAAGTTCACAACCTTTCAGAAGTCCAAAGAGTTGAGAATTGAAGGCAAAACTTCTGACTGTTTTCTAGAGCAATCCTCATCTCACAGACACCCTGAGCTGAATCTCTAAGCACACAATATTCCTCAAACAAACACTCCATGCCCCCAGCCCCCACACCTTATCAAGTTTCAATCCTTCAATAATGCTCACAATTTCTTGGCAAGTCAGGACTTCAGAGAAAGCGGAGGGATCAGGTGAGGTTGTTTTGTTTGCTGAAATCAAAATGTGAAGCCAAATATTTCCATGAATTAAATCCCTTTCCACTTCTGCTTTACAGACAAAGTATTTAGGATCAATTCTTTGTTACAAATTCTCTTTGATAGGCATATGATATCATAAATTTAGCACATAGAAATGGGATTTTTAAATTTTAAGCTTGTATGGTTCACAATGTAATACTGATATACTTTTTTCTTGCTGCCCTCAGTCATTTAAGGTATCCTCATTACCCTCAGGGATTATACATTTTCATCTGGGTAATCTTGACTGGTCCATAATTATATAGAAAAGTAGTAAGCAAAAAGTAAATTCTGCTATTTGGAAACATCCTATTTAATTTTTTTAAGTGTCAGAGATCTGGTGTTTAACAAACATCACCCATTTCATTAACTATGTGTTGAGCAAATAATTTTACCTCTGCCACTCAAATTCTTCTGATAAACATCAAAAAGCCACCAAACATTTGCTACACAATCTAAAACATAACATAATGATTCTCTATATCAGTTTCTGTATTTTATAAGAGCTGGGCAATTAGCTCTAAGTAGGTACTCATTATTATTTTCCATGAACTTACAAATTGGTTGGTATCTCTTAAAACAAAACATCAACTATCTTTAAGGAACAGTTTATAACAAAGTGACTTTAATAGGGAAAATTTTCTTGGAAAATAACTTCTCTCAGGCCAAAATAAAATCTGTGTGTCAGGGCTAACAACGATATCCAGGTTACATATTAATTTCACATAATTTAATTAAGATAACCAATCAAACAGAGCATTTGAGAGAAATTATATTCAATAGTTATGAAGTAGAAAGCGATAGTAAACTGTGAGCACTGTTACAGTCCAACACATCACCACTACAATGTGGAAAATAGTCTTATGTAAAATGGAGAGCTTGGAGCACAAAGGCAAGATTAGACAAAGAAAGCAATTATGTTCTTATCTACTGACAGTTGCAAAAGGAGAAGTCAAGTGTAATACCATGAATTAAGAGGCAAAGTACCAAACATGAGTCCACAGCCATAATTTTTATTTCTGATGTGGAATGACATGAAGTCATAAAATAACGTAAAAGAAAGAAACTTTTTTTTTCCAGCTCTGTGATTTTTTCTTGTTAAATCAACAGCTTTCTTTGGGTTCAATTCTGAATGGAAATAAAATTTGCTCACCAGATCTGTTGCTTAGTTTTGAACTGTAAAGTTTGGATAGAATGATTCAGCTCTCCCCTTATCCACGCAACAAGTAAAAGAAGCACTGAAAGAAATTCAAATGAGGAAGATTTAGTCCTCTAGAGTGGGATATAAAACTTTTATTTGGAACAATTTTCCAGTGATCTTTTGAGTATTTTGTCTAAACAGTAACATACCTGTTATTATGAATTAAATGAAAGCTTATTAGAAATTTTAATGTTCCTTATTCTGTTCACTTTGTTTAATAAGAGAACTCCAACCATCATAAAACTGTCTGACACCTGTCTATTTTGTGCTGGAGTAATACGTTATCAAATTTATCCTTTATAGACTACCTGGAAAAAATTAATATTTTGTAACTGCAATAGCTACTATTGGCTTAGATTTTATTAAAAACATTAAGTTGTGGCTGCTCCATCCCTGGAGATGTTCAAGGCCAGGTTGATGCAACCTGATCTAGTGGAAAGTGTCCCTGTCCGTGTCAGGGGGTTGGAAATGCATGATCCTTAAGGTCCCTTCCAACTGAAACCTTTCAGTGATTCTATGAAGTTTTTACATTTATTTTAGTAATGGAAGATATTTGAACCAAATCATCATGGAAGGAACAAGGACATGGTTTGTAGTGAGCTGGCATTGGGTGGTGACTGCAAATACTTAACATCACAGAGAAATAACAGGACAAATGTACCGGTTCAGAAAAAAAATGGGATTCTGGCTTCCACCTGTGGGTGCAAGTAGCCCCAGTAATGATGGTGCCTTAACAGCACAGGATCATATCCTGAGTCACTGCTGAACACACAGGAACATACAATGTCCAAAATATACATACAATGTTCAAAATATACATACAATGCACAAAGAAACTCATAACACCAAGGACTCCAGTTCTACACGAGAGAAAATAAGTTGTTTTTAGTTGTCGTACTGTGTTACACAAGAGGCCAGTGACAAGGACAGGGCCCCATAGTATTGGTCTCAGTACAAACACAGAACAAAGAGGTTGCCTGGGTCAGGAGTTTAAAGTCTAAATATAGTTCTTGATTTATGGAGGGCAGGGTAAAAATTGTCTGCTCAGTCTGGCCAGCACCAGTTTAGCATGTGCATCACATTCTTTTTTTCCATTCTGCTTTCCAAGACCAATCAGGAGGGATCAACTAAGAAGCGTAGTTCAGGCAGAATAGACTTACTATTTTCATTTTCTTCTACATAAATAATGCAATGTTATTATGGAAAGGAATAGAAATAGATTATCCTCTTTTTAGTTCCAGTCCCTGGATGAAGGTTGAAAAATATATTATTGTAGTTAGCAATGTTACAATTGCAGAGAGAATTTGAATATCAATAAGCAGAGAGATATTTAAATGGATATTTACATATAATATCACTGTATGTTTACATTTAATATCATATTGGATTTAATTTTATTATGTTCAAGAAAGCAATTGGGTGAAGAATAAATACTGTGGGATGTTATCTCATTGATATGCAGAATCAATATGATAATCAAGTTGCTGATATAAACTCATAAGAAAAAGCATCTGACATTTCGTCTAGGATCCCTAATTTCATATTTACAATGTGGTGTGAGACTCTATACTGCAGTCTTAGTGTTTAATTAGAAAGATACCCTTGTATCCTTCTTTCTTTTTCTAGGTACTTTTACCCTCCTTTCAAATGATGAAAGGCTAATACCGGTTCCCACCAAAGTCATGAAGACCTTTTCCTTTGAAAAACAAAGAAATTTAATTAACAAATACAAGGTGAATTTATGAAGAAAACATCATCCTAAAAATTTCCGAGGCAGTCCACCATCTTAAAATCCTTGCGAAAATTTTAAGAAGTGTGTTTGGTTTTATGGGTTATTAGCATGTATTTCCAACATCCCAAACCAGTGTAAGGTTCTGAAGTAAATTGAACTGGGTATACTTTTTATTTTTAGAAAAACAAAGCCAGACATAATGACAGTGATGTGTATGCTTGATGCTGTACTTTAGGGGAGTCATTTCTCTTCCCCAATTTGATATTTTAAGTCATTTATTTAACATGTGAAACTATTCCTTTCCCTGCATTTGGCCAAATAAGCATCCACCACGTTTAATGGGTAGCACGTCCGTATGTTCACTATCAGGTTGGCTGCCACTTGTACCTCAGAAACAGAAATCAAAAAAAAAAAAAAAAAAAAA